>CAJNDT010002013.1:0-131736 GCA_905221615.1 Symbiodinium sp. CCMP2592
GCCAAATTAATTATATACCGGGCAATACCCAACTAGAAAATTGAAATAAGATAATGATTTTATAATGAATTTGATAATGAATTTCATTGTCAAATATATATATATATATATATCTCTCTTCATCAAACTATGTAGAACATCTTCTTCTTCTTTTATACTCGAGATATTGAGATTAATGTTATGTGTATATATATATATATATATATTCACATACTGTATCATGAAATCAAAATAGTTTGAAGATATACATGCATATGTATATATATATATACACTTTATGTAAACCAAACTCATAAGTATGACCTTAAATATTCTATATCTTATTTCGTACAAGTTCTAAACATTGACCTCAAACCAAACTCATAAGTATGACCTTAAATATTCTATATCTTATTTCGTACAAGTTCTAAACATTGACCTCAAACCAACCCCATATCCTCACCTGCGCTTCGTATGGCATTTGTCCACGAAGGATCGCGCGGGTCGGATTTCAGTCTCCAGGAAGCAAAGCTCACTGCTTCTTATCTAGGTTACCCAGTAACCTAAGAATAAAAAGGCCTCTCTTTTTGGTATTGGGTAACTTTATAAGGAACCTAGGACCACAAAAAGGGAATAAGGGTACTACCGGGCATCCTAGTTATGGTTGTTACGTCATTGGGCGTGCAGGTTTCAGGGTTTCGGGGCTGGTTTTACAGTTTAATTAAGCTGAGGGATATAGACCTAACGATTGGAGAGCTTGAGGGAATATATAAAGCTTTCGCACTTGTTCGATTTAGACCATATGGATAGGGGCCACCCATACAACAGAAGTAGGAAGCCTCCAAGAACGATGAGGCTAGGATACCCAGAGACTCCAATATCCCTTAATTAAGGAATATTCCTTAAATCATATTAGGGATCCTACTATAATTTAAGGAATATTCCGTAATTAAGGGATATTGGAGTCTCTGGGCTACCGCTGCCCCTCTGGCAAGGTTCAGGTGCTCAAGTGAGTGCAAGTGATATATGTACTTCGGACACAACTGGCTTACTCGTTGGTCCCTTTTTGGGGGGTGTAAGGTGATTACTTGTATCCTTACTGGTGTGTGTACTACAGGCTTTGACCCAGATCCATGTGGTTCAGAAACTGGATGAAGGATGCTAAGCCGGTTTAGGGTTTAGGGTTTAGTCCCACCTCTAAACTAGTTCTCTACTGGGAAAAATTCGAGAGGAACACTTAACGAAACCCTTGAAAGGAGGCACCTTGAGTTCTGGTTTTCCTTCAGCAGACAGTATCCCCAGGACCTACCTAGCAGAAACCGTACACACCTGTGCAAAGGACGCCCGGAAGAGCACTTAACCGTGCAAATGCTTCAAGAGAGCAAGCTAAACCGTTGCCACACCCCTATGAACCGACCTTCCAGCCTGAGGAATACCCCAACACCCCTAAGCCTCAAACCCTAAACCCCGAATACTCGGCCCTAAACTCTGAATCCAACTCTTAGCTAGATAGACTCCTAGATTCGTTCGTGGTCCACCAAGCCAGTATACTCTTACGATTCTTCTTGCGATTGCTACTTGCTCTTCCGTCTGCACACTATCGATGTCTCATGTTAAGCATGACTGGGGTTTCGGATATTTCTCTTCGTCTTGATGTGGTCAGGAGCACCCATGCTCTTGTTCTTCTCTGTATCTACAGTACTTACACTACGGTTTCGGGTCGAGGGTACCAGCAAAATTACACGTCTTCTCCCTAAACCCTCAGCCCTAAAAACAAGAGCCTGAACCCTCAGCCCAAAACCCTAAGCCCCAAACCCTAGGCCTTTAATTTTGGTTTAGGGTTTAGGGTTTGGGGTTTAACTTTAGCCCTAAACCCAAACTCTTCATGCAAGGCAGTCGCGGGAGCTTTGGCTTCTGGCAGACTCTGGCAAGCTGATTGAAAGTTGGGGGCCATTCGGAATGGCAAGGGTCTATCACACAAAGAGAGGCACAGGCTTCGCATTGAAGAGCTCAGGGCTTTTGTGCTCAGGCTTTACTTTCTTGTTTAGGGGGTTTTGAGCTTAGGCTTTACTCTATTTAGGGGCTTTTGAGCTTAGGCTTTACTTTCTTGTCTTAGGGTTTAGAGTTCAAGGCTTTTGAGCTTAGGCTTTACTTTCTTGTCTTAGGGTTTAGAGTTCAAGGCTTTTGAGCTTAGGCTTTACTTTATTTACGGGCTTTTGAGCTTAAGGCTTTTGAGCTTAGGCTTTACTTTCTTGTCTTAGGGTTTAGAGTTCAAGGCTTTTGGGCTTAGGCTTTACTTTCTTGTTTTAGGGTTTAGGCTTAGGATTCAGGGCCTAAGTTCAGGGTTTGGGTTTAGACTGGAGGGTTGGGCGTAGAGTTCATAGAGCGAGGATAATTGTCCTGCATACTGAAACCTGTGCCACTCTCGCTGAAGCCATAATTACTTGGCTGCTGTCAGGGAAGCAAAGTATGGAAGACTAAAACGGCTTTTGCACAGTAAGTCTGATTTTTCAAACCATTCAAGATCCGAACACGCATCATCATGATGTAGTGCATTTGGACCAAACACATGACTGTATGCACTGTCTCCCATGACAGCAGTCAACCTGAGCATGCATCAGAAGCCATTACGGCTTTTGCGTTGGAGCGTCGCGGAGCTGGCAAAAGAGGTCAACCTATGCTGCGGCCTCTTTGACAAGATAGTACAGAGGCCTCGATAATTAGAATAGAGTTTTGGGGTAGATGATGCAAAAACCAAAAAACAGGAGCCCCCAAAATAGTATCGGTATTTAGGAAGGCCCCTATATCAAGTGCGGTCTTGCAGGGCTCCCTAAGGATGCAAAAGTCAGACTCCTGGCGAACAAGTGTCTTTCAGCGGAAGAGCCATGAGTTCTCAAAATCTGAAACCGGCAAAATCCTCGGACAATGCTCCAGGCATACCACCTAAACCCTCAGCCTCATATAACTAGGAAAGCTTGATCTCTAACAATCTTGTTGCCCCGAGGCTCCGCATCGCTCCAACGTCTTTTTTTCACATGCATGGCGCTCCGGCTTTTCGTCTTCTTCTCTAGGGTTTGTGTATGGTTTAGGGTTTCTTCGTCTTGCGATGTTTCTGCTGCTTCTGGCTACCACTGCGACGGCGATACTATACACTGCCCAGTCTTGTGTAGGCTGCTTTCATACGGTCGAGGATTTCGGGTATGCCCGCTCCCTTCGAACTGGAAGATGATGACTCAATGTATCATAGGGACCCTAGGGGGAGGGGGGGTAGGGGGCCTTAATGCCCATAACAAGGAGCTAACACGGCCTATTTAAGGAAGTATAGTCCCCTACCTCCCTCACCCCTACCAGTCTAAGGGTCCCTATCACTGTAGGTATTGTTATCGCAGTTATTCAGTAGGGTTCCACACTTAGCTAAACCCTACATAGACCTACATTTCACTGACTTCATAGCCTTGAGCCTGAAAAGGTAGGCTTTACAGGGTTCAGGTAAGCCCTGCATTAACACCTTAGCATTCGGGATACTGGGCATTTAAGTAACCAGGGAGAAAAAATTATAAACTTTATTTCATAAGGGTTCCTTTAAAAAAAAAGCATTAGAGTATGGTGCTCCAAGGCCCAGGATGGTCTGTCGTCATGTCACAGTGCTCCCTTTTCAACTCCTCCCTTCAACCAGGCCTTAACGCTCGAAGCCATGGCTGTAGATATCTGCGCATGCGCCGTTGCTCATGGCCTAACCTTCCGGGTTTAGGGTCCGGTTGGAGGGTTGTGCTGACTTGCAGTAGAAGCCCAAAAGTCGGAAACCCACTAGCCTCAGTCCTTAAGGCTACTGCTGTATAGGGAATCCCAGCACTCTTTGTCTTTAATCCGGCCCCCCTGGCCGCTCATGTAAAGCCTGAAAATATGAGTCCTTAGATGCCTAAGGCCCAAAAGCCTGAAAATGTGAGTCCTTAGATGTCTGGGGTTTGGGTATATTATACTATATGTAACTATACGAAGGAACCCCCAAAATAGTGTAGGTAGTTACTAAACCCCAAACCCTAAGCTTCTACATTACGGTCCGGGCTCCATGCAGCCGCTGGAGACCGGGCTTTGCCCAGCTCGGCGGATTTCGCAACCCCAGGCTTCCTCCTTGAGTGGGAACCCCCAGGAGCTCAAGTCTAAGACGGACGGGTTTAGGGGCTTAGGGGTTTAGGGGATTTAGGGATTTAGGAATTAGGGTTTAAGGGTTGAGGGGTTTCGGGGTTTAGGGCTTAGTGGTTTAGGGGTTGGGGCTGTGGGGTCGCCTTGATGTGGGTCTTAAGGGCCATATACCACTCATCTTCGGGGCAATAGTACTACCCATACTGGTTATATTCAGCATGATAACGGCAACGAGCCCAAAGAGCCCAAGTCTGCAAAGCTTTGGTGTCGGGCCCAGAAGGCTTAATTGTAAGGGCAACCATGGTACTCAGAATGCTAATCATACTAATAACCATAATGATAGTTACAACAGTAATAGCAATAACAGTAGTGGTAATCATAGTAGAATGAAAATAGGAAGCCTTCATCGAACTCAGAGAGTTTAAGCTTCAGTGAAGCGTTGGGGCGAGGAGCTTAGTGTTGAAGCCTCTGTCCTTAGAGTTTGGGTAAGTTTTAGGCGGCCTTTGTATACAGGATATATATATATATATATATATATGTATAAACTACTTACAGGGCTTTATGTAAAGTCCAACTGTTCATGAAGGCTCGGGGTTTTCGGCTGACGGTATAGGGTTTGGTTTTGAAGGCTGGGGTTTGGGGGCTTTGCGGGAAGTGATGGGGGGTTTAGGGTTTACGGTTTTTGAAGGGCTCCGACAGAAGCCAGAAAAAGAAAGCTTGGATGCAGATTTGGGGTGCTGAAGGTTTTAGATTTCGGGTTTGGGGGCTGTACAGGGTTATTACAAGTCGTTATAAGAGGTCGTATTGAATTCGGGATTGAGGATTTAGGTGGTCTTTACAAGGGTTGCTACAAGATTTCATCGGAGAGAGCCAACTTTGTCGATTACTGCAGGAATACGCCGAGCCCGAAAAACCCTCCACTCTAAACTACAAGCCCTACAACGCTGAGTTTGGGGTTTAAGGTTTACGGTTTATGGGTCTTGCGCGGTTTTGGCAACTAGTTTCGGGGGTCCACGCGTTTACAGGGTCTGTAAGGGTTGATAAGGTTCTTCCACTCTCTGGAGTCGATATGGGCCTGGGTGTGTAACGCTGTAAATGGCTCAAGTGTAGAGGTCTGTGGGTTTGGGTGCTTTGGGGTTAAGGGGTCACAGATATCCAAGCCAAGTAAATAAGCCAAACAAGAAATCTCTTAGCTTAGAGTCGCTGGTCTAAGGTTCCTCTTCTCAGTAATTTTGCTTTGGGGAGTTTTGTCCAGCGTGGGAAAGGGCTCCCCTCAAGGCCAAAGCCGTGGAGGCCGCAGAACTGACAGCACTACAGCAGGAAAACGATTTTCCGACTACCGGGCGCGAAGGATCGTGTAGTCTAGGGTCAAGCGTTTCGGGGTTTAGAGCGTGCGGATAAGATGATTAGAAGGACTGAGAGGCATGCCATGTAGTCGGAAATTCTGCTCCGACTGTAAGGACGACGAGGCGACGATTTAGTATATTTCGGGGCCTTAATAAGTAGTAGAATAGGGTTTTGCGGCCCATTATACAAGAATTGTAAGAAGGATCCCCCCCACTTCAAAACAAAAAAATAGCATTGGCAATTATTAAGCCCCTATATCAGGGAGCAGGGTGTCGGGGTTTACCTATAGTCTTCCATTGTAGTTCCTTTTTTTGGTTAGCCAGTTATATGCCAAGGACCCTATAAGGTAACCCAAAAAAGGAACTACAATGGAGACTACAGGTACATTACAGCCCTTACGCCTATAAACCCTAAGCCCTAAAACCTAAACCCTAAACCCTAACAGGTAGGATTTTGGACTTCGACTCTGAGGTCTGGGGCCTGGGATTTCCACTTTGGGAGTTCGGGTTCCGTGCTCCGGCTCTACTTGCAGGTTCATGGGGCAGTTATAAGTAGGGCTACAAGTCCCCTAGTAGGGGTTATAAGTAAGTTGTAAATAGGGTTATAAGTCCCCTAATATGGGTTATAAAGTTTCAAGTAGGGCTATAAGTAGGGGAACTATGCTTACAACCCATATTAGGGACTTATAAGCCTACTTATAAGTACCGCTGAACCTGCAAGAAGGTTTGGCAATGTAGAACAGTACGTTCACTGTTGATTTTGATACAAACTAGTAGGAGCACTGCCGACCTGGGAATAAAAAGGGCTCCCTTTTGGGTATTGCATTACCTACTGTACCAATACCCAAAACCCTGAACCCCCACACCCTACCTTTATTATAGAACAGATGTAACAACTAAGTTCCTCAGCAACCTCTTAATGACAAGGGTACCCTTCTTCCTAAAACTCAAGTTTAATAAGGTTTTTATAAAAACCTCTTCCTAAAACTCAAGTTTAATAAGGAGACCCCAAACTAAAGCGGGTGAAAGGGTACTACTCAGGAACCAAGACGAGGAGCCTTTGAGCCATGGAGGATTCATCTTGGGGAAATAAACATATAAGCAAATAAACAAATATACATATATATATATATATATATGTATATATATATATATATATGTATATATATAGGGGCCTTCATAACTAGAAAAGGGTCTTGGTGCTCTTTATGCTTTTCGCATAGTCAGGAACCCCCAAAATAGTATTTGTAATTATTTCGGCCCCTATAGTATACTGTACGGAGGTCGACGTCTGTCGGGGTGTCCGGCCAGTTCAACTAACGAAGGGCCTTTCAACAAGAACTTGAACAAGGCTTGGGGGATCATCCACTATTTTGACCGTCTTCAAGAACCCTGTCGTATCGAGAAGAAATTTCGGATATTCCGTACACCATAATGATATAGGGGCTATGAAGGGAAGTGACTCCGACCCTATAACAGTACCCTTGCTTAGTTGCTGAGTTACCAAGCCCCCAAAAGTGCACACTTTTAGTTTTATAGAGGGTAATATGATCACAAAAAGTGTAAAGTGTATCTACTCTGCTACTAAGCTTGGACTTAGGGACTTCAGCTTTTAAGCTACCCTACACCCTCAGACAGAGCAGTGATGTGGGCCGGGGAAGTCGCCATGCCGTCCTCCTACTAAAGCATAACTGAACTTCTCCAAAGCTATCACCGCAACTTCGAGGCTTTCACGCTCTCTCTTCCGCAAAAGGACCTCCCCTTTCAGCCCTGATTCAAACACCAAAACCCTGGAAGAGCGTGGATCGCGCTGCACGGCGCGCAAAAGAAGCACGAAATCCCCAACACAGCGAAACGGTTTAAGCTGAGGCTCGACCTCCAACCCGGACTGTAGAGTCTTTGAGCACAACGTATGAGGGCGGGCAATAACGAACCAACCATGCTTCAAAGCAAGAGCCGCTCGAAAGCGCCAGATTCGTGATGGATCTTGACCCTAAACCCTCTAAACCCCAAGCCCTAAAGAAGCCTAAACTCAACTCCCCCAAACTCTCTAAACCCTACACCATCATTCTAAAACCCGAAACAAACAACCAAAGGAAACCTTGCCCTCTCGTTCGGACCCGAGCCTTGTTCCTGCAGCACACCTTTAACAACCTTACCATAAGAAGGACGCACATGTGTATATATCTGTATATATAATACACATGCACACATGAATGCATCCTGTCATTTCTGACCATAACTCATGCTGTGTTTCCAGGAATGACACTACGGCGCCATTGCTATATGTTCAAGGGTCCAACCGAAAAGGCTCGATAGAATTCCGCCTGGGAAAGGATGCATGCTCTTTCTTACCAGTACAGTACAAGTGCACACATAGATAAGGTAGACCCTAAAACCCTAAACTAAACCCCCAAACGTAGATGCAAAGGAAGAACACAGGCCGCAACATGTTTTCACAGTAAACGACCTTAATTATACCTTATTGGTTGATGGTGTCGGGGACCATGTGCTCAGGCGTAGCTCGAGGGCGTCTCCCCTCATGGCCCAGGGTGCCCCTGATGCGCGAGCACCTGGCACTGGCTTCTTCAGCTTTGCTACATGGACACCCAAAGAATGCTTTCAATGTCCGGGTTGAGGCTTTCATGAATGCCATATATATATATAAATAAATAACCGAATAAATAAAGTAAGAACCTCAAGAAGATCCACAAGCCTGGATATGAACTGCCGAGAATACCACGCATAAAGAACTCTCGACTGAGGGATTCTTTGAGGACTCGGAGGACAACTCGGACTGACCACACAGAGATCTCCTTGTAACCGCCTTGATTAAAAAGGTACATGCCAAACATTGAAAACCTATGTCCGAAACCCAAAGCCTAAATTTCAAAGCATGAATGGACCCAAAGTCATACATCCTAAACAGCGCGTGCAGCGTGTCCGACTCCCAAACCGTGATTCTCGAATCCTACATGCTTAGCCAGAACCCGAAATCCTGTACCCTATACCCATAGGCTGCATAGTAGTTCCCTTTGGGGATTACCTTATAGGATTCTAAATAGGAGCCCCAAACAGGAACTACTATGGGGCCTATGGGTATGATACATATACACCTTAAAATCCTCGAGTCTTTCCCGGACATAGATCCTAAATCAGCATCGGGATCTCGGATATGGGAGTTACCGAATATCAGGGGAACCTTCCTTCGGGGTCCTTATAATAAGGATCCTCCTATTTTGGGGTACTATATTAGGGTCGCCTAATTTCGGAAACTCCCATATCATGAAACTATCCCCACACCCTTCTCTTTCTATTAAGGCCCCTGTGCTAAAACCGTATATAATGTAGAGTAACCCTATTCGACCCCTTAGCGAAATCCTTACTCCGGCTTCCAGCACTGGCCTGGCTGCAATCACACGAAGTAAACGTTTTCATAGAGTTTAGAGGCTTAGGGGTCTAGGGTTTAGGGGTTTAGGAGTTCGGTTTAGGGTTTAGGGGTTTAGGATTTAGGGCTTGGGGGTTTAGGGTTTAGGAATTACGGATGGCCGAACATACTAATACCGCCAACCTTTCCGACGACGGAGTGCCATGTACACTCACCAAAGCCGCATTCTACAAAAACCAGATAGGGGCCACGAGCCCGAATGCAGACAAGCGTAATGCCTATAGCGCATCCCCTATAGAGCCGTTCTGTGACTGTTTAAAAGAAACCTAGCCAGTGCGAGCTGCCATTTTTTTGTTTTTCCGCAGAGGTGTTTCCCAGGCCTACCTGCTTGCGATGAAAATGATAAAACTATCGCTTCGCGAACGCTTCGCCAACGTTTGCGAACGCTTGCGAACGCTTCGCAGACGCTTTAACAACGATCGCCGGTCACCTGCCGGAAAAGGAATCAGGGCAGCACGAGAGTCGTATCACCACGTGTGCACGGTGATCACTGTTCACGTAACCTGGGGCCCACAGTGATCATGCAACAGCGAACTGCTCGAGTTGCTTCCGCAGTTCGTCTTCGTTGTGGAACAGGTTGGGATCCACGAAGGCGTGGTTTTGACTCTGCAGAGCGTTCAAGTGGCTGCGGTAAAGTGACTGGCTTGTGCAGCCCGGTGATTCGCTAATCGCCAGTCTCTGCTCATCTCCTGACCTTAGCTATAACAGCTACGGCCAAGCATGGAGTCGGGACGCGAGTTTCCCCTTAGCTTGGACGCGCGTTCTTTGGAGTTTCCCCTTAGCTTGGCGGATTCAGAGCGCATTCGGGACGCGCGTTCTGTGGAGTTTCCCCTTAACAGCGCTGCGCGACACCCCTCGCGTCACACGCGGGCGCTTGCGAACGCTTCGCGAACGCTTCGCGGACGCTTCGCGAACGCTTCGCGAACGCTTTAACCACGGTCGCTGGTCACCTGCTGGACCCCTGGACCCCAACCTTTAAAACGGGAACCCTTCTGCAGAGCATTCGGGAAAAAAACAGCTAGTTCACCTATCCCTGACTCTAATGCCTATATGCTCCATGCAGCCCCAAACCCTGAAAATAAAACCCTGTAATTCTGTAAACCCTCTGCGGCAAGCCCTAAACCCTAAAGCCCTAAACCCTAAACCCCTAAACCCTAAACCGAACCCCTAAACCCTAAACCCCTAAACCACCGACCCCTAAGCCCCTAAAACTAAGTGCTGAGGCCAGCGCGGTAAGTCCGTGCCATCGCGAAGCTGCTGTGGGAAGCCCCAGAAACCCCAACTGCGCAGCTCCGTCCCGAGACTGGGCATTTAGGGTTTTGGGTCTAGGGGTTTAGGGGTTTAGGGTTTAGGGTCCAGGGCTTAGGGGTTTAGGGGTTTAGGGTTTAGGGGTTTAGGGGTTTAGGGCTCTGGGTTTAGGGGTTTAGGGTTTTGGGTTTACGGGAGTGCATCGCCTCTCTTGGAAGGCTGTCTTAAGGTTCTATCGCTCATTGTCATCCTTTGACCAATCATTTTAAGAGAAGCTGCTGCTTCGGCACTCCGAGTCCCGAGTTCATAGGAATAGGGAGATCTCTTGTGCCGGGGCGCTTACAATCAGGACCAAACCTATGCACTGGTTGTCGAGAATCTAGAGCGTGCCTGGAAAATGACCTATTGCCGATTGCTGCGAAGTTGGCGTCCCTGAAGAGCTTGCTTTGCTGAAGTTGTGCACCATAAAGACCACAATGCTGGGAGATTCGTCTTAGTCTTCGAACGCGCAACATTTGCTTTCAATCCCTGCATTACTTATAAAGAGTCGTAAACGTATATACACATGCAAGCTTGAGTCTTCTAGGAAAAGGATCGGTTGATCAGGTCTTGGTGCACACATCGTATTATGGAAATCGCAATCACTGCGAGCGCAAAATCCGTTGGGATGGAAGGGCAGAGCAACTTACGCTGCGTGCTGTTCTCTTGTGGAAAACAAGCCTCGCACCAGTGCTTCCGACCCGCAGCATTAGGCTCACGTCCAATGGTTTGGAAGACTTGTTTACCGTAGTTGCTGAGTTCAGAAGCCCCAAAAAGTGTACACGTTTAGTTTTATATTGGGTAATATTATCCCAAAAAGTGTAAAGTGTATCCACTGAGCTACTAAGTTATTGTGGGGATTCGGAATTTCAGGTTTTCGGGCTTGGAGTGTAGAGGGCTGAGGCCTCAATCCTGACAAATCAACAGGAAGAGGTGCATCTTGAGGGTATGGCGTGAAAGAGCATCGGATCAGAGTAGATACATGCATTTGGCGTACTGCGGTTCAGTTTTGATGAGGCTTTAGTTGACTGAGCTTCAAGCACCTGGCAAACTGCCGGTCCGGGTGAGCGTAATGCCAACACCTACATGGCTTCTGCCAACCTAAGCCCGCGCCTTCCCACATCAAATTTGCTATGACTGCATGAAGCTTCAACTTACACTCTTTGAGCAACCCTAAACCCTATACCGTGTAATCGTGCTACATGTGGGAAGGTCCACGGGCACTTTGAGAGTCCACGTCTGTGCCTCTGCGAGGGTGTGTGGACAACAACCGACCACTCTCTGGGAGAGGTCTGAGTCATAGGTTTGGGAGGGTGCGTAAGGTACAAATTTCCCGAAACCCTACGCGGGTTCGTGAATCAACCGAGCTTACGTCCTTGCCAAGGACTGTGGACTACCGAATGGCCGAAGCTGCCATTTAAAGGTCATAAGTTAGTCCAGCGGGTTTAGGCATCTAGGGGTGTGAAATCTTAAAAACTTTGAACACACTTGATTTTCACGGCCGCAAGCTCTGAAACCGTCCCAAGGCCCATAGAAACCCTAGGGCTCCTTCTAAGAACCCATTTATAACCCTTACTTACTAGAAGTATACCATATCCCTGATTTTTAAATAGGCCCCTTATAGACAAAGTGTATACTATATGACTAAACCCTAAACCCTAAACCCTAAACTAATGACTATATGGTTGATTTTCATTGTCCCCTTATAGACCCCCCCCCCCGCCCCAGTCTCCCTCTCTCTCCCGAGGTGGACCCAAGGAGGTGAAACCACAGCCTCGAGCAGAAGACGTACAAACACTCTGCCGTTTAGGGGTTTAGGGTTTTGAGTTTTGAAGGTTTAGGATTTTTAGGATTTTTAGGGCTTTAGGGATTTTAGGGGTTCTAGCGGTTTTACAATAGATAAGGGTTTGGGGAAGTTTGACGGGCTCTTGCATAGGCTCACGAGTAGCTTCACGAGGCCTAACTAACAATAAACAGCAACAAGTTGCGGTTTGGGTTTTCGGTTTAGGTATACAGGGGCACTAGAGTAGCAAGTATCTGTGTCACTCTTCAGGTTCCTGGCCTGTATGATACAGCATGCTGTGGCCCAACATCCACCGCCGCCACGCCATGCGTCTCAGCCGCAAGCCCTGTACGGCTAAAGATTATTAAGCCATAGACTATACCTATACTATACAGTACTGCAGGATCCTTACGAACGCATCCTTGGGCTCTGATTGCATTCAGCTAAATTACCCTCGCATTCGGGAGAGCACGTCCGTCAATTCTAATCCCTGAAGTACTTGTACCGCCAGTGCCGTCAGCCCTGATTTCTGGGGGGATGTATAAACCGCGAAGGCCCGAATTCCCACCCATGGTTTCGATACAGTGCCTGGTTGACCAACGCCCGCAGAATGCTGCAGCTTACGCACGAGGTTGTGTTTATTCCCAGGATGGTGTGGCTTCGCCACGCCAGCCGACAGTTGTTTCTTCTTTGGGCCACTCCCCCCAGCATCAGGGTGTAGTTTCGGAGTTGTAGGGAAACTCAATAAAAGCAGGTTCATCACCAGGCAGGGGATTGTGGCCAGCTTGCAACCAATCTATGCGAGCAGCTTCCTCATGTTGCGACACAGCTCTAAGTCTCCCCGGATGCAGTATAGAAGTCTGTATTTCTACTTCCAGATGTTTGGGCATTTCCGGCCACGACCACCAGGACATCAGAAAGCTGCTCGTCCTTGAAAGCACCTCGTGTGCGAATGCTTCAAGAAGCATGAATTTTGTTTATTCCCCTCCTTGCTTGGGGAATGCAGGAGGGGTCCTGTGGTTCGTCTCAGAGCCTCAGCATCGAATGCTGTAGTCCAGGTTGTCCGCGTGCTGGACCTGGGTCTGTGATGCTCAAGAGGCTACCATTACGTGATGTTCATCGTCATCTTCGTCATACCATGACCATCGTCATCACTCTCACCGTCATCAGCAGCCTAATATTCGGCTTCATCGCAGTCAGCATCACTGTCTTCATCGCCACGACAGCCATATCACTCTCATCGTCACCGTCCAGGTCTGCTTCGTCGTTGTCAATCCTGCTTACCTCTCTATCCGGAAAGCCCTAAACCTTAAGCCCGAAAAGCTAGTCAGCTTGCTAACCTAACCCCAAAGCATAAACCACGCTTAGCAGATTCGTAGCTCGAAACGACAGCCTAAAGCCACCAACAACCGCAGCAGAGAAGCGAGTCTCTCGAAGTGGTTGCAGACCAGGGCATGCTGATGGCAGATCTTGCTGATGTCCTCTAGGGTTCTAGGGTTTAGGGTTTTTGCAGGGCTTTGGGTTTATCCTCCACTTTTTTGAGGGGATGTTGGGGCCAGGTCTGATCACCTAATGTCTCTGATTTGAAAGGTTTGAGGGGGATGTCCTCCATTGGGGGGTTTAGGAACTAGATCACAACAAAGATCCCGCTGCATTCGTGAGTTGAGGTCAAGCTTACAGGGGTCTGGGTTTTGGTTGTCTCTGGCAACCCTGAAAGCGCGAAGCCCTAACCCCTAAAACCCCCAAAGCCCTACCCCTGAAACTCTAGAGACCTATCCCTCAGGGAACCCTAAATCCCTGGCGACCTAACCATGAGTGCAAGGTCAGTCAATACAACATGTCTGAAGCCTTCCTGGTACACCTAGCACCCTTAACCCTAAGCCCTAAACTCTGAACCCTAAACCTAAAGCCCTAAGTCGTAAAACCCCAGCACATCAAAAATGTCGGAAGCCGTACAGGTACGAACCCTTGGCCCTTGTCCAACCTCGGGGGGAACTGGGGAGCTACTGGAGGCATAACGACAGGTTAGGGCTTTTTACTGTTTCCTTCAAAGGGCTCCATAAGGGTACTATGATTCATAAGGGTTGCTAATTCTGCTAGTCTGGGGTTTAGGGGCTTTTAGGGTTTCGGGGTTTAGGACTTGGGGGTTTAGGGGTGTCGAGGAGGGCACAGGGTGTAGGGCTTTAGGCCTTTAGGGGTGTAGGGCTTGGGGTTCTCGGGTTGAGGTGATCTTTCACGGTATCTAGGATCTAAAAGAGGGTGCTTGCTGGGGTTGTAGGGTACACCAGGTGCACCCTGAACAGCGGATCAGCCGCACCCTGAATCAGAATAGGGTTGCTCTGCAAAATACAGTATTGTGACGTAGGGGCTACAAGAGGATACTATGCTTTCCTCAACCTTGAACCCTAAATCCATACTAGTTCCCTAGCCTCTACACCACAAGTGCTAAATCTTTGCTATGTCCTTAAACCCTCGTAAACCCTGAATTTCTTTTAGTTCCTTCGACTCGGACCCCTAGACCCTACATCCTACATTCCTGTTAGTTCCTTCGACTCTACCCTAAGCCCTAAATTCCTGTTAGTTCCTTCGACTCTACCCTAAACCCTAAATTCCTGTTAGTTCCTTCGACTCTACCCTAAACCCTAAATTCCTGTTAGTTCCTTCGACTCTACCCTAAACCCTAAATTCCTGTTAGTTCCTTCGACTCTACCCTAAACCCTAAATTCCTGTTAGTTCCTTCGACTCTACCCTAAACCCTAAATTCCTGTTAGTTCCTTCGACTCTACCCTAAGCACTAAATTCCTGTTGGTTTCTTCGACTCTACGACCTGTTAGTTCCTTCGACTCTACCCTAAACCCTAAATTCCTGTTAGTTCCTTCGACTCTACCCTAAACCCTAAATTCCTGTTAGTTCCTTCGACTCTACCCTAAACCCTAAATTCCTGTTAGTTCCTTCGACTCTACCCTAAACCCTAAATTCCTGTTAGTTCCTTCGACTCTACCCTAAACCCTAAATTCCTGTTAGTTCCTTCGACTCTACCCTAAACCCTAAATTCCTGTTAGTTCCTTCGACTCTACCCTAAGCGCTAAATTCCTGTTAGTTCCTTCGACTCTACCCTAAACCCTAAATTCCTGTTAGTTCCTTCGACTCTACCCTAAACCCTAAATTCCTGTTAGTTCCTTCGACTCCAAACGAATTTGTTTGAACCCCCTCGGCACGGCTTTCGAGCGGTCCGGTCGCTCGACGAACTTCAGGCACTTGGACCTTTCAGGTTCTGGGCTTTAAAGCTTCAGCTATAAGTTATACGGGTACCATTAAGGGTACTATAAAGGTACTATAAGGGTTTAGGGGTGTAGGCTTTAAAGCTTCAGTTCTAAGGGTACCAGAACGGGTGCTATGAGGGTTTAGGGGTGTAAGGTTTAAGGCTTCAGCTTGGGGGAGGGTCCTATTGGGGGAGGGTCCTATTGGGGGGGGGGTTACCATAAAGGGTACTATAAAGGTACTATAAGGGTATAGGGGTGTAAGGTTTAAGGCTTCAGTTTAGGGGAGACCCCTATTGGGGTACCATAAAGGGTACTATAACGGTACTATAAGGGTTTAGCGGTGTAAGGTTTAAGGCTTCAGTTTAGCGGAGGGTCCTATTGGGGTACCATAAAGGGTACTATAAAGGTACTGTAAGGGTCTAGAGGTGTAAGGTTTAAGGCTTAGTTTAGGGAAAGGTTCTATCGGGGGTTCTACAAGGGTACTTTGAGGGTACTATAAAGGTACTATAAGGATTTTAAGGCTTCTTTTCCGGAAGGGAACTGATAATGAAGTGTGTCACTCACGTGTAGAGTTTTTAAGGCTTCAGTTTAGGGGAGGCTCTATTGGGGTTCTATAAGGTGCCATAAGGGTACTATGAGGGTTTTGGGGTGTAGGGTTTGGGGCTTCAGGGGTCGAGAGCTTCGGGTTTTCAGGGTGTAGCATAGGCTCAAGGTTTTATGGGGGGGTTCGGATTAGGGTTTTAGGTTTTGCGATTCAGGGCTTGGAGCTTACACCGGTGCTTGCAAAGTAAAAGGTTTTGCGCTACTTTACATGCTTTCCGTTGACTCAATAGGGTTCCGGACCCTAAACCCATAAACCCCAAACCCACAAACCCTAAACACTAAACCCTAAGCCCATAAACCCTAAACCCAAAACACTAAACCCAACAAAAACCAAACCCTAGACCCTAAACCCATAAGGGCCTGATGCGGCTTTCGGGTTGTCGGTTCAGGGCTCGAGGCTTCAGAGTGGTGCTTGGGGCTTCTGAGGCATTCAAAGGTGTCGTGGGTTTGGGCTTGGGGTTTAGGGGTTTAGGGTTTATGGGTTTAGAGGTTTAGGGACGTTTAGGGTTTAGGGGTTTAGGGTCGTTTAGGGTTTAGGGCCGTTTAGGGTTTAGGGGACCAGGGGAAGGGACAGTGGCAAGGATGTAAGCTCTTTGGGGTCAGGGGTGGTAGATGTTTCTGCTATTTCGTGTCGCGTTCCGACCCGGCTACCGTAGCACTGTACCCTTGCAATTCCATCTTTGCAGCGTGCTTTGCCAAGCAGGCTTCCCTTCAAGGTATCTTCTGATTGAACCGTAAACCCTAAACCTCCAAGCCCCTCAAAGACGCCACAAGGAACCCGAAGAGTGGATACCATCACGACCCGAAGTGCTCAGGCCCTTCTGTTCTGCTTTTTTCCGCACCATGGAAAGGCAAGCCTTCACACTCGAAGCCCGCAAGAACCAGTAATTGTAACCGTATAGTAGGAATATGTAGTATAATCGTCGTCGTAAGTAATAGCAACTACTAGCCCAAACAATGCGAATAGCAATATCACTAGCAACAGAAAACCCATGGAAGTAGTAGCAGTTGTAGTAGTAGTCGTCGTAGTAGCAGTGGTAGTGGTAGTGGTAGTGGTAGTGGTAGTGGTAGTGGTAGTGGTAGTGGTAGTGGTAGTGGTAGTGGTAGTGGTAGTGGTAGTGGTAGTAGTAGTCGTCGTCGTAGTTATAGGAGTCGTACTACCCATCAGAAGTCTCTTCCTGAGCCCAGCACCAGCAGCCAGGAAGATGCAAAGTCGCGCGGCGCAGGGCCTCACGTTCGTGGACACCTGAGCAGCCGCTAGAGGCTCCTCTCCTCAGGAAGGGTTTAGGGTCAAGGCTTTCCTGAACCGAATAACCTACCTTTTGAGGGTTCCTGATTTTGATTTCCTTCTATAAGTCCTTAAAATGGTAGGTCCTTCAAGGTTAAGGTTAGTTTAGCAAGCATACACCTTTATCTTCAAATTCGTTGGAGAGCAGCTGGCAAGTAAACGCTTCAGTGGCGTCAAGGCATTCAAAGCTGAGTCTGCAGCCCCTACCAAAGCAAATTCTTTTGCGCCCTTGCTATATTACACTGAACCAAACAGGATAATGTTACGTTGTATTGTAATATGGTATTTCATATGCAATGCATGTACAAGCGGGGAGAAAAGCCAGGCATCAAGGGTTGCCATCACTCGTGCCAAGCCACTGTCGCCAAGAGAGAGAACATTCTTGCGCCTGAATGCCCACGCATTTGCATGCTACAGAAGCAGGCAGTGCGGGTCTTGCGCCTTGGGTCTGATTGTAGTCAGGACTAACTTGGGGGTCCCTTTAGAAGAACCCGAGTGCTTCCCTCGCGCACAAAAAATTGCTTACAGCTGCGGGTGTAGGTTTTTCGAGGTTTTGTTAAGTGCAATTGGCCATCTTTCTTCACAGGCGACGGCTCAGCTCAAGGGGAGCTGATCAAGGAACGACAAAAGACAAACATGTGCCTCTAGGTAACATCGCAGACAGAGGCACAGGATAGAATCTTCCAACAGCGTAAGAACTCAGAGGTTCGAGGTCGGCTCAGGTGACGAAGACCGAGGGGAGGTGTCACGGCAAGATAACTAATAATGCAGTTTAGGGCTTGGGGTGCGTCTTCCCGAAATTCCAACTTGCGACTTGCGATGCTGGGAGCGCAGGGTGCCGGTGAAAGGAAAGGACTTGAGTTGGGAACAAGCTCCCGCTGCACAGAGTTGTTTGATTGCCGACGCGCATGTGAGGTGTTCTAGATTAGCATGTCTGTTCAAGTACGGAAACGGAACTCGAAAGAAGCGGCTTCGCAATTCCAGACAAACAGTGCCGAAAACACACAGCACCACACGACCACGCCAGCCCCGAAACCCTACCGCAAAATCCTGAAAGCCCGAAAACCTTGAACGCAAAACCAACAAATTCTTGATCCGAACTTCTCCAAAAACTTGAAGTACCCAGAACCAAGTCTTACCTCCTGAATCCCACATAAACCCCAAAATATTCCCAAAACCCTGCGACCTAAACCCTAAACCCCTAAACCACCAACCCCTAAACATTCTCAAAGCCCCCAGACCCTAAACCCTAAACCCCTAAACCACTAACCCCCAAACATTCCCAAAGCCCTACACCCTGAACCCAAAACCCCCAAAAGGCCGCTCCTGCTGGGCTGGGTAAGGCCCGCCCGGCCGTAGACGCGTTCGATCTCGGTTGCAAAGGCTCGCACCTTCCACTCTAAGGGCGACCTCGGTGGGTGTAGTTCAGGGCTTATGGGTTGAGGGGAATAGGGAATTACAGGGTGTAGCTCTTCGGGGATTGGGGTTTAGGGTTTAGGGGTTAAGGCTTTAGGAGTTTCGGGTTTAGGAGTGTAGGGTCGGTCTATGGGTTCAGGGGATTAGGGGATGAGGGTTTAGAGGTTTAGGGGTTTGGGGGTTTTTAAGGGATTGGGACTTTGGGTTTTAGGGTTCAGGGCTTATGGGTGTAGGGGATTAGGGGTTATGGCTTTAGGAGTTTTGGGCTTAGGGGTGTGGGGTCTATGGGTTTATGGAGGCTATATGGTATCGGCTATAGGCCCTCTAAGGCAACGAGACTACGAACGAGGACAAGCAAGTGTATTGGCCGCCAGAAAGAAGCACCAGTAAACCCAAAAGGGCTGGGCCGCACACGCCAAAGTGCTGCTCTCGTACGTGGTTCTCGCAGACAGCACCTGCAATCTTGGATCTTTCATGCTATTGGGAAGCTGGGAAGGAACAGCAGTATCCAAGCGCTTCGCGATTTTGTGCAGTTGCAGGAAATCAGGACCCAGATATACAAACCAAGAGCCCGGTGCAGTTTGTACACATACCCCTTCTAAGACCCTCTACAGCTTTTACAAAATCATGTCAACCCATTCTAAAACCTGGAAACCCCCATGACATCCCGCAAGCCGGTATGACGCCCTGCAAACCGCTTCTAAATCCGACTAAAACTCTTCTACCAGGGCTTCAGATGTTCCAAACGTCTTGCACCCAAGACCTTACAAAGCCTATGCCTGAAATCCCAAACTCCACTACAAGGGGTTGACAGGGTTTGGTATGGATTCAACGAGCGGTCTCTAGGGCTTAAACTAAATATGTGAGGGTTTTCCAGTAAAGCCTGCCCCTCGAAAGCCTTCTGTGACCGAACCCCCCTGGAAACCCTAAACCAAAGCCGTAAAACCCTAAACCCTAACCCTGAAACCCCTACCCATGAGCCCCTAAACCCTGAACCATCAAACCCTAAACCTGCCTTGACGCTCTCAAGGGCAGGGTAGAGCGTTGGGAGGAACTTCTGGCAACTGAGCTCAATCCATCCTGCAAGGTCAGGAAGGGTTTTTGCAGGTCTGGGCTTTAGGGTTTACGGTGTTTGCGGGTTTCTGAGGGTCTTTGGCTCAGGAGATAAGATTCAGGGCTTAAGGCTGAGGATGTAGGACGTAGGAGTTTAGAGATAATCAACAGGACCCTTTAACTTATTGGGTTTGGGATTCGGAACTATTTTCTGGGTTTGGAATGAGGAAGCGGTTGGGAAATTGGGCTGCGCGGCGGGCCTCTTTGGACCGAAGCACGGATACCGACAGCGATGGGTCTTTCTGCAACAAGGGACCTGAACACGCATGTACTACTGACGATTCCCATGCAACTTATACTGTACCCCCAAACCCTATTCCACATTGTCAGGCCCCGATATTTGCTCGCTGGCCTGCCATCCTTGGTCTGTAGGGTTTCATGAATGAGGTTATTTTCGGCGTCGTATAGTCTAGTCAAGTCTAGTCTACTCTAGTATCGTCTTGTATGTCGTGTAGTATACAGCACGATATAGTCTATCAGCACAGCACAGTATATAGCACAATACAGTTAACATTAGAGAAGACTACAGAATGTACTTCCCCCCGCGTAAGTCAAAGCTTACCCACGGCACACCCAGCAAGGGAGATCATCATGCTGGGAATCGATGCGAAATGCTGGAAAACCCCGCGGCAATCAAAGCTAGCCTTCGTGCCCTGAACTGACTTTCTGTCCCTTCCACTTCTCATCTCCTGGGCAACCCGAAACCCGTCTGGCTCCTCAAAGTGTCAAACGAAAGCTTCAGCTGCCCTAAACACTCAATCCAGAATCCGGAAACCTAGACTTAACATCCAAGACAGCAAGAACTCGATGTTGTAGCTATTATGATGATGAATATGGTTCCGCTTCTGGCGTCCCTTATCACCCGTCCTCGCTCAGCATTGGTGATGATTACGACCTGGCAGACTTCCATAGATGCTGCCAGCAACTACTACTCCCACCACGAAGACGATGACAACCACGCCGAGTAATTACCACTGCCACTGCCACAGTGGCAATTTGCCTACCACTGCTGTTGCCTCACTTCTGCAACCACAGCCACCACATCGAACACTGCCATGAGGAGGCGGGCGAGGACTCGACGAAACATGCCCGTTGGCTGAATACGTGGAGAGTGCTCTGTAGAAATCGTACCAGCCGGTATCAGAAATACTAACGGTCTCGGGATGGGAGATGGCACTCTTATCATTCTGCAAGGTGTGCTGCATTATGCGCATGAGCAGTCCAATAAACATGATCGTCCCAAGGCGCGCTCAGAGACCAAGTTGCCAATCAAAACCTTGTGAACCATGCCTGTTCGGTAATGTCCCGGATAAGCAGCAAAGGCAAACACCAACGAACACTGCAGAGCACCCAGCATGCAGCTGAAACAACTTCATATCCGCCTGCATCGAACAATTACCAACAAGAGCTAGGCCTCTGGGCCCTGCCTCCGGACGAGAGCAGAAGCCGAACCACATTAGGGTTTAGGGTTTTAGGGTTTTAGGGTTTAGGGTTTAGGGTTTTAGAGTCAGTCTTTGCATTTTCCATTGTGAACTCTTGCAGACATGAGGGAAACAAACATCTAGTGAATCTGAATCTAGTGCTTCAATCACGTTGCTTCCTCAGGCACGGCGATGCTGTGCAGTAGCAACTACCAGCAGCAACAAGAACGGCGTCATCATCCACAGCAAAAACAACTACAACACCTACTCAACTACAAATACCCCTACGACTACAACTATTACTGGTACTCAGCATAGCGTTAACCTTTATAGTACGCACAGCTATCGTGAGAAACACCACCACCTCCACCACGAATCTGATGTGTCCATCACCTGCGACCTCTTTAACGGATGTTACAGGGTAGCAGGTTTACTGGTCTTTATACCCTTGGCCGCTGAACTGTGCCGGCTAGACAGTTCCCAGCTGCTTTGCCAATCGCAGCGTCTCCGCTGCAGCTGTGGCTACCTCACCGACAGGCAATCTTATGTCATCGACAACTCAGTGTCAATGCATTGGGAAGCCCACCTAACTCTAGACCAAGTGCTCACATAATCTTCACCGGCAAGGGGCAGGATACATCCTCCTGGCACCACCATGCCGGGGCACTGAACCAGCTAGGCACGCCCGCACAATGGGTCTCCGTGGAATACGGTCTGGAGGGGTGCGGCGACGTCTGTGGCTGGAAAAATCTTGACTACTGCCCTGAACCGGTACACCTCTCGCACTTTCTGCCTTGGGCGAAACACTGGGGTACGACATCTGCATCTTCCTGCTAGTACTTCTCCTGAGCATCGCCATCATCATCATCACCATCATCACCTTTGTCCCTTCCATCAGCATGTTCATGCCAGTGATGAGGGCAACGATGCTGGCTCCTCGCATTCCAGCTGCTCTTCCTCATCAGTATCAGTCATCATCAACATCCTCCTGTGCATTGTGACCGTCACTATGTCCACCCTCTCCTTCGCCCAGCACCAACACCTCCTTCTCCCCTCTGTGTCCACCCTATTGCTGCTACTATCACTACCACTGCTAACCACCACGGCCACCATACGACTCAGAAGCCTACTACTCAGAATGTCCAGTGCGTATTACCTCGGACCAGTGGACCAGTACTAGCACTCCTACCACCGGCCAGTTGGATTGCATATTTGTCGGGAAGGGAATCAGCGCCCCCCAGGCCTGTCACCAACGATGATGACTACCACTGTCACTGGTATCAGCACCGTGCGCACTTGGAAGCAACCCAGAGCTCAAAGCCGTGAACTAACGACGACATTGGCAACTAGTCCAACATCATCAGCTTTATGTTCATCACCATCACAGCAAATTACTGCAATGACCATGATGACAGTCTCATCCTGATGTGGCTCTACTGGGGGAACAAGCGATGATGTTGTACTATGTGAACATACTGAATACTACTAAGATTCTTCTTGCGCTGCTGTCCTTACAGTTGTACTTTCTCTTGCAGCCAGCACGTGTATCGGCATCACTGTTTGCCCGCTTCTGACTGCAATACGATGTGCTAAAATCCAACCCTAAACCCACAATCCTAAATCCTAAACCATGGTCCTTATATCCTAAACTCATGAAGCCTAAATCCTAAACCCTGGGTCAACCCCCCTGATCCCTAAATTTCTTTGACCCTACACCATGAACCCCAAACCACAGCCCAAAGCAGTCAACCTCGAGACCTCATGCGCCAAACTTTAAGCCGAAGCCCACAAATCGGCCCAAACCAGGCAAAAACCGTCCAAAAGCAGACACCCCCAAACCCCAAGCTCATGCAGACCTGACTACTTCAAGGATCAAGGGACTTAATAACTGGGGTTATTAATAAGGTAGCCATACTTATCATAACTTATAACCTTAAGGTACTTATAACCTTACTTACTAAGTCTCCTGATCCTTCAAGTACCTACCTGGCTATGCACATACGCACACACAAGAAGAAACAGGATAGGAGTACACTGTGAAACAGAAGCTCTCTTAGCGGCCTCAAACAGCTGCCTTCTGTGGTGGGGTAAGACCTCTGAGCCTCAAGCAAGGCCAGGTTCTCTTGGGCTTTTGGATTTGAGAGTTTAGGGTTTAGGGTTTAGTTGGGCTTTGGGGATTTGAGGGTCAGGGCGAAGGCTATTATTTGGGTCGGGGTGTGGGGCTCTGATGGCGTTGAAGTAGTTTAGGGGCTCGTCCGGGGTGAAGGTGTAGGACTTTGCAGTTTGGGTTCTCTTATGGAACGGAAGTTTGGGACTTTGCAAGTCTAGGGTCCTTCGGGTTTGGGCTTCAGGCTGTTTGGTATGTTTTTGAAATGTCTGGCACTAGAGGGGTATCACGGAGTTTAGAAGCGTTTCACTCACGAGGTTCAGGCTTTTAAGCATCATGTTGAGCGCTTGTACTGAACCGAGGATATGCTGGGATGCCGTTCAACTCCCAGCCGCCCTGAAGCCGCAAAACCCAAACCCAAACAGCACTTTGCCCTCAACCCTCAAACTCTCGGAAACCCAGTAAAAAAAACAAAAAAAACGTCACATACTCTGAACACGAAACTCCACGTAACCAGGCGATCGGAGACGTCCGATCCTCCAAAGTCCAAAAGTTTCAAAAATCCTCAAAGTCTAATATCCCAAATGGCCTTTAAGGGTTTAGGAAGTCAAGGGTTAAGGGTTTAGGGTTGAGGGTTTAGCGGGTATCATACCGAAACCTCACAAAACCGCAACGCAAAACAATAGAACTCAACATCCCCAAAAACCGAAAGAAGCAACAGAAAGCCCTGGTATTTGGTGTAAGATTGTAACATTCCCGAAAACCCGAAAGCCGCAACTCTAAACCCTAAACCAAAAAAACCCAAAGCCGCAACCCTAAACCCTAAAACCCAAAAAGCAACAAAACACCCAAAAACCCAAAGAAACAACGGAAAAAACAGAGCTCCCTGGGCACCAGACTCTCGTCAAGGCGAAGGCCCTGGCTCTGCACCTCGGGGGGGGGGGGTACGTTCTCTTAGGTTAGAAGAGAATGGAGGGTTTAGGGTTTAGGGGGGTGCGTTCTCTTAGGTTAGAAGAGAATGGAGGGTTTAGGGTTTAGGGTTTAGGGTTTGTTAGGGTTTAGGGTTTAAGGTTTAGGGTTTAGGGTTTGGGGTTTAAGGTTTAGGGTTTAGGATTTAAGGTTTAGGGTTTACAGGGGGTTTCTTGCCTTTGGTTATGGTTAGAACTCAAGGGTAAAAGGAGGGACCCTTAATGGGGACCCCTACCCTATAGTGGGCTAGATAATAAGTATATAATAGCTATATTAAGGGTATATACCTAGGGGTCCTTATTAATTGGATAGAAGGGAATGGAGGACTGGGGTACAAGTATAGCTTCTGTTACTACCGTTCTTCCATTCCCTACTAACTAAAGGTAAGTTCTAAGGAACATGATGTAGAGCCATGTTGAAGAGAGCCGCTTTTTTTAGGACTTAGGTAGAGGAGGCATATATAACAAAGAGCTCTAGAAAGGGGGTTTAGGACTTATGTAGAGAAGCCACATAGAATAAAGAACTCCAGAAAGGGGGCTTCGGACACTACCCTTTGGAAGGCGGCACTTTGTAGAGAAGCCGTATTAAAGAAACCTAAAGAGCCCTAAAAAGAAAGTTCAAGGCCCTGCTACGGTTGATGATATAAATCCTGCATTACCCATTCTGATGATATGCCATATTTCCCATACTTTAGGGTCCTTAAGGTAATGCAGGATTTATATCATCCACCGTACTGGGGCAGTTCTCTAAACTAGGGGTTTTTGGAGGTCCTTATTGGAAATACCTGTTTCTGTCCAAAAGCCCTCCCGTGTTGAAGTAAGCTATGTAAAGATGCCACGAAGAAACCCCACTATTCCTGTAGTCCTCAACACCCTACCCTTTACAAGGAATTATGTCGAGAAGCCACAATCAAGAATCCCAGAAAGATAGGTTGACTGCGCTACAGGATGCTACAGGCAGGATTCGATAAACGCGAATATGGTTTTTGCACGGTTTCCTTTCAGTGTTCCGTTGAGGATATCTAGAAGAATGGTCTGGAGCAAAGGGTGGTGCCCGCCACCCTAAACCCTAAAGCCCGCAACCCCCTGTCCCAACTACTACAGGGAGCCTCAAAGGATACCATCCTTTTCGGGCTGTTCAGACCCCCCCCCCCCTCCTCCTAATACTTCCTAATGCTGATTTTTGGTTGGGGCTTGATTCGGGTTAGGGTGTATGTAATGTTTAGGATTTATGCTTAGTTCTGATGTGATCGCTTCGGTGCTCAAGGATTAGGGGGGAAGGCCATGCACGGTCTCCAATGGCTGAGCGCCCGTGGATGAATTTCAAGGGCTTCAGGGTCGTTTTCATTGGGGCATCTTCGTCTTCGATTGACATCGTCACCTTATCGTCGTCCCGCTCCTCATCATCGTCGGCAGCAGCATTAACAACAGCATCTTCGGGTTGTTGATAATGCTCTTCGTCCACCACCACCACCACCACCACCACCACCACCACCACCACCACCACCACCACCACCACCACCACCACCACCACCACCACCACCACCACCACCACCACCACCACCACCACCACCACCACCACCACCAGTATCGTCGTCATTTGCCGTACCAGTAGCTACTCCTGCGCTTCTGCATCCCGCGTCTTCACGCCCACGACCAGCAACAGCACCTTTCTTTGTCAACACGCAATCCTTCTCCTCCTCCTCTTCCTCCTCCTCCTCCTCCTCTTCCTGCTCCTCCTCCTGCTCCTCCTCCCCTTCCTCCTCCTCGGCCTCCTCCTGCTCACAGCATCTCATAGCCATCCCCGCCAGCATCGTCTCACCATCATCAGCAGCACAACTACGTCTGGGGTGTTGGTGTTGCTGACTCCGAAAGGGGAGCAGGAGTAGGGCGAGGGAGCTGACAGGACCTGTCGATACGAAACGTCTAAACATGATGAACAGAAAGAGCCTGACTGCAGTCTCTGGGAGGTTCATGGGGTGTGACACCAACAGAAGGAAAATAGAAACCTTCTAGGGGCTGCGATATGACGAAGATCGCATACGCCTAAGCCTGACACCCAGGAGGATGGCAGAACCGTGTCGTCCCAATCGAAGATCAGAAGGGTGTCCTTGGGCAAAGCTCCATGTACTTACATTGTGCTAGCTTTGGCTTGAAGATGTTCCACTTTACCAGGTACAGTAGGACTGTAAGGCCAAGGCAACATGGACGTTTTGGGTGCGTTTTGGCCCCTCTTTCCGGCTCCAATCTGTAGGTTGTGTCTCAGGAGTGTCAAACTCCCAATCTCCTGCGACTGTGAGGTCAACCCTGCCACCATCTGCACGAAGGTCGTTGAATAGATCCATAGATATAGATATAAATACTGTTCCAAAGTAGGCAAACAAAAACATCACATGTACAACTCTATTCAAAGATTCTGTTATCATCCTCCGGAAGCATGCGGCGTCAAAATACAACTGCCCGGCAAGGTCTTGAAGCAGTTACGCGAAGTCTCCCGAGACCCTCATGCTTGAATTCTGACTCCTAAGAATAGTCCGGCTGATTCGGTGCTTCTAGGCCTGTCCTCGAAAGACACAGTGGAGGAGTCGGCGTCCGCCTCCAAGGCTCTTGACTCTAGTGGCGAACGGACGTTTCGGGGATGTAAGGCTTAGGGTTCATGGTTTGAGGTGGAGGGTCCCAGAGTTTCGGGTTTTCATGGTTGCAGGGGTTCAATAGTCAAGGGTGTAAGGGCTTAACTGGGGTTTTGATTCAAGCTAGTGTAGGAGACTAACAGTTACTTGTCAGTATGTATGTACGAATGTATGTATGCATCAAAATGCAAAACTCCCCTTAAGGAACAGCAGAGAAGCAAAGTGTAAACGATGCCGCTTGCTTGTTGTCCTTGTCTAAACAACCTCCAGGACTCTGGGATCTACTTTGCCATGACATCAACAAAATCATGAAGCGTTAAGTGTCGGGGAGGTTAAGGGTTTAGACTCGAGATACCGTCGATGGTGCCAGCACCACAAATGCAGTATCGATGCAAACGAAGAACACATACTAGGAACTGGCAAACTGGTAGTCGGCACCATCAATAATGGTCAATTTTGCCCATACACATGAAATAACTTTGGTCGTGGTGAGAACATCACCAACCACTATCTCCGCCTCGAGGGTTCTCATCGTCATTCACACCCCCAAACTCAAACGAAAGCAGACGGTGGAGTTCGATTCTTCCGGAGGTTGACAGGTTTCTAACGGTGGCTAAAAAACATATTTACTTAAACATGTCGAATAGGCTGCTGAGGGTTATGCGGATCGAGCTATAGCCGTGGACAAAGCACGAACAACAATAACTTCTAAACGCTGAACCCCGAAACCCCAAAACCAAACCCCACACCGGAGTTGGAATCTGAAGCTCGGCTGGGCTCTCTTTCTCGGCCTCGCCAGCGACGACCTGACCTGGCAATGCTCATTGTCTGTAAATTGCTGGTCGGGTAACTCCGGGCTCTGTATTCAGGGTGTCTCTTTGAAGGGCTGTTTTCCGACTGCTTGCAGATCCGAGGGCTGGCAGACTACTCAGGGTTCGGGTTTTAAGTTTTTAGGGTGCTATGTAAAATCCAGCATTTCCGTTTTGAAATGCTGCGAACCGCTTCGGCTCTGCCTGGCGACTCCATGGCCATTGGCCGTAAGTCTTATTCTGCAGAGCCGCGAATGGCAACCTTCTAGGGGACAGGACCGGATGAGAATACTCAGGGACAGGCCCCCTCATCAACATTCGCCATCCTTTATCCAAGCCTCTTGTGATCTGCCTGCAAGCATGTCCGAACCCGAAGCACAATATGGAAACCGCACACTTTTGATTAAAGCTTCCAAAAGTCAGAGCACGAGGACATCAATGCAGGTGTGTACTGAATGTGCAAACCCTGCAAACTTAATACATGCGGATACAGTGGAGGCCAGTGACTTTGCAACTCCGCCCGAACTGCACAGAGGCACTCTTAACGGGCCGTCGCAAGGACGATTTTTACGGATAGGATCCGTGCCCCAGAAAACCCCGCCTTCCTCGGTGGAAGAATTGCCTTCTTCGGTGCTTGCTTCGTCGTCCGACACAAATGGCGGACCTTGGCTTGGGACTGTGGCTCCTGTTTCTACAGCCGCTCTCGACTACTGCGTTGCCAATTTTCACCGCCAAGAACTACCGGACACAGGATGGATCACAGACATTGGCTGATTTTCGCGCTGGCCTGCACAAGCGAAGTGGAATGAGGGCCGTGTGCTCGATGTTTCGATTCCAGCAGGCATAGCTCGAGTTGGTTCCAGTGCACTGTCACAAGCAAGTTAAAACCTTTCGCGCAGACAAGCTGTCGAATTGCTGTTGCATGTCTGCAACATATACAGTGTTGGGGTCATGGCTTCCGGAATACGATTGAATGTTGCTGTCCGGGCAATCTTGAACTGGATGCAAAGTGCAGTGGATTTTATTGTTCGCTGCTGAAACTTCATTGCTTGCCGGCAGGCATTTGTTTTGAGAACCCGAGTTCCAGATCCTTGGCATCCAAAGTTTCGGCGACCATGACTGAATGCTGGGTGGTGGCAGTTTCTAGGTCAAGAAATTCGGTTACGGGATGTGCACGGAGAGGCCAGGATTGTTGTTCGTGTTGATGCCCAGCAGACGGGCCACGGTATTGTAGTGCGCTTAAACTGCGGATTTCAGGCTGGGAACCGAAAGATCGGGGCCATCCTCCTTGTCTTGCTTGACCCTGAGAGATTGACCTGCTGCTACTGCACCCCAGAATAGGACAATTTCTCCGCCTGCTCGTACCTAGACCCGAGGCCCTAAACCGTTAACCTCTGAGTTTAGACTTTAGTTTCACTACACGGCGAGGATTCTTGCAAGGTCCTGAACATGATTCCTTACAAAGCGCGCAGTTTTGGAATACAAGCAACTTCGACATTTATGATGTGCCTCTGGCCTGCGCTCTGCATTCACATGTACTGTGTTTGTACAATCACGCGCTGCCATATCTGTATATACTATACATTCAATACCTCGTACATTAATAGACACGTACATGTACGAGTACATACACACATGTTCAGATAAGTTCACACATACAAACACGCACACACACATTGACATACATACATATATATATATACACACACATACACACATACTGTGACACGTTCATATACAAACACATGCACACAACACACACGTGTACACGCATGCATGCAGACATACATACGTAAATGACCAACATACATCCATAAATATGTGCCTACATACATACCTACTTACGTACACACATACTTACATACGTAAACTTACAACACATACCACGCTTGTCATGCCAACCCAAGAACAAGAAACCCAAATTTAAGCCCTTGGATTTGAAGCCAGTCTTAGCAGAAAGCCCTACACCCTAAACCGTCAACCTAAACTCTAAATGATTAAGTATCTGATTAAGTCATAAGCGCCTGAACCCTAAACTTCAAAAACCGAAGCCAGATAGACTGGTACCGTAAGCCCCCCAAAGCTGGAAATCCTAAACTGCTAACGAGGTGAACCCTCAAGCTCGGAACGCTGGGTCTAGCAGTTTATAGGGCTTAAGGCTTCAGGTTTTTATGGGTTTAAGGTTGTTATTAGGGCATAGGGTTTTTCATGCTCTTGTGGATTGAATTGGGCCATGGTTCACATACGCGCGAACCTTACACTCTTACG
The DNA here is from genome assembly GCA_905221615.1 of Symbiodinium sp. CCMP2592. Classification (NCBI taxonomy): domain Eukaryota; class Dinophyceae; order Suessiales; family Symbiodiniaceae; genus Symbiodinium; species Symbiodinium sp. CCMP2592. Next base: position 29,873 of record CAJNDT010002013.1, read on the forward strand.
CGAGGATCTGGGGGTGTGGCAGAGTCAGGGTCATTTTGGGGGTTCCTTTCCCAAAGGGTCCTTGGTACTGTTATGGGGGATACTTCCCCAAACCATAATAGTAATTCCTAATAATGAAACCCTACATTCTACTATAACGGTACGTTGGACCCTTTGGGTTAAGGTTTGGGTTTAAGGGATCTTAGTATTGAGGGCTTCGGCTGGACACCTCCTAGGAGAAACGGTAGCCGCAATTTCGAAGCACCCCTGCGTAGCATTCGAGGTCCTCTTGCATCCTTCAAGCCAAGTTCGTGTAACGTGCTGCAAGGTTTTTTTGTCAAGTTACGATGACCTCCCCTTGTCCGAATAAGTAACCAAGCAACCAGAGACTTGAATATAGCGGCTTGGGGTTTAGGTTCACTGTTCCCTAAGGGTCCACGTACCCAAATAGTGTATAAATTGTCCCCATTGTACCTATATAGGGACTACTTCAAGGCCAATGCATATACTATTTGGGTACATGCACCCTATGGGGTTTCGATGGGTTTTGGATTCAGGCGTCTTCAGACCGAGTGTCGGGATTGACAAGGGCTGGCAGGTTTTGTGACAGGCGCGTCGCTAATTTCCATGGGGCCTCGGGGGCATGTTGAAGCATACTCATGTAACGACAGTATGAGATCGGAGAGGGAGTCCTGCCATAGCCCTTCCTAAACCCTAAACCCTGAACTCCTAAACCCTAAACTCCCAAAACCCCAAACTCACTTGGCCACAGCCTCTTGTGGTGATCTTCTAGCAAAGTTGACCGATGATGGTATGGTCTTGGGCTCAAACACCTTGAGGAAAACTGTAGGGTTCAGGGTTTAGGGTCTCGAGCAAGAAGAACCACCCAAACGCCGATGCGCTGGAATCCCCAGCCCGCAATTCTCAAACCATGCAAGAGGCTTGAACATGAAAAACGCTGGACAGGGCATGTGTAAAGAACCCAAACGGCACAAAAACCACAGCTTCAAACAGAGTGCCCCGGCCCTGTCGCAGCAGCTTGCCGGGCAGATTTGCCTGCTCGTGGATCCACCTTTCAGTTGTTTCCCAAACTTCCACCAACGTCTGCGGTAGTTGCAATTTGTGGCGCTGGCGCTGGCCTAAATAACTTAGAAGCTGCCCCCACCCTGTAATAGTGACTATAAGGATTATATTAGGGCCCTATTATATTCCTATTATACCACTATTACAGGGTGGGGGCCCCTTCTAACTGATAACGACATCGCTCCGGTCACCTAGCAATGAGGGCAGTAAGAATAGCAGTAGCAGCAGTAAAGCAGCAACAAAACAATCAGCTAGCTGCCATGCAGACGCGTGCTCCAGAAACGGTCTTTTGAAGCTTGCAAAAATTAGAATCGCAACCCCGCATTATACATAAGCTGAGGTACACACTTCTACACTGTGTACGAACCGATAAACATATGTGCATGCATATATATATATGAACACATATTGAATCTGCATGTATATGTTTATATACATATAAATAAATAAACAAATAAATAAATACATAAACACATATATATATATATGTATACATACATATATATATATATATATATATTGCATACATGTACGTATACCTATATCTATATATAATATGTGTATATATATATATATATATATGTCGTTCTTTCACTTTTCTGCCATTTTCTTTCTCTACATAATTGATTATGCGTGCGTTTGTGTGTGTGCGCGCGTCTGAAGCAGTTCTTCAGTCGCAGTACTGGCGGTGGTCAGGTTGGGCTCCGGCCGGTTGTCCACTGTGTTGCCGTAGTTCTTGATGCTGTCGACTTCCTGAGTTTTAAGGACGAGATGGGTTTAGGGGTTTAGGGTTTCGGGGTTTGGGGTTTAGGGGGGCTTTGAAGAGCAGTCGGAGTACCGGGTTAGGATTGTTGTTCAGGGCCCATATATGGGGCTCAAAAGTTTTAAATCCTCAGGCCGAATCGCTCAAACCCACAGCGGGTCCTACCCTATACCCTGAACCTGTCCAAGGCGAAACCCTCGAAGTGCACGGTTTAATCAAGGCCCCAGGTACCAAACCCCAAAGCTGCTAAGCCTCAAAACATACCCCCCTTAACAGCGGCTTCAGGATCCCTACCTTAAGCCGGAATAACCTACCTTTTTAGGGTTCCTTATTATGATTTCCTTATATAAATCCTTAAAAAGGTAGTTTTTCCGGCTTAAGGTATAAGCAACTTGGGAGGATGCTGATGCAGTGTATAGTTGTTGTAAACCACTGCACACACGCACTGTTGTATATACCCGTCCAAGTGATAACAGCACGGCTTGTACCATTCGGTCACTACCTTTTTCCTGTTAGAGCACTTGTGCCACAATGCCGTACACACAACATGATACTTCACACGTGCACAAATTACACCCCCCTCGCCGAAGCGTCAGTCTGAGGCGCAAACATGCACGGAAGCTTGGTGCTGTGTGGCCTGCCGTAAAGGCGGCTGGATTGTGGCTCGGGGCTCATAGGCTTTCTACTACCGTAAAGCGGAAGATACGGAAGCAGGTTAATTCTTTTAGCGCGCAGTTTAAAGTCGCGACATGCATTATAAAATGGCGACGATCCAGCAAGCCTTGAATGATGGCGTGGATACAAGTCGCAAGAACATGTGCAGCATGGGACGAATACATCATCCACTGGAGCTGCTGACGACTCCCCTCGAGGTCCAAAGACCTGATGTCGGATTTGTCACAAAGTGACTGCCAGAGGATGCAAGATGAAATTTTTCTGGTCTTAAGGAAATTCGGCCACCTCTAAGAGGGGCTGTATTTCGGAGTACCGGTTAACGTGACGGAACCACGAAATGTTGATCAGGTACTTAGTACCATCCTCGGGAACCGGAGGAGCGGCCGTAGGGGTGGGATCCTCGCTGATAGCCGCGATCCCATCCCTGCTCCTGGTAGCGCTGTTGCTCTGCTCTGCGTGCATCAGCTTTGGCTTGTGCGATGCGAGAGCGTTCAGCGTTGCGCTGTCGCTCTTCGTATGCACGGCGTGCAATTCCGACCTGTTCCGCGAATTTCCCACGGAGCCACTCAGCCCAGTCCTCGGCAGAATAGCCGAGTCGTGGATCGACGTAGAGTGCCTCTTCTGAGAAAGTAACAATCATCTTCACGATTTTGTGCTGGAGGAAAACATCTACGAATTTACGCAAACTGTATGCCCCTCCCAGCCACATGATGCAAAACGGATCGTCACTCACTGCGGAGATCAGGCCTGCCCTAAGGGCGGCTGGATTGCACTCGTGCAAGTAGAGCAACCGGGCAATCTCCTGGTTCCTTGGCCCTTCGGAGCTTCCACCATAGGTGCCGACAGCCAACTGTCGTTGCTCCTTTGAACGGCCATGGTTCGGCAGGGCAGCATGCGTAAGCACGTCTTCGATGGCCAGAAACTCTCGATCGTACCCATTGCCGATGGAACTCATAGTGTAGTCCACATCGTTATCGAAGCGGTGTACGATGCTTGTGTAGCCTCCTTTCGTAGACATCTTGAGCTGCTGCCGGGCTTTGTCCAACGCCTCTGCGTCAAGCGACGTAGTTCCCCGCTGGGTTGAGGAGTCTCTGGTCATTTCATGAATGACCTCCTCTGGCGTCAGCTGGGAACGTGGCTTGCCCGCAGCGGCAGCGGCGGCCTCTTCAGCGAACCAACGAGCTGAACGCGCTTTCTTGCGTGCGTTCTGTTGGGAAGGCTTCACGATGTGCACGCCACAGCTCAAGCATATCATCTGTCCCACAAGGTGTTGAGTACCGCAGTGGGGACATGCCCTGTGACGGCCACCCGTAACGGGGGCTGGAGGGAGAGCCAAAGGAGTCGATTCCGGCTGAGGCGGTGCCTGCTCGAACATCGGCTCGATCTTGACTTCTTCCTCCTTTTTCACATCGCCTTCGTCTGGCTCGATCTCGATCTCGACTTCAACGGGATCTTCCGGCTCAAGGAAACGAACACGCTTTCTGGACTCAGTCGGTGCCTCCGGTGGAGAAGCGCCCCCCTGGTCCAATGTTGTGGTTTCCTCCGGAAGGAAGTCGGATGCTGTGGCGTCGTTGAGTGCAAGAGGTTCTGGTGATGATGCTGGTGGCGCAACCTCAAGCTCAACTTCAACCATAGGCTCGTCTGCTGTTGCAGACGCTGCTGATTCGACCTCTTCATGGCCACCACTAAGTGGGGCTGAAGGTTCCTCCGGAATATCGGGGAACTGCTCCGGCTCAGCTGCTCCAGGATCGACAATGGGATCCTGGGCAGTCTCCGGAAGGATTGTGTCTTCCTCTTCGCCGGACTGCCGAGACCACAAAATGATGCCTTTGATCGTGTCTCTGATGTAGAGCACGCAACTCCCTGGCACCGGGTCGCGAGTGAGTATACCTTCGGAAGTTGTCTCAAACAGATAGGCATAGCGGTTCACCTCCTGAGTGTCGAGAACAACTTCATAAGGAAGGTTTGCTCGGCTGCCAGCTTTATTCTCAAGCTCGCTCAGAGTGGCCTTCGCGAAGTAGTTGTGAAACTTCCCGCTCCGGTTGAACCCCGGCGTGAAGCCAGTAGAGAGAATATTGAAAGCTGAATCATGCGTGGTTCGATGATAGAGGCGTGGGGGAAACTCCCCAAGAGCAAGGAATGGCCTGCCTTGATAGGCGGCTGTAGGACCAAGCTCCTCACGCGTATCGTTCGTGAACCAATGCAGAGCAATCGAGGAATCAGTCACTTGATCTTTGATGCGTTCGCTGTGACCATGCGACGCACAAATCCACGACGGCCAAATGTCCGTCTCGATGAAGTCAGCACGTGGATCGGTGGGGAGGCCTGCCAAGTTAAACCTCGATTTGTTATCGTAGGCGACTATGGACAAGATACCCCGTGTTCCCAGATCCACACGGTGCTTCTTCCACATGTGCTGAATGAGGTCTTGGATGCGTACCCATTTCCCGCGCCGTGAGCTGAGCTTCACGTTCGATCCTCGGACAGCACCTGTGAGGTAGCGCTCAATATAGGGTTTGAGGCCTAACTCAGGGAGGTGGTCCTTCGGGATCGAATCGGGGAGGATCTGAACGATCTCGCTCCCCTCCGGATCCTCTGGGCACACATCCTCGTCGATGAAGCCACACATTTCCATCAGGTCCAAGTCATCTTGGTATTTTACCCCGATGTAGTCGTGTGGGCGAGCCCTTAAAAGGCCGCTGGAAGGGTCCCGGTCTTTCTTGGTCATGCCCTCTTTCGCCGCTGACAGAGTGCGGTGAGACTCTGTGCGATAAGGGATGGCCTCGATGACATCGTCAAAGGACACCTCCGGTACATCGCGAGATGATGCACTGCCAGATGGGCCGCCACTAAGTGGGGCTGGATCCTTCCGCTCAGCACGGGCACGTGCTTCCGCCTGCTCTTTCGCGCGCTTTTGTGCCTGCTCGCGAGCTGTGGCCCATTCCCAATTCAGGACATCCTGAGGTACCTCACGCATTCCAGTGACCGGAAGATCAGGTGGAGGAACATAAGGGGATTCCCATGGATCAGGGCATTCATTCGCAGCTTCGCGAATCTCGGCCTGCCTTAAAAGGCGGCGGGAGAGCTGGGACCGATACAGCGCCTTGTCGAAGACATACTGCATGGAATATACCCGCGTTCCTTCTGGGTCGAAAGGGAAACGGCGGGCCAGCTCATCCAGCGTCTCTGCGGGCATCTTTGCGAATAAGTGGTCAGCTTGACACACTTTAATCCGCTGTCCGATCACAGAGGCCAAGGCTGCGCGATGCGTAGAGTCTTCGCGGAAGTGGTAGTGGTCGTGCTTTGGGATCTGGCATACGCTTTCTTTGAGAGAGGCGGTATACAACCCCCTGCTCCTTGCGTATCCGAGGAATTTTCGGATAGCTGTTCTGTATTCGGCTGGCAGCCCGTAGTCCAGTGGGTCGGCATCCGAGAGGATTTGTATCGAACCCACTGTTGGCCTGCCCTGAAGGGCGGCTAGACGGCCAATCTCGCCACACACACGTGCGGCAATGTCCGCCCAGATCCCTTCCGCGGCAACGCCTTCAGGACCGATCTGCCAGTGTGGCGTCCCTGGGTCGACGAAAACACCTCTGCGACCGCACAGTTCGTTGCCCATCCACACAACAACGATATCGACCTCGAGATGCAAGGGGTTTAACGATTCGTTGATGATCTGCGGCAAGAGCGTGTGAACTGCCTCAACGATCGAGTGGAGGTTGCCTCCCCAAATCGCCTTTTGCCGGACATTCGTGTATTGCTGAAGGATATGACCAGGCCCCGTCAGAGCTTTAAAGTCTTCCGCCATCTCAACGAATGTTCTCGCCCCAGCCTTGAAAATGAGGGTAGAGTCGGAAACAATGATGCAGGCTTTTTCACGGCCACGGCTATCGCCGGGCTGGAAACGCGACAACCCCTCGTCGTTGATCCGTGCCACCTTAGGGAGGGCCTTATAGCCATGATCAACATCTCCCAGACACGTAGACAAAGCGGTTTGCGCGATTGCGCCTGTGTAGAGCTGTTTCACGCTCTCTTCCCAGTCACGGTCTGGGTTGAGTCCGAGCTCGTGTCCGAAGACACCGGCCCACATATGGTAGTGAGCCCACTCCCGCTTGATTGAGTCACCCGATGCGGCAATCGTCGCTGGCGCCGACGGCTTGTTCTCGCCTTCTGCTCGCACTCGGGGATCACTAATCATCTCTGGCGTGCTCTGATGAGCCGCTGCACAGGGGCAGGCAAGCACCTTCCTAAAGTTCGCAAGATTAGCAAGATGTGAAGATGTGAAATCCTCTAAATCATCATGATCTGCGACTTCGTGCTTGTAAGATGCCTTAGCGATCAAATGCTGGTTTCCTGAGCGGAAGCTTTCCTTAGCACAGTTCGCAAGTGGCAATGCCTGGAGCCCTGCGCACACCAGATATGCGTTTTCAAGTCGTGCAACTTCGGCATTAATTCCGTCGAACATGAATTCGTCGACGGGCCCACACAAGAGAACACAGAAGTTACTGGAAAACAAGTGAGCCAATTCAACAATCTCAACAAGACTCCTTTGTAACCTCCTCAAGTCACCTTTAGAGAGCGATGTCATCACCACCGTGACAAACGAAAGTGAAGTGATAATGACCGCTCCCCCCTCATCGCGAACAGTAGTGATGAGGCGGGTCAAAGGCAACCATTGTGATGGAGTTTCATGGCGAACCGCAATCCACCACCGTTCGAGTCCCAGACCCCCCTGATCGGTGCATGCAATTGGCCTCGGCGAAAGCCGGGCTGGAGCAGCGACCGCAGCTGGTTGGGGCAGCCTGAACTTCAATATCTCCAATTGTTCTCTTACTTCGTTGTTAATACTACCTACCTGGGAAGAAGTGAAAGCGATCAATCCAAAACGGGTGCCCTTCCAGGGCATCACGCAGTGGTGTAAGTCGGGGGCAAAGTACAACGGAGAGTGCTTTGTGTTGTGAGTTCCACCAGTAACAACGCTTCCATTGTCCTTAGTCTGGGTGGCCGGAGCTTGACCCGGCATCCCTTCAACCCACAACAAGCCTCCCGAAAAATCCCCGAAACTAATCGCGAAGTTCTCACTTCCCTTAAGGTTCCGTGAATCCGCATGCAACAAGGATTTGGCGTCACGATTCACCGCGATCGAAGTCCATGTGAAGTCGCGACGTGCATGTTTGCTGATCCACTCGTTCATGTATCTACACGCCAAAGGGTACCGTTTGGTGATGTTGGTAATCCCTTGCATTCCACTGAACGAAAAGAAACCCCAATTGTGGTAATACGAATTGTCATTCGTGGTAAGACGAGACTTGCGTCTCTTGCTCACCTTCACTGGAAATTGTGATGCAACTGATTGCAAACCCTCAAAACTAAAATCCTTAGCCTGAAGTAGAACCTCAGCAGTGGCTTCAAGATCTGGCCGGCCATGGCTGGCGGCTGCAATCTGAGGTTTCGCAACCAAATGACTGTCTGAGTCCTTGCCACCTTTGTTGGCAACAGTGGGGCACAGATTGTGGTTGATCAACCTGAGAGCGTGAAGCCACTTAGTCTTCTCGGCGAAGGGTTTCGTAAAGATATCGGCAACCTGTTCGAGCGTATCAACATTGACCATATCGAAATGTTCCACCTCGAACTGCTGCTTCAACCATCCAAAACTGATGTTCTGAGTGCGATCAGTGTGTCGCATCTTTTCACTGTCACCTTTGTGAACGATCGTGATCGTCGCTTGGTTGTCCTCAAGGAACTGAACGCGAAACTTGTCGCTCAAGCCCACATTCAAACCCTGAAGATTGGCTACCGATCGCCCACCTGGGATTCCCCCGTACCTGATCTCGTCAAGTTCGGGGTCAACTCTTGCTAGAACACCATCGATCTTGATGGGTGGAGGTCTCTTTGGCCTAACCTGATGGTTGGCTGAATTGATCTCAACCTGTTGCCATAGGAAAATCCAAAGGCTGAGGCTGGGCAATCCCTGAGCGCGAACACCATGGTTAGCACTGATGACCTCGCTTTCTGTGCTTGACATCGTGATACTGGTCTGCTTCTTGGAAAAGGCATTCAATGGGTAGTAGGTGTTTGGCCCCACGAGATACAGTGCACAGCCTGAGGTTGATTTGCGATCATGTTCCCCAGACCAATCTGCATCACAGAACAGCCAAAGCTTACACTCACTGATGCGATCCCCAATAAATCCCTGCATCCGAACATCAAGTGAAGAGTTGATGTAGCAGACAAGCCTGTGAAGTGCTGCATCGCAGTCCCTGCTCCACTTCGTCACCCTACTAGCGAGGCTTTGAGTAGCCCGCAGGAGATCCCATCGTGCCATCCTAGCGGCAAACAGGATTTTCATGAGAACCTTGCTAGCAATTGGTTGGAGGCGCCCAGATGGCTCTTCCCCCTCAGTAGGCTTAGCAATTCTGTTCTCTGAAAACGGAGTCGGAACATTGGTAAGGGACTGCTTCGAGACCTTAGCGAGATCACAGTACCTGTCCACACAAGAAATCAGGAAGTCTTTCATGTCGTATGTCATAACGTTCACGGGCTTATCCATTGAAGGAATAGCGTCTTTGCAAATCGTGTCTGTTCCCTTGAACTTCTGTTCCTTGGCTTCCCTTTTGGCCTCGGCCTTAGATCTAGACGGCTTGCCTTTGGAGGCAGCTAGAGCGTGTCTGATCTTTTCGGCATCGTGACCTGGTAACGGGAACAAGGATCGGCCGGTCCACCACTCCTCGCGCTTAAGGTTGGGGTCAAGATTGACATCGTGTTCCTCAATCGGACCTTCATCGAAAGCGGTTACCCTGGTTGTTGACAAGTTTGGGAAAACCTCAATGTCCCTGTTGGTGGGAACATACAACCTCTTCCTAGGATACACGTGATGACGAACAACTGCACCAAGCTCGGTGTCGACTTCCCAGAAGTCTTCTCGAACTTGTGGCCTCGGGTCACCCCGGGCTGGAGCAGCCGTCTTCTTGTCGAACACGTATGCAAACGGATGTGCTGATCTGGGAAGTTGTACCTGGGTTTTCTCAAAATGATTACAACCAAAGTACCTACCAAAAGGCTCAGGAGGATCCATGTCGATGACACTCTCAACTGTCGCCCATCCCTTAGCGAGATTCTTAGTTGGCCCAGCCATCTTGAAATCATCAACGTAGATGACCAAAAGAAGATCAAGTTCAGCGTGATAGAAAATGGACTGCCAGATCTCGGGCAACACCGGGGTCCACCCTACGGTCTTCAGCTGGTCTTCACAGTGTTTTTCCCAGATTCCGCCAGAATCCGGGTGTCCGTAGAGGGCTAACATTAAAGGTACGACTGGATCGGAAAACCCTCGCCATTCCTTAGGCCACCGGTTGCGCGGAAGTCTGACCCAAGTTTCTACCCCTTTAAATAATGCTTGCGTGTAAGCCTGCTTCGCGTCAGCTTGCTGCTTCGAGTACCCTGGCTGGCTACCGAAGACGTCGATGACTTTAGCGGCCTCCATTGAAGCGGGGCTGGATCCGAGTTCAGAGAAGATCGCATGATCGTTATGTTCATCTGAAACCCGATTCCCCTGGAACACGCTACGTCCCTTCCACTTCCTGTCAGGGTGTCCTTCTGGAAGTTCGTCGCCCTTGATGCTGCAGATTTCGAAGATTCTTCCGAAGTGGGTTTTGATGCCTTTCCTGATTGCTTCAGCGGAAACATCACGAAACTCACGAACCTTCGAATGCAACCAACAAGATTTATCGACTAGCTTCTGCCACTCTTTGTCCATAGCTTGCTTGGCTGCTGGGGTGCGATCAATCTCAGCTTGGTTGACGACCCTGGCTACCAACGCATACTCAAGAGCAGAAAGTTCCCCTAACTTTTCCCAGTAGAGGGTTGCCATCCTGACACGATGAGGCTCGTTCTGACAAGTCATTACGGGCATAGCTGGAGAAGCATCCCTTTCGGCCTCTGCTCGGGCGGCTTCCTCGCGACGGCATTTAGACTGATACCTTTCGATGTCAGCCTCGCGCTGATTGCGGGACATCATGTGCCACTCCTCGCTAGAGGTGTCTGGGGGTCGCTTCGAGCCCTTCTTGTTTCGAACAAGTCTGATCCCATCCCAGTTGTATCCTTCAGGCACAGGTTTGCCGTCGGGCATGGTGTAGGGATCATGTCTCTTTGGAGGCGGTTTCGGTTTGGAGCTATCTGACGGCTTGTCAGTTGATGATCCACGGCCATCCCCTTCCGGGGGGCTGGAACCACTACCTGACTTACCATCAGCCTCAGGGAGTTTGTCCTCATCAGGAACAGAAATGGGTTCGGAAGCTCTCTGCCTAAGCTTTTCAAGCTCTCCCTCCACGTCTCTGCCCTCTGGGTTCCAAGGATCAAGTTCCTTAGGACCGAAGATGTCGTCGATACCACCTGAAGGAGGAAGTGTAGTCTCCTTAGCTGGGAAAACACAGTCTTGATCCTGAAGCTCGGGTGGATCACCCCCCTGATCCTCAGAAACCGCGAGAGGAAAAACCATATCCCCTATCGGAAGTTCCATGCGCTTGACCCGAATGATTCTCAGGTCGTCATTGTCAATTGCATCTTGGCTACCCTTTAAGGGAGCTACGAGGTATTCCTGTCTCCAAATGAAGCCAGGTTGAATGTGGTATCCTAAGAAGATACCGTCTTCGGCCTTTGGGTCGAACTTAGATGCATTTGTGATGTTCTCTTTGGGATTGTTCCAATAGAGAACCTTGGCACCAAAAGGAATGAGCTTACCGCTAAACCCTTCACCGAACCTTTCGTCCCATGGGATCTTCGCGGTGTCCATCCTTTTGGACAAGTTTAGAGCCATAGTGTGATGTTGAGCAGCTAAGGGCCAGAGCTTCGTTGGAAGTCCTGCCTGCAGCAAGTTCGCCCGTGTGCCCTCGAGCACAGTTCGAATCTCTCTCTCAACAACAGACTTGCTCTCATCGACGTAAGGTCGTGAGGTGTTGTGACGAACTTTGTATTTTCCAGTAGCATTCTTGAGTTCGGGGGCATTGTCAGAGTAAATGATACCTGGTTCATCATCTACAGCGAAGTAGTGCAACAGGCAATCATAAACCTCTTCCGACTCCTTCGTACCTGCAGGGTACACATAACGAAAGTTAGTGAACACGTCCTTAACCACAAGAGCAACTTTCTCACCTTCGATCCCAAAATCACGCAAGTCCTTGGTCACAATGTGATCAATCGTCACGTGGTCTCCGAACTTCTTCGAAAAGATAGTGGAGCTCCCCCCTCGCTTTCTGGCATGTGGCGCTAGCATTTTGGCCTTTTGGCATACCTTGCAGAAAGGGTTCTTAGGACGGTGGGTGAATTTGTGCTCCGGGCTATTGGCCTGCAGCTTGAGCTGGGCTGAACGTTTTTCGTCCTTTGGGTCAGCTTCAGCTTCTCTTTCGCTGTCAGGCTCCGGCTCGGGGTCATCAACAGGTCTTTTAAAGATCGTTACACTGAGAATGCAGGCATCAGAAGGGAGCTTGGCTACCCGATTGTCCAACGTCCTTACATCCACGTCTTTTTCGATCTCCTGCCATTTCTTGACATAAGTCCAAGTACTCCGGATGACGTGTTTTGGAAACCTTGTAGCAGGCGTTCTAAAGGTTTTGGGAAAGTGCCCCACGATCATCTGTGGAAAGGAAGGATGCGAAACCCAACCTGGTTTGTTCAAGTACTCCGCCTTTATACCTAACGGAGCAGCCTCTTTCAGTGCTTTTTCAATCCTGGGGTCGAGGCCACTGCCCGAGGATTCGCCTTCCGGCTCGGATTCTGCTGCATTGGCGTGCCTTATTAGGCCGCTGAACGGGGAAAACCCGATGTTGCCTGGATGACTGGCGAATGAGCCGCCTTCTCATCCTTGGCGGGAACAGCGATTGTACCATCCCCAATTACCGGGACTCGTCCGCGCAGCTTGCAGTAAAGTTTCCGGCCTTCGGGTGTCACGAAGTAAGGCGTCTTCCCTGCGTACCAATGGAAATCGAAACCCTCATCCATACATCTCCTACCAACAGAGCACACCGGCGGCGTTGAATCTAGCACGTAGCATTCGAGGATTTTGTTGATTTCAGGGACCTCTAGCTTAACGGCTTCATTACCTTTTACCGGCCCGTTGGCGGTGATCAACGAAACAGGACGTGAGGCAGGTTCAATGGGTACGTCGGGGAAGTGAGTTCTGCAGTCCGACTTGCTGATGAGGTCCTCTTCACTTCCGGTGTCCGCTAGGAATTCTAAGCCGGGGACCAGACCTGCACATGACGGACGTGCAAGTCGCTCGCACTCCTCGCAGAGGAAGCCTTCCTCCATGCATTCATACCCGCATCCCGCAGGCGTTTCGTGAATCATGCATTCGATCATGGTGGCAAACTGCTTTGCCCACACAAGAGCCCTTTTCAGATCCTTAGGATTCGAGCGTGGACATGCCTCGACAGTGGGATAGACTTCATCATAAACCCTGGGAAGGTAGGCATGCTTTCTCTGCTTTCCTTCCGGTTCGATGGCAATCATTTCTACGGTGCTGTCGAAACTCACCTTAGGGAGTTCTTGCATGTAGAAGATCGTCTTACCTACCCATGTGCTGCCGGGTCCTTTGGTTGGGGTCTTCCTCCAGTTGTAGATCTTGTTTCCAACAAAAGGGGAGACCGGCAAAACCTGCTCGAGCTTAGCTTGGCTCCTAAGCTTCTTGGGGTTCACAGGACATGAATTGTCAGGAACATACCAATCTGTTCGGTACTTCTTGTGATGGCGGATGATTTTGTTGCCGGTGAAGTCTACCTCCCAGTAGTCCTCGTCGTGTGACGCTGCCATAGCGAGCTTTGGCGGGATCTCAAGATCCGCTGTATTCTCGAACGCGATGGCGCATGCGGCCGTCTTTGGGGCCTTGTCACTTGACTTAGCCCTGGGACTTCTCCCTCTGCGCGGAGCAGGAGAGTTGGCCCTGGGTGACCCTGGCTTTGGGGCTGCCGGGGCTGCTTCGGACTTGGGTGCGGGAGCTGACGGCTTCTCTATGTCCTTATGCTGAAACCGACATTTATCACCCTTGTTGCAGTTGCCTTCTTTCCAGAACTTGCATGTCACGTTGATTTTCTTCTTCGGTTTGTCGCCTTTTGGGGACAATGATCTCTTCTTGTGAAGGAAAGGGCAGTTATTGCCTCGCTTGCAAGTTCCTTTGAGGAAATCGTAGCATACTCCCTTTGGGCTAGGTGTCCTAGGCTTGCTGGGAGACTGGGATCTACCTTTGCTGGGTGATCTTGGCCTTGGGCTCTGCGATCTGCCACGGCCTCCTCTTGAAGAGGGGCTGGAAGTTCGGCCAGGAGACTTTGAGGCAGGGGCACCGTACTTATCTCCGTGAGATCTTGCGATGCGGTCACGGTTCTTGCGTTTGCGCTCTCGGGTCAAAAGATCCTTAAGTGACTTCACAAGAAACCTGTACGTGTGCTGATCCGTGCCCTCTGATGCCCTGTCGTAAATCTCAAGATCGTACTTTAGCCTCTTGGACTGCCTGAGTTCACGAAGGAAAATGTCTCTTAGGGTCGTTTCGTCCGGTGTGTGGCTAAGTCCAGACATGACAGATTCCCAGTTGCTAATGAACACTGAAAGGTCGTCATTGATTAACCTTACTTTCAGCAGGTCCTCCACGGAGTACAGTGATCCAACCTCCTCGTTCGTCTTGAAGTACTGATCGAAGAGGTAGAGCACCTGTCGTCCTCGTACCGCCCTGAATTTCGCCGCTTCTGTCTCCTTAAAAATGAGGATTTCTCGGGAGAGTTCTCCCCTAGCGACTTTGGTGAGTGCAGCAAGAAGTTTCGTGTCAAGGGTGAGGAATTTCTCGGGGTCTCGAAGGGATTCCTGCGATGCGTCTTTGTCGTAGGCCTTCATCACCCATTTAAACGCCTCATCAGGTGAATCTGATGCTGCCCTGACCGCTTCCCTAGCTGCCGTTTTCCACGAACGATACGACTCTGGACTTGGAAACTCCGGAAGGCTGATGGACTCTGCTTCTTTCACTTTGGGTTTGTCAGCATCGACTTTGCTCTCACCCCTTATGTTTCTTAGGCTTTGAAGAATTGCCATTTGGGTCTCTAGGAGACCTGTGTTGAAAGCGTCCGTCCCTGGCGTGCCGGAATCGGCCGCTGGAGGGGCCGCTGTTCCTGGCGCTGCCTGGGAAGGTCCTGCCTTGGGGATTGAAGATGCTGTTGCAGACGGAATGGACTGAGCATTCAAACCTCCTGGATTCATTGACTCGAACAGACATCTCGCGCCTTGGGGGATAACGTTCGGCATTGAGAACATGGGCGCTTGAGGAGCTTTGGGGACGACAGAGGGACCTGCAGGGGTGCTTGGAGCAGGCACTGGCTGACTCTTTGGAGTAGCTGGATTGTACTGATCCAAGACCTTCTCTAGTGCAGTTTCCGCAGAATCCAACCTGTCCTGAAGCTCTTCATTCTGTTCCCTACATACAGCAAGGGACGCCTCATACTCTTCTTTCTGCCTGTTCCTAAACAACTCAAAGTGTGCTTGGAACTGTTCAACCATGACTTCCTGGGAATTCTCGATGTGCCGTCTCGCCTGTTCTTCGAGGTTCTGTGCAAAGCGTGATTCCGCCAAATGTTGATCCAATGCGTCTGTGATTCGGCTTTGTTGAAGTTCCGCTAACTCTTGACGCAACCTTTGATCTTCGTCATAGGAATGCGCTTGACTTAAAGTCATTTCCGACAACAGGAGCCTTTCGCGATTTGCCGCCTTGAACTCGCTTTGTGCCAAGGCTGCTTGCAGTTCTGCTACCACTTCAAGGTGGTTTCGTTCTGCTCTGTGCTCCAAGTCAGCTGTATGAATTGCGGATGCTTCTTGATAGGTCAGCATGTGTTGCCTGTGTCTTGCTTCTGCCTGAGCCTCTAGTTCTCCGACTTCCAGTCTGATCTGGTTAACGTGTACTTCAACACTATATTGTGGTGCGAAGACGTTGAATTGTTGGACTGAGGCTGGTGCCGGGAAAACTAAGCCGGGGGCGCCGCTCCCTGTATGGCCACCCGTGACCGGGGGCTGTAAAGGGTTCACGGTGCTTGTAACTGTATCCATACTTGCAGGAATAAGTTCCGGTTCGCTCATGCGCTGATTGATTGTATTGTAACCAACCAGTTGTGACCAGGCCGTAGGCTATACGGCTGATAACCTATAGTTGTTGTAAACCACTGCACACACGCACTGTTGTATATACCCGTCCAAGTGATAACAGCACGGCTTGTACCATTCGGTCACTACCTTTTTCCTGTTAGAGCACTTGTGCCACAATGCCGTACACACAACATGATACTTCACACGTGCACAAATTACACAGTGGAGGCCTCTGTCCCAGTAAGCTGTGGGATCGGGGTATGGCACCTCAAGGGTCCCATTATACGGTTCCTTCTTGTCTGAAACCGTGTACCCTAAGCCCTAAAACCCTAAAACCTCAAAAACATCTGAACACCCTAAGCCCTAATCTGTCCTCAGAAAGGGCCATGTAGCTTAAGGCAAAGCTCACTAAGACCCCGACACCCTTTCAGCCCCAAAGGGTTTTAAGGTCTTCATTACGCAGACGTGCAACCAAGGTACCCGAAGACCATAAGGCCGAAAAATCGAAATCCTACAACCCCTCAGCCCTAAAGCCATGCAAACCTCAAAACGCAAAATTCTGAAGTCCTAAGCCACGAAGCCGGAACATCCGAAATCCTATCGCTGCTTGAAAACTCTGAGAACCGAAGCCCAAAGCCCAAACGGCTAAGTCTGAAAGCACCCAAAGAGCTTCTGTACGGGAGCGAAGCGGGTTCCATAAGGGGCCCAGGGTGTAACTTATATAGGGGGTTTCCGGAGTTTTGGGTGTAGGGGTTCTGTCCCGACAGTCTTTCAAGAAAACCCAGCAGAGGTCTTATCTTACTTACATTGTTCTCCTCAAAAGCCTCAAAAGCAGAACAAGAAGACCTACATTGCAGAAGCTTTATTCACAACTGGAGGGTATTGAGCTCTTTGGCTAGGCAGTTGCAACTCCAAAGCCGGAGCATAGTGGTGCGACTACTTATAATAGCCCAGACTTGCACCGTCTCCATGAGCTGCACCCTACACCACAAACCCTGCGAGTCCTCAAGTGTCGAAAGCCCCCAGCACCTAATCCCTGCTAGCCTCAAAAATCCTGAAGCCCCAGGCCCAAGCCCAAATGCACTGAAGCCTACTAAATCCTAAACCCTGAACCCCTGAAGCCCTACAAGAAAAGTCCCCATCCCATCCCAGCCTCCGTTGGGTGATAGATGCCAGGACCCAACTGCGACGGATGATCAGGATATCCGTTGTTCAGGGCTTGACCCTAAACCCTAAACCGTAGTTTAAGGATGAAGGCTGACATGTAGAGTCAAAACCATATGTAGCTGCGTCTTCAGGTCAGTAGAGGCCAATGCTTTTCTTGTCGTCTCCCGAGGCACGTACCGGCAACCCGTGACTTGCTCGTGGCTGGATGCCGTACTCGTGGTTTCGCAGCTTCGCTCTTCTTCAAGCTTTAAGTTTCATGCTTTGGACGCCTGGGGACGGTTGAAACCTATAAAACCCGCGATGCCCATTCAAAACGTCAAGGGGTGAAATGCCTACACTACACTGGTTCACACACCTTGAAAACAGGGCTACTTGATGCCAGTCATTACCCTAATAAGAACTCTCCCTCCGTGAACCTAAACGAAGCCTGAACCCCCAATCCTTTGACCACGAATCCCAAACGTACACTCTGACCTCTACATTCAACACCGAATGCCCGAAACCAAAACCGTTACAACTCCCTGTCCCCGGACGCCGGACACCGTATGAAACTTTTTAGAACCTTTCGCAGCCCTTACAAGCCCTGCAAAATCATATGAGGCCACCTAGAACCGTTTAAGCTCTCAGACCGCCCTGCACAAAATGAGAAAAAACAGCGTGTGTCTCAACTCCAGGGTTCCCGCCTGTCGACGGGGGCCTCCCAACAAAAGGGGTTTAGACCCTAATTAGGATCCTTATCATAAGGACCCCCAAAATAAGGTACTCCTGATTTTCGGAAACTCCCATGTCGGGTTTGGGGTTTGGGGCTTAGGGGGGTTTGGGGTCTATAGGCTTTTGGGTCATAGGGCGCAGCCATTGAAGCGACAGCTTTGGCTTCTACATACAGGGGTTTGTACAGGGTTGCATAGAGTTCTAAAGAAATCTGCTTCCATTCTGTGCGCAGGATTTCGAGATCCGTGGGCTTTCTATAATTTTGGGGCTCACGGTGAAGGCTTCCGCTGGGGCCACTGGCAGGTCGGTTGCGCGTTTTTTTTAGGGCCGGGGTTTAGGGTTTAGGGTTTTGGGGGCGTGGGGCAGGCTGTGGGTCATACGCTCTCCTAGCGACTGGAAGTGCTTCTTGAAAATCTTCCCGCTCGAATCGCTTTTTCAAACCCCGACCTCTGAAATCCTAAAGCCCAAAACCCCAAACCGCGAATCCCCTTACGGCTTGCTGGCTTGGTAAATACCGTCAGAAGAGGTAAAACGCACAAGCAGAGTGAGTGTCGTACTGACGGTATTCACAGACAAAAGGGGTCTGTGCACTGTAAACGTAGTTGACATGCCACTAGGTGCAACAGTATGACGGCACTCGCAGTAGCAATGCCCAAAGCAACGGCAACGACAGCAAGAGTGACCATTGATCAGAGATGGCCATGAAGAGAAACCCCAGGGCAGTGACCGGCAATATGACACGGCAATGGTGCTAAGAATGAAAACTCGATAACCACAAGATCAGCAGTAGTGGTAACAAAACGAGGCCACAGTGACAGCATGTCGATGAAACAGCAATGATGTGAATGCACAAACCGTTCTCATACCCGTCTCAAACATCGTCAGTCATCCTCACGATTCATCACCTGTACCCTAAACCCGAAACCCTAAACCCCTAAAACATAAACCCGAAACCCTAAACCCCTAAACCCCTAAACGCCTAAACCCTAAACCCCTAAACCCGAAACCCCTAAACCCTAAACCCCTAAACCCCAAACCCTCAACACCTAAACCCCTCAACCATAAAACCCTAAAGGTAAACCCTAAACCCTAAACCCCCAAATAATTAAACCCCAAACCCCTAAACCCCTATAGCCCTCAGCAAGTGCGCCTTGGTCCCTGCACGAATCCAGGTCCTCCTCGTCATTTCGGGTTCGGCGTACGTCGGCGTTGCTGATCCCTGGAGGGGCTGGGTCTTACGTTTTGCGATTTTAGGGATTGCTTTGTTTTTTTTTTTGGGGGGGGGAGGTTCGGGAGCTTAGGGGTTGTTTTCTCGTGGATAGTGACGTCGACAATCGAAGCGTTTGTGATGAGAGGCAAGCCGGAGGTCCCAAATGTCTTGATCCAGACGAAGTGCGACGAAGTTCAGTGTGTCAGCGTTTCGGACTTTAGGATCTCTGGCCTTAGCATTGGTCGGCTTTAGAGCTTGAACACTTAGTGCTAGCATTGCTTGATTGTTCAGTGCTTCGGGCTCTGAGAGCATGGCTTGGTTGTGAGTTTCTTGGAATTGGCGGGGTGCATTCGGTAGCCGTCTGTGGAGTTCGTCATTCCGGGGCACAATGTCGCAAAGGGCCCTTAATGAGTATCATCAAGTTTTTGGGTATGTGATACTCGTCCCTGCAAGGCGATACAACGACCACAAGCCCCGTACTAAACTCTCAGTGCTGCACCGACCACTGGATCGTTCATGTAGGTCTTTGGTTTCGTCGGCTCCCGCATCCACCTGTCGTGCGAACTTCGAACTTTTGGGGGAAGTCGAAGATTGGGCTTGGGTTGTGGGCAGAGCTACTAGTTGCAGGAACTGGTTCTTTCCTAGGACTTGAGTCTAGGGCTCGGGGTTTGTCCTATGACCCATACCGATGATTCTGCGTGAACTCACAAGCTGCTGGCCCCACGACTTCTCTTAAGGCTCACTACGACGACGACGGCTAATGCTGATGGACACAATGCTGCCTTAGCTCAAGGCCCGTACAAACTGGCAACAACCGTATTACCTCTCCCTGAGAGTCCAAGTACCTAATTATCATATACTCCCTATAGTAAGTCCCTATATTATATCATCCCCAAGAATAGTCCCCATAACCCTTTCCCCCGTTCCCCACCAAGAACCAGATTCAGACCGGCGAAGAACCAGGGATCCTGAAATCCCAAACCCTGAAGCATTGACTTCGCAAGCCTTCAAACTAAAACAGCCAAAAGTAGGACCCTCCTTGTACCCTCGAATAGGGGTAAATGGTCCCAAATAAGGGGGATTTAGGGTCTAATAGAGGGGTAGATGGAGGATCTAAGAAAGTAGAACTCTTTGAGAATGCTTGTGTGGCGCCAAACAACGAAACCGTAAACGCGAAATATGCGTGCATCGACACTTCTTGGACCCTCACAAGAGCGCTTGGAAATCGAAACCCTGAACCCAAAGCCAGGTCCTAAGCCTTAAGCCCTGACCCCAAATCAAAACAGCAATCCTAAACCCTGACGCGCAAAACCCTAAAGCACCTAATTAAAACCGTATAAACTAAAACCAGTGAGCCCCAAACCCCCAACTAAAACCGCAATAACCTTAAAACTCTGCGGAGCCCGAAATCCGGCAAAACCCCCAAAAGACCCTAAACTCTACAGACCCTAAACACTATAATTAACACCCCCCCCTCCCCCAAACCCCACATCCAACCCCCCCATTTTTCATGAATATGGGAGTTTCCGAAAGTAGGGGACCCGTATATAGTACCCTAAATAGTAGGATCCTTCTTAGAAGGACCCCCAAAAAGGTACCCCGATTTTCGGAAACTTCCATATCAACTCTTATAGTAGCTCTTATAGCAACCCTTATAGTGCCCTTATAGTAACCCTATACAGGAACCTTAAGGTACCCCTATTCTCGGAAACTCCCATATGGGAACTCAGGAGGTCCCCCGCCCGCTGAAGCGGTTGGAGATGCCAAAGTCCCGGATGTTGGAATAGGAGGCCTTTTTGCAGGTTTCTACAACTTACCCTGGGTTTAGGGGTTTAGGGTTAGGGATTTAGGGTTTAGGGTTTTTGTTAGTAGGGAATGGGAAGAATGTAGTAATAGTAGTTATAGTAGTACCCCATTCCTCCATTCCCTACTAACCAAGCATAAGTTGTTAGGGTTTAGGGTTTGTTGGGATTTCAGGTTTGTGAGGGATTTTTGGGATTTGGGAGGGTTTTACGGTTTAGGGTTTTTTTCTGGTTTCGGGTGTGAGGATTTGGGCTTGTTTGGCTCTTTAAGGGCTTAGGGTTGGGGTTTCCGGTTTTGGAGCTTTCTGCAAGGGTTCTGCTGGAATTCTTAGCTAGGGTTCTAGAAGGATGCTAACAGTTCTTTTCGAATGAGGGCTGTGGGATTTGGGCTTGAAGGTTCAGACTTTTCAGAACCGTCTCTACATGGGCTCTATAAATTGGTCAGGGTTTAAGGGTCTTGGATTCTGGCGGGTTTTCAATGTTTTCTGATCTTTCAAAAGCTCTCCGGATTTAAGGAATCTAGAGGTTTAGGAAGTTTCGTGGGTTTCACGAGGACTTGGGCTGTGGGGTTTTGACGCGTAGGTTAAAACTCAAAACATGGGAGAACTCCGGTAGGGATTCGCTTTTTCGCTCTAGTCATTGAGTCATGTGGCTTTGGTTAGATCTGCGGGTGTGGGTTTAGGGTTTAGGTTTTAGGGTTTAGGGCCCGCAAGCCCGAAGACCGAACACAAAATCCCGAAGCCTACCCGACGCTAAAATCCAAAGACACAGCCCTATAAAACCGAATGCCCAAAAACAAGTCCCAAACCCCAACGCCTGAAGCCCAAACCCCAGAGCCCCACCGCTAACGCGCACGAAATTGTCTGAAACCCATTTTCCTTCAAGCCTCGTAAATAACACTTGCAGAGCCCTCAAAGGGCCCTTATATGCTCTGCTGACGGTAACTAGCATTTTTCACAATCCATATGAAGCCCAAACGCTAAAACAACCCCAGAAACCCGTTATGTGCACTTGCTACAGAAACAAACTACCATTTGGTTCTTTCAAAGGAGGCACAAACCCTAAACCCCCAAAGCTCCAAACCCCTAAACCCTGAACCCCTAAACCCTCTATAAACCTTTAAACCCTGAAACCTTTTCTTTAGTGGCCTTAATATTTACCTAGTGACTATTTTGGGGGTTTCCTTATGACAATTAGACTCAGACTATAATGGGTGCCAAACCCTATTCTAGTATTTTATGGTGCCTATACTACAGAGCAAGGATGAGCAAAACGGGCCGCGTGAACCGCCCCAAAACCCCAACACCCTAAACCCTCAATCCCGTACTTAGAACTACCCATGAACCCTAAACCATATACCCTTATCGAATCCCTATAGATCTCTTTAAAGGGCCCCTTATATCTATCCCTGAACCTCCAAGTAAGAGGCTGAGGCTCAAGCCATGGTCTGAACTTCAGAGAACTTGGCGCGTGCGGAGTGACTTCTGGTCTTAGCCCTCGTCCCGTCCCCAAAAACGGCTGCGGAAGGATTTTGAAATGAGAGCTGGAAGTGGGTTTCGGGCTTTAGGGCTCTTCGGGCTCAAGGTTTAGAGAGCTGGGTGTTTGTTTGGGCTTTCCGGGGCATAGGGGTTTAGGGCTTTGGGTCAGGGTTGCAGGATTTGGGCCGACAGCCTTGCCTCTCTGAGTTTATAGCAAATGTGGCATCCAATCCTGGGTTCTTGTTAACGACTTTATTTGAGACTACCATACGAAGGAACCCTATTCTGAACTATAGATCCTCATCATGGTAACTTAAAGACGAAGTTCCCCAACAAGAACCCAGAATCGGAAGTCTTCTCGCACAACACGGATACTTGCTGTGAGCACTGACCAGCAAGCCTCTGTTGCGTGCAGATCTGTGGGCCTTTCCCTCACCCATAGGCTCCTGATACTCGGCACCCCTAGATACCTTAGACTCGCATAATCCCTTTGTAGCTCCTCACTACGAAAGCGATGCATACTCTACAGCCAGGCTCCTGAGTAGGCCCTTTAGAATAAGGGTATCCTACTAGTTTGAATAAGGGGCTAAAACAAAAAAAGGGTAAACGGGTACCACTCAGGAACCGAACCAGGGACCTGATAAACAAGCAAGTTTGGGGAGCTGACATTAGATGTTCGGAGCTGGGGTCCTTGCTACGGGAGTTCTGGGGCAATCCTCTCTATCACAAAAAATCCGAGTTAGATTGCACGTATTAACCCTAACCCTAAACCCTAAAACTCGAATCTTTGGACACATACAAGGAACCACAACCTGAAAAAGTCGGTTCTTTGACTAGGTGTCCATTCCAGCAGTCCCCAATATTAGTTATAGTAAAGCCTCTTCATTAAACAATAAGGGAAATCACAACTTATCCCAAATCGATACATACCCAAAGGGTCCAAGTATCATCATGGGACATACTTAGACCCCCAAAATGCCCTATAAGTATATACCAGGATGATACTTGGACCCTTTGGGATACTTAAGGGCCTCGGTATGCCAGAAAATCCAGCTTTTTGTCCACTGGGCCGAGCGTGCTGATCCGAAGGGTCCAGCCTGACGAGGGGACGGGCTTTCCAGGGCTTACGGCGTCTAGGGTTTAGGGTCTAGGGCTTACGGTGTTTTGGGCTTAGGATCTATGGTTTAAAACAGGGTGAAACTGAGACGGCTTCGCATTGCTTGTCGGGCTGGGGACGCTGATCAAGCGTTGGTTTTTATCTATCGCAACCGAAGGAGGAACGCCTCGTGTGGAAGCTTAAGAGTACACGGCCGTCTGGACCAGGCACTAATGTAATTAGCTGCTTGAATTATTAGTACCACTGTCCCATGATATTCTCGGCAGAGTTAATATAACACGGAAACTTATTCTATTATGCAGGCCCTACAGAACCCACCCCTTCCCACGTGCCAATGGACAAGGGAGGAGTTCCCGGTCGGCTTTGCGTGAGAGCTTGGACGACGAGGGGGCTCAGGAGTGGCTTCAGAGCTTGAAGCTTTGCAGTTGCACGTGCACAGCACAATGCAGCCTCGAATCGGCAGCTTCCGATCCAGATCTCGGCACCCGAATCCCTAAACCAAAATCTCTGACCTCTGAACCCTAACAGAACTCCCGAAACCCCATAGAGCCGAACCCAAAACCCTAACCCCTAAAGCCAAACCCCTACCCTCGGCCTCCACTCCTCCGGTCTCCGGACATCTGGACAAAGCTCGAGCTCGACGACTCCAAGAGCTGCACGCCTTTAGCTAGACCATATGGTATAATATAATGGTCTAATACTCTAGTACTATTATAATATGTGTAGTATGTTCCAGATGTGGTATACTATAATGGTCTATGACCCACTACTATACTAAACCATAACATTTGCTAGATATGGTATATTGAACTGGACATTCGTATATCATGGTCATAGTATGCGATAGTAAGCGATGTTATATGATAGCAGACTATAACACACTATAGTAGACTTTAGTGTGTCATAGTTTACTATAGCATACTAGATTATACTCGGGTATATGATAGCATATACTATACTATGTATCATAGCATCTATTGCCATAGCATATTAAGAGCATATCAGAAGCTCAAAGGTGGCCAGGAAAGGATTGGGGAAAAAGACCGGGCGGCCCCTCTCATTATGCTTGCAACCTCATGTCCATAAGCATTATAGGATCCTTAAGGGAGGGTGGTTCAAGGGGGGAGGGTATAAGGAATCCTTAGGGGACTGTAAGGGAACCTTAGGGAGTACTAGGGAGAATTAGGGATCACTAGGCTATATACCCCCCTTGGACCCCCCTCCCTGAAGGATACTACAAAAGCAGGTCCGGCCCCGCGATGCGTGGAGCTCATGAGCAGCCTTTTCCGAGGAGAATCTGCGTAACTTGTCGGGTGGTTGTGAAAACAGGGGTCCCAAGAAAGGTGCCGCATTTTAGAAGCTGCCCCCACCCTGTAATAGTGACCATAAGGCTTATATTACTATTATATTAGGGCTCTATTATATTCCTATTATACCACTATTACAGGGTGGGGGCAGCTTCTAAGCCGTATTATAAGAGGGACCCCAAAAGGGACCATAGTTTTGACAACCACCCTTGTACTGGTTTGTGAAACTTGTAGGCTAAATCAATGTCACCCTTCAGGTGGCAGGTTTCGGACGCTAAAGATCTTCGATGTCCTTGATCGCATCATGAACCTGACATTCATGCTTCGTCGGACAGGTGCTGCAGCTGTGCCCACATGCCATGGTGTCATCTTTATCCACGATCTGCTTGATTTTCGGTGCGAGCCTTTCCCATAGCGCTTCCAGAGACTTTGCGGTCTCCTCCGGAAAGGAGTCCCGGATTTCTGCGGCCTTTGCCGACCAGTTTCCCTTCCCATCCCGCGAAACCAGTCGAACCAGTTCGCGCTCTAGCGGCGCAGAGCCAGGTGGCAGGCCACCTTCACAGGGTGCACCGCACTGCTTCGACTGCTTTGCTGGAAGTTTGCGCGCAATCTCGAGGAAGCGCTGCAGAAATTCATGCACTGACAGCTCCTCCGCGCCATTTGCTCCCACATGGTGCCAGGCTTCAAAGAGCTCACTGATGTAGTCTGCATCTTCCGCTCGAGCACCGAGTTTCCGCAGTCTTTGCAGCAGCACGTCCTTCTCCAGCCATTTGTGGTCAGCCTCGTCATCGGCGGCTGCAGCAGCAAAGCCCTCCACCTGGGTAGTTATCAAAACTATGGCCCCTCTTCGAGCACCCTAAATATTAGGTGCCGTAGATATAATCAAAGGACCCAAAAGGGGGACCCTCAATATTAGGTGCCGTATTATAATAAAAGCACCCAAAAGGGGACCCTAATATTGACAACCACCCACCTTGGTGTTATAATAAAAGGACGCAAAAGGGGACTCTAATATTGACAACCACCCACCTTGGACAGCTTCCAGCTCAAAGCCTCAACATGACCCTCGATGATCATCTCACGGGCCTGTTGCCTCGCCTCGATGGCGCGGTCGATGGCCTTCGCATCCTTGTTTACCTCCGGGTTTCCGAAAATGGGGGACCCTATACATATAGTACCCCGCAATAGCAGGGTCCTTATCATAAGGGCCCGATAAGGACCCGAAAAAAAGCTACTCCTAACTTTCGGAAAACTCTAAACCCTTAAGGAGCCCACTAAACGAACCCTTATACTACACTTATAGTAACCTTTTAAAGGAACCCAGTAAGGTGCCCCTAAACCCTAAACGGTTTAACGTTTAGGGTCTAACTTTCGGAAAACCTCCCACCTTACCATCATAACCCTTTTTAAAGGAACCCAATAAGGTGCCCCGCTAACTTTCGTACACCTCCCACCTTACCAAAGAAGACCTCCTTATACTACCTTTATAGTAACCCATTCAAGGAACCCTAAGGAAAAAACCCTAAACCCTAAACCTTAAACCCTAAACCCTAAACCTTAAACCCTAATTAAACCCTAAATATACCCTAATTAAACCCTAAACCTTAAACCCTAATTAAACCCTAA
Source organism: Symbiodinium sp. CCMP2592 (assembly GCA_905221615.1). Lineage (NCBI taxonomy): Eukaryota > Dinophyceae > Suessiales > Symbiodiniaceae > Symbiodinium > Symbiodinium sp. CCMP2592. The sequence continues at coordinate 55,904 of CAJNDT010002013.1, forward strand.
TTAAACCCTAAACCTTAAACCCTAAACCCTAATTTTCGGCTCCCACCTTACCAAAGAGGACCTCGCTGAGCGCCTGGAGGAGTTGGCCCTCGAGGCTACGGCTGCGCGCGGGAGCCCCGCGAGCTTCGAGCAAAGCCTGCTCCAACAACTCCTGGGGGCTCTTGTTACTTAAGGGGGGTTTTGGGTTTAGGGTTAAGTGGGTTAAGGGTTTAGGGTTAAGGGGGGTTTTGGGTTTAGGGTTAAGGGGGTTAAGGGTTTAGGGTTAAGGGGGTTTTGGGTTTAGGGTTAAGGGGTTTAGGGTTAAGGGGGTTTTGGGTTTAGTAGAATCATAACAAAGAAACCATAGTATTGAGGGTTAGTTTGGGGTTTAGGGCTTAAGGGATTTAGGGTCGAGCTCCAACAACTCCTTTGGCCCTGGTTAGGGTTAAGGGGGTTTAGGGGTAAGGTGGTTTAGAGTTTAGGAGCCTCAAGAAAACCCCGCTCCGACAACTCCAGGGCTTATGCTAAAGAAACAATATTACTGATGGCTAGTTTAGGGTTTAGGCCTATGTTTAGGATTTCAGGAATTAGTGTAAGTTACCATATAATAAAGAAACCATCTCATTTACTATAGATCCCTAACTTAAACTTAACAAGATCCCAGGCTCCTCAGGCTCTTTTCCCTGCAACTTCGCCGGCAAGTTCTGTTGCAAAGATAGCTTCACGAAGCACAATGCCGAGAGCCCCTTCAGCAGAACATCGCCCGGAAGCGCCAAGGCCGCACCGAAGGCAGCTGCTGCTTGCTGCAGTTTGCCGGCAGATTCCAGAGCCTGAGCTTTTTCAATTGCCTTGCTCAGATCCACCTCAGGCTCCCGTACCAGCTCGTCAGCCAAGCGTTGAGCCACCGAGGCTTTCGTTCTCTGCTCCGGGCGGACACCCAACTTCTCACACAAGTCTTGCAACTCGGCCTGGCTGTGGATGTCCATCAGGTTCTTCCTCACCTCCTCCACGCTGGACATGCGGAACTGAGAGAGGTCACTGGGCATTGACGGCAAAGTGCTGGGAAGAAGGTAAGCTGCAAACCTGCTGCCGTCGCTCTTCATGACAAACTTGCCTTTCTCAACAGGATGCACGGACTGGTAACCGCCAGGCATTGCTCCACAAATGCCCGGAATGTGTCACTATGCTCCTATTCACTACGCAGCATGAGTTGAAGCGAAACTCTGCAGTCGAGTCAGCAAATCCGCGCAAGCGACGGAGCATAACTACCTAAACCCGCCAAAGTAGGTGAAATAATGGCCCAATACCTATAAAAGGCCATTATTCTACATACTTTGGGGGTCCAGGTAGCAGCCGCATCAAGGCGACAGCTGAGCAGATGACAAGTCGGAAGGTTACTGAAGTTGTTGTGGCCAGGGATAGAGGGTGCAGGATTGCAAGATGCTAGTCAATCTGCAGGCTGTGTGGTTTGGGACAATTTATACAGAGGCTCCATAGCAATTCCTTTTTGGGGTTCATATTTAGAATCCTATAAGGTAATTCCAAAAAGGAACTACTATGGAGCCTCTGGGTATACAGGTGCTGGAGGGGGAGCCCAGGGGAGCTGCGCCCGAGTGCAATGATGAGGTCGTAGAACTGCGCTAGACAGCTAGGCTGGAGCAATGAAGCACTGTAGATCCCTGCTGGGACGGGAAGGAATACGACGTCGATTCCGTCATGTTGCACATGAGCATGATCACCATGGGGTGACGCCGAGACCACAACTCGGCAGACGGTAGTCGCATGCACCAACATGACTTTGACTTAGCACCAGTACCGGACCTAGATTTAGAACCCATGTTCATGCAACCTCAACATCCACATGCTCCGTAATATTTTATATTGAGGTATTACATCACGCAATAGATCCTCCTATCCTCTTATAGACTATAGAGGACCCAGGTATTGAAGCTGGGTCATCTTGAAGACTGCATACTAAAAGATTGTTCCATGGAAGCTGTCCTGATGCATGTGGAAGGGATTCTCTCAGTTCGTCGAATGAAAGAATACAAAGGGCGAAAGATCTGGGCTTTGGGGCATGTGCTCATCAGGACAAGCAAAGGGGCCACGAGGCTTTCCCTGATTCAAAACCATCGCCACGAAACCTGTTAACCAGCATACGAAAACTGATCGAAAAATGCCACTGCGAATGAGAATTGCACAGCCGACCTCTCACCCTCCCACTCTGCTGATCTCGATCTGTAGCCTTTCAACTCATCGACTCACGCAGGCATAATTGCAAATGGTCGGGGCAGGAAGCAAGGGCTCTGGACGGGGCCCGGCGCCCAACATCACCTGCTGAGGCTGTAGGGAGCTATCAAAAGGGTCATAGGAGGGACATCTTGGGGTCACCCAGCGTAAACGCGTCAACGTCGGCTGTGTGGGGGATCTAGGGTCATAGTGGGGGGCACTTTGAAGTTGAACACCCTTACTTCCGTCAACCTCCATCGTGCATGGGAGGCTTCCCGACTTTGGGGAAGCTCTTTCTCGAGTGATTAGGCGCCTTCGGCGTCCCGTCCTTTGCAAGTCCTACATCTCCGGGCTGATGCAGCCGGTGGAAAGGTTCCAAACGTGCGAATCGCAGCGGAAGATGAAGACGACTTTCGCCAAGACCCACGCGAGGCCTCCGAAGCCGGCGATCATCATGAAGACTCCGATAATGCCCAAGCCTAGCGAAAAGCCCTGACAATCTTCGCACGCATCTCGGCATGCATCTCTACCACCTTCATGCATCATGGTCAGCAAGATCACCGAGATCTGGATGCCTTTGCCACCTAGGGAAATCTCACATATTGCTGAGTCTTTTGTTGGCGTCTTCCGCTCACTGTTGCTCAGCCTAGAGGGCCTAGAGAGCCTAGAATGGGCTTAGGAAGCGTTATGCGATAAGAGGGTTTGGGGTATACGGTACACTAGGTACACTATACGTGGAATTGAATAGGAACCCTAAGGAATAGTTCAGGCTGCTGTATTACGGAGACTGGTCCGTTGTGGAAGCGGCCTGCAACGAGGAGGCCGACTCCGATGGAGGCCATAGCCTGGCCGCGAGCACTGGTGTCCATTCTCTCCTAAGAGGTGCTTTTAAAGCCCTTCAAAAATATTAGTAGATAAGGTCCTGTTAAGCTCAATAAGGGAAAATATAAAATGTCCCGAAGCCCTACCTAGTCTCGAAGGAGAGTGAAAGGTACGAACTCTGCAGCCATAACTGCAATAAGTTTTCCAGAACCAACTTCGTGCCCATGATCACGAGGGGCCGTTTTTCTTTGGGTCCCTTCGTTTCCACAATCTCGACGCCAAGGTAGGTGCTAATGTGCTCATCGCTGCTTAAAGCCTCCGCTTTCAGCTCCTCCATCTCCATCGCCCCCAGAGGACTGAACACCACCAAAGCATAAACCACGAGGATGACTGAAAGGCCGATAACCCAGCCAAAGCTGGCCCAAAGGATGACCATAGCCACAAAGGAAAGTGCAGCAAAAGGTGCAAACGGAGCCCAGACCACAAGTAATTGCGGCACGTAAGCGTTCGTGACAAACCTGAGATGAGCAAAGTCAGTCTCCAAGGACAAATCTACCATCCTGGATGCCAAGGCTCGACAGCACCATAGAGACTATGGAGCAAGAGAAGCAGTGCTGCAGACACCGAGGCGCAGCATCAACGCCACGCCGGAGAAGCCTAGCTTAGAGAGCGTGGGAACCATGAAAGCGCCCCCTGGCACGGCATGCCAGGACTGCAGCCACAAGCTCGTAACTTCCTCGCTGCAGGCCGCTGATGTGCCGGTGAAGAGCGCATCAGATGCCATGTCGTAATGCTCCAGCGCCGCAAACACTAGCATTAAAATGAGCTTCGGGGTACTGTCGTGGAGTCTCCTTTTCAGTGAGCCTGTCATGGCCCAGAAGATGCAAAGGAAGTGCAAAACAAAGCAAACACCGTAGGTGATGTAAGCCAGAGTAGGCGCACCCTCTTCGCAGCTCGCTCCGAAGCCCAGCGTGACCAGAGAGATGGGCATCACCACCCAATAAACCACGGCTGCCAAGACCAGGACCGGATCCCTCCGGTCAACCTCCAGTTGCTCGTAGCCCATCGAGTCAGGGGTGAAGATGCCCACGGCAAGGTAGATGTAGATCAGCAGCACCATGACCGCACAGGGCCAGATGGCATTCCACGGAATCCCTGTGCCGGCGGAGGTGGCGGTGATCTCCTGGGCCTCCTCGTGCAGGGAAGTCACTGTCATGGCAAGTTAGACCAACTAAGTTGGAGATTCGAAGTTAAACCTATAAACCCTAAGGCCCTTCAAGCTCTTTCAGCCTTGCCTGTCGGTCCTCTGCTCCCAGCCGATCCCTCAATCTTTCAAGACGGTCCTCGGAGCGACGTATCTGTCTACTCGCACACTCAGTCTTGCAGATGTTGCGCAGTGGCCCAGGACCCACGCGTCGTGAACCCTCTCAGAACCGAAGGCAATCCAAGACTCGGCAGTCGACTGCCCCGACTTCGCCACGGCCTGCACCTGAACAGCTCTCAGAGGACGTCGGCTCTATCTATAGGCCCATACCCATAGTCTCCATAGTAGTTCCTTTTTGGGAATACCTTATAGGATTCTATATATGAACCCTAAAAAGGAACTACTTTGGAGCCTCTAGGTAGTCTCCATTGTAGCTCTTTTTTTCGGGTTACCTCCTCAGAGCCGAGATATAAAACGGGTTTAACCCCAAAAAATGGAATGACAATGCAGACTGTAGCTAGACTGCCTCCCTTTCGTCGCATGGGGGTTCATCTTCCGAGCTCTTGGAGTGGATTGGACAATTTTTCTTCTTTGGCAGCTTTTTAGGGTTTAGGGGTTTAGGGTTTAGGGTTTAGGGGTTTAGGGCCGAACCGTACAAATCCTGAGAGACCCCATAAGCCTATATGCTTGTAAACCCTCCAAACCCTCAGGCCCCAAAACTCCAACAAACATACACCCTAAACCCTTCGCCCTACCACGACCAGCTGTCTAAACTGGGAAGAGCCACCTCAGCCTTCGCATCCTGCAGAAGATCGTTGGCTTCTTCTCCAGTGGTGGCCTCGGCTACCTCAGGGCAGGGCTATGAGCTTCGAGACCGAATTGTGAAGTAAGTTCGAACGAAAAGTCTAAACCAGTAACAATCTTTAATAGGGCTGCTAGTTATTAAGGTCCTAGTATATCTATGTTATGAATACATCCAGAGATGTGTCTGCGACTGCGAAGTCGAACTGTCTTGGAACAGTGGCTTGTAGGGTTTGAACCTGAAAGGTGAAGTCATTTCGGACCCTGACCAGCCTGGGAAAACTCTGCAGAAACGAGAATAGGATTTGGGGGTTTAGCGTTAAGGTTCCGGTGTGGTGTTTAGGGATTTGGGTTTGGCTTTTAGGGTTTAGGGCTCCTAACCCATAAACACGTAACCCTAAACTCTTTGGTTTTCCTCAGCTTCCTAAACAGACGAGGCAGTCATCGAGGTTTCAGTGGCACGGGCTGTGGGGAGAAGGGCTTCGCCCGGTACATATAGAGCTATCATACCCTGGGGATCAACATAGCCCAAACAACCTCAAATATTACGGTCTTCGGGCCCAAAAGCCTTAATATGAGTCCTTAGATCCCTAGGGATACAGTATTTCCTTCACGTCAAAATGATTGACGCACTTTAGGTTGCCACCCTCAGCCCCCCAACCCTGCCTTCTGGCGCTCGGCCGAAATCCGATCTGCCAGCTGCTCAATGTCTTGGTGAGCCTGGAGCACGTGCACTGTTCGCTCTGGGATACAGCATTTCAACAATGAGCCCCCTTACAGTGAACTCCTGAGCCCCTAAAGCCTGCAATCTGCCGGGGTTTGAGCGACTGGCTATGTCTGGGGCCTAGTTCAATGTGGAACGAGCTAGGTGTAGGTGTCATGGGACAGACCCGCAGATCCACGAACAAATCACGACCGTCGTCTCACCCGACCCTGAAGCCGGCGTCCGCGGGCACGTCTTCAACATCTCATGAGCTGCGACGAGCCGGTCAAGATTCACTCCAGCCCCTCCAGAACCCTGCGTGCCCTGCATGTCGCCTTGTCGAGAAGGTTCTGGGCATCCTTGGTCATCTCCGATGCATCGACTGCTGGAGGGCCTTCTTCGACGGGCCCCTTTCCAGATGCCTGCGCGCAGCCACTAAGAGATTCACTGGAATTGCCCAAGTCTCACATCAGCTTCGATTAACTTACCTTGGGTTAGTAGGGAATGGAGGAATGGGATACAATGATAACTACTATTCTCCTGGAGCATTCCCTACGAACCAAGGGTAAGTTAACAGGAAGGAAAAGCCGTTTCTGGACTCTCTTTGGGATCATCTCAACATGCCAGGCATGCTTAGCGAGTGCACTGGGGCACAGCAGACTGCAGTTGCGGCACACCCGACATGCAGCGGGTTCATGAGCGTACAGAACCGCCATGAGGACTGCAGAAATTAATGCGTACATCTTGCCTCTCTTAGGGCATGGGTGGGCAAAGGGACCAGGCTGCTGAAGGTGGAGACACTTCAAAACTGGTTCCTTTGCATAAGTTGCTCGTCCATGTAACTAGCAGTTAGACGAAACACCTACTCCCCCCAAGCCAAAACTCAAACCTGGAGATCGTCCATCACCGAAAGCCCCAGCACATACGTCTGTTCTACAAGGCTCTGGCGGGCCTCGGCTTGGGCCTCTTTCGGGGAATCTTCGGAGTCAGAGCTTGCACCGGACTCCTGTGCAATCTATCAGTTGCTTGCAGCTTCGGTCTCGCGCACACATGTGGACGCTGTGTTCCCATTGGACATCTTGGAAGCCGTTATAATTAAGTAGCAGGTAGCAGTCTAGGACTAGAAACAGAGCGACCGCACAAAGGCTCTGAACATATTGCACGCTGTGGTGCTGGCATTCGAGTATATTAGCCCGGGATTTTCTCAGAAGCTGCCCAGGCATGATCACCAGGCCAGGCAAACTTTCAAGGCACGGTCGTGAACCGACGCAGTTCAATCATCAAATGTTTGCCTCCGAACGCCCACCGTAGTTCTCGCACTGCGACAGTCAGTCAACCTTACATGGCGCCTTGGAACTCCTCTGCCTGTCATGATCGATACATCGACCCTTCCACTAATACCTCATTATTACCAGTTTTTAATTTGGGCTTTGGCATTGAAACGATTTTGGCACATATAGGAATAAATCGTAGCAGATGATTCCATATGTCCATGTGTAACAACAATGTATTATAAAGCGCAATGACCGCCCATCACGTGGAGACCGTCTCACACTGGGGACTCAGTGCAAACAAGGCGAAGCACTTGGCAGTAAACCATGATGACATACCCTCAACCCTGAACGGCTTGGCCGCTGCACATCTGTGAGGTTTTACATTACCTTGCGTCTTTGCGGCAAAGGACATCAGGGGGGATTTGCCAACGTACAGCCGATGAAGTCCAAGTGAATTGTGCCTCTACACACTCAGTTTGTCTTACAGCTCAATTCATCTCGGACTTCGGATCCCGGGTGCCCTAAACCTCCGGACCTGCCAAAGTCCTACAACACCCGCCCTTCGAAGTCCAAAAGCCCGCAAGACCGGAAGCAGGTGCACTCGTCCCTCGCCTCCTCTGCCTTCACAGACTCGGCTTTCTCTGCAGCGGACACGCCGGCCTCCTTCTTCGATCAAGCAAGACATCTGGAACATTTCACTGAGAGGCACGATGAGTAGACTCCAAGGTGTCTGCATGCTCTAACCAACTCTACATCAACTCCAGATAATCTCTTCTCTGCCTCCTCACGCCCGACAGAGCTTGTGCGACGACTTGGAAGTGGCCACACGCCTAAGAAGTGTAACTGCAAAGAACAACCATCAACATCAAGTTCAGCTGATTCTAGATCAACCTCGAGTCCCTCGTCTGGCCTTCTCGCTCTCGGCTGCAAGACGATCTGCCAGCTGCTGGACGTCTTCGTGCACCTACGATGGGTTTTGGTAAGGCCCCGGCGTTGTGAATCTGATCAGAGGCCATGCTTCTAAGACCCACTGGGCCAAACCGCGGAAAGGAAGCAACGGATGGGAGCAGGTCAAAAAGTTAGAGGAGGAACCCGGAGTTTGACCGGAATTTCAAGCACTTACTAGAAGGGTCTGAACGACTACTTCGTGACATTTCTGCTTAAAGGCTCCCTCGCCTTCTCGTTCTCCGTTGCAAGCCCGCCTGCCAGCTGCTGGATATCGGCCTGCACCTGGAAAGCTTTGCTTCTTCCATGTGGGTAGTTGTCAACATGATGGTCCCTCTTTGGGTAACCTAAATAATAGTTGCCGTATTATCATAGGGACCCAGAAGGGGACCATAATTTTGACAACCACCCATGTAGCTCGGTGGAAAGTGGGGCACTTACAGTACTGACTTGAGGGTGCATGAGGGCGAGAGTCAAGAAGCTGGGTGACGGCTGCAACATGTTGCAACGAAGCGAGCCATCTGAAGCGAGTTAGGTAATAATTAGTAATCACCTCTTCTTTTAGTCCCTGGTAAGACAGAACAGGAAAGAAGAGGAAACGAGGACCGAAGACTTCAAACCTTCAAGTTCACTGAAACCCTAGACTGCGAGAATCCGGAGTCCTTGCCTTCTTGTTCTGTGCTGCAAGTCCATCTGCCAGCTGCTGGACGTCGCTGTGAACCTGGAAACGAACAATCTCTTCCGAGGTTCGTTGTGCAATGAGGAGGGCGTCAAAAGGATGGCACCCCACTGCTGCATGGCAGCTCTCAGCATTTGCAACTGCGGTGCGGGGCTTCGTCCAGATTGAACCCAAACATGTTCCAAGCCGGTTGGAAACCAAAGACCACAGACTCTGAGACAAAGCAGTTGGGATGCGCTGCCTGCTCATCCCGGTTGTCCCTTCAGAAATGAGCTGTTGTTCAGCACTTCTTGTGCTTGCGTCGACTCAAGACTCTTGCCGTGAGCCTTCCATCCCACACAGACACTCCAAAACCCCCCAAACCTCAATTCATCCAAAATTCTGAGACCGAAGCAAGATATAGTAGACACCAATAGAAACCCTTTCCTTTACAGGGACCCGCAGTTGAGGGAGATGAAGTTAAACCACACAAACCCCAAACTCTGCACTCTCACAGCCCGGTCAGAAGACAAGCAGCTCTAAACTCTGCACCTAAAAGCCTCATAGTTTAAGCACCCTTTTAGAGTCTCGCCTTCGCGAGCAGATCCTGGGCGTCTGCTGCAGAGGCGACTGCCGGGATGCCTGCCCGGCGGCGGGGAAAAAGAACCGCAAAGTTACCCAAAACAGGCCGTTTATGGTTCAGTCAGGAGGGCTGTCCAACAGTGCAGTCATGAGGCATTGAATGAGCTTCCTGATCCTGGGTTCCGAGAGGGAAGCTCAGGAACCAACTCAAACCTGTGAGGCATGTCAGCCTACCGAGCCTGTCATGCAGGGAGCATCCCATCTAGTAGAGTAGATAGATTTGGCTCTCGCAGGATCCAGCCCTCCCAAACTTTTAGTCTTTCCTGCCTCCGAAGACGCTGGCGACGGCGAGCAGAAGGACGCCGCCCCGTGTCGTGGGCATCGCTCCACGACCGAAGGGCTGCAGAAGGAGCTCTGGAGCCCAAATTCTCGGATCGCTCGCTTGTCGCAGCGTATGAACGAAGCAGACTGGATACGGGTTTTCGGTTTTGGGGGGCTTTGGACCCGTGCTTGGAGCTGCTTGAGCTGTGACATGTCATCCGCGCCCGCGTGGACGATGCCTCACTGCTCCAGCTACATCCCCACCCTCCACCCTCCGTGCCCGTTGCTACCCTCAGCACACGAAACTCAGCCCCCAGGAAGCCTTTGTCAGGATCCCAACCCCTTGAGCCTTAGCTTAGAAAAAAACCATTCAAGCCCCAAGACACACTGAAATCCCCCAAAGGCCTAAAACCCGCCCAGACCCCTAAACACCCACTAACACATGTAGTTACAAGACCGCGAAAGCCCCCCAAATCCTCAACCCAATAAACCCTAAAACGCGTCAACACTCCTTTATACCACCTAAGAACCCCTTTAAACCACCAAAACAACTCCCTAAACACCCTACAAAAACTCCCGAACCACACCTCAGAGGACTGGAAGTCTCCCAGGCCCCGGCTCTTCATCGACGAGTTTTCCCGGGCCGATGGTGCACAGCTTCGTCGGGTCAGGCCTTCTTGGCAGCTTTAGGGGTTTAGGGCGGTTTCGGGTGTCTATAGGGATTTAAATAAAGGATTTCGGGCTCATCGTAGGTTTGAGGGCTTAGGGGCTTTGCCGGGTCATGCCTGAATGGATTTCGATGATTCGGGCTCATAGGGTCTTATAGGGCTTATAAGGGCTTCAGGGGCCTCTAGGGCTGTATGCGGTTTCAGGGTCTCTAGCTTGCGGATTAGGGCTTTCTGGGGCCAAAAGTTCTCTGGGGATGTGAGGCTTTTCAGGATCTTAGGTCTCGTAGACTTGAGGGTGTCGGGTTTGGGCTTTGGGGGCTCAGGGTTTGCCAGAGCTCGGGGCCTCAACATAAGAGTTTATAGGAGTTCCCTAAGGCCCTCAGGGTCTAAGTAGCTGTAATAAGCATATACTCCCCAAAATCCTAACCTACATAACTACGATCCCAAAACGGAGTACCTAACTATTGGGTCCCCTGGACCCTTGGGGTTTCGCGTCGAGTTCAGGATCCTTGGCACTGGCCAGGGCTATCGCTTTCAGTTCGGCCTACGAAGCTCGAGAGGAGTCTGGTGGGTCTGTGGTCTCTTGGTAGTTGCGGCGGTTGGTCCTCCTGGTCGTAGTGGACGGAAGCTGGTGGCAGTACAGAAACCGGTGGACGAGTGCATGGAACATCGCTGACAAATCTAAACGGATGTGGGAGAACAGGGGGATCCGCGAACCATGGAGATGTCCCTCACGCTCACTTTCGCAGGGCACCATAACACCGATGCATCAAATTAAACTCTCCCTTCGATTCCAGGAAGGCTCACCGACTTTGGGGAAGCTTCTGTCTGGCGCCTTTGGCGTCCGTGCTGCTTGCATTGGCACAACCGATAGCAGTGATGAAAATGCAAACTATTCATGTTTCTTGCGCAGCTGCTGTTGATAGAATCTGTGGTTGCCCCAACAGTCAATTAACATCAAGCTTGGTCTCATTGTCCGTCGAGCACGGGAGTCTGTCCGACTTCTTTCAGGCGCCTTGGGCGCCTAGCCCTTATGGGAGCTCTACATCTCCGGGCTGACGCAGCCGGTGGAAAGGTTCCAAACGTGGGAGTCGCAGCGGAAGATGAAGACGACCTTGGCCACGACCCATGCGAGGCACCCGAAGCCGGCCAGCATCATAAAGACTCCGATGGCACCCACCAATAACCAGTATATTTGGCGTTGGCGAACTATATCTTCAGCATTCCTTATGCCTGCTGGCACTGCCACAGCGGCAATCTTGAGGCCCTTGCCACCTGCGAGGTTTCAAGAGCCGTCGGGATCGAGTGTGGGGAACGAAAAAGGCCTCTGTTATTGTGGGGCTGCTTCTACCCTGGGCTTTTGCTATAGGTGCTCGTAAAGACTGCTCCGAGGAGGCGGCCTGCAACGCAAACACCCACAGCGATGGAGGCCATCGCCTGCCAGCGAGCGCTGGTGTCCATCCGGTCGTAGGAGAGGGAGAGGTAGGAGCTCTGGAGCCATAGCTGCAGCAAGTTTTCCAAGACCAGCTTGGTGCCGAGGATGAACAGGGCTCGGCCCTCAGCTCCACCGAGCCCTGGACAATCTGGCAGTTTCACGATCTCGGCTCCAACGTAAAGCGCCAGGAGGGAGTCCTCACATAAAGCACCACGCTGGAGCTCGCCCATCTGCCAATGTCCGAAGCCGCTGCGGATCAGCAATGCGAAGACCGCCAGCATGGCCGGGAGGCCCACCCAGCAACCCAAGGCTGCCCAGAGGATGACGAGGGTCACGAACACAAGGGCGACGAAGGGTGCAACGAAAGCGAGAACGACGAGAAGTTGTGGTAAGTATGCATTCGTCACGAACCTAAGCTTCGACAGAACTCAGGCTTCACAAAACTCACCCCCAAGACCAGCAGAAACTTCAACAAGTGCCCTTCAGGACCCCAGAGGAGCATCGTGAGTGCAACACCGGAGAAGCCCAGCTTCGAGAGCACGGGCACCAGGAAGCCACAGCCGGGCACGTCGTTCCAGGATTTCAGCCATAAGTCCGTAATCTCGTCACTACAGGCTGCTGAAGTCCCTGTGAAGAGCGCATCGGACGCCATGTCAAAGTGCTCCAGAGCAGCCAGGAAAAAGCACGAGAGGAGCATCGGCGTGTCGTGCACCTTTTCTTTCAACGAGCCTGTCATGGCCCAGAAGATGCATGCGAAGTGTATGGCGAAGCAACCACCGTAGACGATGAACGCCACATTGGGGGCACCCCCTGCACAGGTCGCTCCGAAGCCTAGGGTGACCAGAGCGACGGGCATCACCACCCAATACAGCACAGCTGCCAAAACCAGGGCTGGGTCCCTCTTGTCCACGTCCAGAAGCAATCCTGAATTTCTCGGGTCCTCCCTATCAGACTCCTCTTCAGACTGCTTGTCAGACTCCTCGTCCAGTCGGAGCCGCTCGTAGTCGTAGCCCTTGCAGTTCGGCATGGGCAGGTGCACGGCAAGGTAGATGTAGATCAGCAGGACCATGACCGCACAGGGCCAAATGGCATTCCACGGAATCCCCGTGGCGGTGCCGACCTGGTAGGCCTTGTCAGGGAAGTTACTGTCATGGCAACTTTAATCAGATCAACTTGAGGATCGGAGGTTCAGGACCCAGCACCTTGCCTGCCGGTCATCCGCTCTCAGCAATCTTTCAATACGGTCCTCGGAATGCTGCAATTATCGACTCGCGCCAGGTCACAATCAGCACGCAGGCGCTGAAACATCATGTCGTGCAGCCTCTATGCCATCCGAGGGTCGGCCGCAGTCCGTGCGGACTTCTCCACAGCCTGCACCTGGGAAGCTTCGGGGGTCGAGTGCGCGCGCACAACTGCGTGCAGGGACGACAGAGCTTGTGCGACGACTTGGAAGCGAACTCCCGCCTGTGAAGCGTAACTGCATCCGAAAAACCCATCAAAATCATGTTCAGGAGCTTCAAGCCATCAGCCCCTAACTCAGAGCCACGTGACAGCCTGACCAACCGACCTCAGCTCTGATCTATCCTCCTTTTAGTGAGGGGCTCGTGACCTTCACGGGGCTTACGGTTACGGCTGTAGGTTCTCTCGGAATCTGCCACGAGACATCGCAAGTTCCATCAAAGAAACACCACACACACACACACACACACACACCCTCCCGCACAGCATAGTCTCGCATCCCAGAATATGCTACACGGGCACCTCAGCCTTCGCTTCCTTCAGGAGGCTTTCGGCATCGTCTCCGGAGCTTGCGTCCGCCACCTCGAGGTGCTTCTGTTCAGCGCTTTGCAACGCAATTCTGAGCCAGGCAGCTCTGAGTCGACTCTTTTTATTAAACAGGCTGCTAATTATCTTGCTCCTCCTTAAACCTCGACCTGAAGTCCCTCCTCTGGCCTTCTTGCTCTCGGCTGCAAGACGGTCTGCCAGCCGCTGGACGTCTTCGCGCACCTCGCACTCTGGCCAAGTGCCCCATCATGGATGTGGGTTTTGGTAGGCCCCCGGTGTTCTGAATCTGAAAAGATACCTCGCTTGTAAGACCCACTGGGCTGAAGACCACAAAGGAGGCATCGGATGGGAGCAGGCGAAAGGCAGAGTAATTCGAGCCCGGGGTTTGACCGGTGTTTCTGGTACTAGAGTGCTTGAACGATTACTTGGTGACTGTTTTTTTGGATGGGCTCCCTTGCCTTCTCGCTCTGCCTTGCTAGTCCATCCGCCAGCTGCTGGATGTTGGCCTGCACCTGGAAAGAATCGCTTCTTCCATTTAGCTCGGTGAGAGATGGTACATGACGACTAAAGGCTGGAAATTTCAAGGTTCAATGAAAACCTCGGATGTCTGAACCCGGAGTCTGGCCACGTTGCCTTCTCTTCCTCTGTCTCAAGCCCATCTGCCAGCTGTTGGTTATCGCTGTGAACCTGGAAAGCTGCACTTCTTCGATTTAGCTCGGTGAGATGTGGTGCATGGCGACCGAAGGCTAACAAAAAGGCGGCCTGTGCGTGCTCATTCCGGCTTGCGAAAGGGTGTCCGGTCAGCTAGTGGCCATTCTAAGAAGTACTCTTCCACAGAAGCACTCTTGCGCTTGCGTGTACTCTAGAAAGGCCAGTGAGACCAACCCTAATTATGATGGTTGAGGTGGCAAGTTGCCACGACCCTCTCCTACCCTCTCCTACCCTCCCCTCCCCTCCCCTCCCCTCCCCACCCAGAGACTCCAGACCACTTAATCCAAGAAGATTCCTGAGACTCAAGATATGACGGATCTTCATGGAGGGACCCATGGGGCTCAAAACCTATAAACCCTTAACCCGGAACCCAAAGCCCTGAACCCCAAATCCGACAACCTGAACTCATAATGTAAGCCCCAAAAATCTCGGCTCGCCTTCCGCAGGAGATTTTGGGCGTCTTGGTCTCCTGCTGAGGCGACTGCAGGGATGCCTGACATAGGGTTGATATAGGGTTTAGGGTTTAGGGTTTATAGGGTTTAGGGTTTAGTATAGGGTTTATAAGGTTTAGGGTTTAGGGCTCGGAGAACCAACATTGATGGCTATAGGAGTTACTATTAGGAAGGAATCCCTAGAGCGATCTATAAGGGTTCTATATTGGGGGTTCTAGGATTGGGAGCTAGGAGTAATTTCGGGGACCCTTAAAATATGACACAGGGTTCAAGGGTTCAGGAGTGTAGGTGTGTAGGGAAGGGCAGAAAAGGGCACAAGAGTGAAGACATAAACTCAGTTTCTTGATTCAGCTCGCCCGAGTTCTAGGCCCGTTTCCATTTATCCCTCCTGCCTCCGGAGAAGCTGGCGAGGGCGAGCAGAAAGAGACGCGCCATTGCCATTGGCATCGATCCGTGATCAAGGCACAGCAGGAGGAACTCTGGAGCCCAAACTCTCGGAGGCTTCGGATGGCTCGGTTTCGCCATGCATGAAAAAAAGGCGCGTGGCAAGGGTTTTTTCGGCTTTCGGGGACTTTCGACCCATACTTCATGCTGCTTGAACTGTGACATGTCGTCCGGGCCCCCGGACGTCGCAGAAGGCGCTCTGCTCCGCTCCATCACAAGGCACCGGTACTACATCGACGCTCAAACCATCCTCGCCCGTACTGTTGCAGGCAGAAGCCTCCAAGTAGATCTTGATTAGCATATCTTGTCATCCTGTACTCGGACCGCAGATGAGAGAACACTCAACATAAGCACCCGCAGAAGGACCTCTAGTTCTGCTAAGAAATGCCAAGACGGTTGAAGCAGAGTGCCCAAGCACACACAAACCCGAACAGCTCAAATTCTGGGAACACCTTCGGAGAAGGAGTTGGCTGCGGCGGAAGATGCTGCGAGGATCGAGCAAATGGGGTTGACCCTTTGAGGTTAAATCCAGCAATCCATAAGACGATTCAGGGGAGTTTGGGGACAGTCCCGAGATTCGCAGACCCCTCATAGTCTCAAGATTTCAGATGCTTTCAGACTTTCAGGTAGTAGCGAAGCTATCATGTGCTCTTAGCAGGAAGCCGGGCTTGGTCCCGACTAGATGCTCAAAGAGATAACTTGGGACTGCTGCTGTCCTGCTTGCGTGCTTATACGGATTCGGATCGAGTATCTTCGCGGCAAGATTACCAGCATTATAGGGTTTAAGTATGTGTAGGGCCTTAGGGATGTTCACGGTAAGTGCTAGCAAGATTCAGCAACAATCGCATGCTATGCGCACCGCTTTCCAAAGCCTCTGCTGTCCTGCGCTGTCACCTGGCCCTGCACTTGAGTCACATGTCTTGCAAACAACAACATGAAGCCCCAAAGGCCCAAATGCGCGAAGAATCGGTATTCGAGACGCTGCAATCGAAAACACGGCGGCTCCTGAACGTGCCAGTCCATTCTTTTTAACTTTCTTGCGCCGTAGATCTCCGGGCAGTGCGTTAACAGGATGCTTTAAAAGTAAGCGCCGGTGTGGTATCGTGGCCCTTCTGAGCTTGCGGCGACTTGTGATCCCATGGAGTCTTGGGGTGCATGATAGTCTAATTGTGTCGGGGCTACAAAAAGACACTATTTCTAACAAGCGAAGGTGTCTGATCCGAAGCTTGCTTCGGTTCATGCAACTACATCTGATCCGAACAGCTTGGTTCCATGGTTATCGCAAAACCTGTCCGGAAGGGCACCCCATCCAAAAGTCCATAACCCAGTGTAGCTGTGTTCGAACCGCATCATCCCGATATACCTCTCTGTGAAGTGTCGGGGCACGTCCCCAAGCCTAAACCACGCTGCTGCATCAAGGATTGGGGTTCAAGGTCTGTCTAAGGTCAAAGATCTACGCAACAATCTGCTGAACTTCTGTTGCCAAATACCCCACCGGCGCATCGCCCACCCTCGGTGGTGGGCGCCACTTCTACTGTCGGGGCGGTTTTGCAGTTATTCGGGTTCGGACTTTATAAAGCTCGCGAGTGGCAGTAGTTTGGCTTCCTAACTTGCCTCCCTCTCTGGAGGGAATTCTCACCTTTGAACCTGAGGGCTCAGCAAACTGACGGCTAATTTCGACCCGCCAAACCTTCCGTGCAATCTTTATCCGGAGGTCGATGAAGGAATGGCATTAGGGCTTCCGGCTTCTGCTCGGGGGGCCCACTTTGGGCGCACTTTCGTGCCGCCGCCGTTCTTCAGAGCTCCGTGGCCGCCGCCAGCTGCGTCGAAGACTCCTGCACACGGAGCTCTAGCATGATGATTCGCTGGAGGAGGCTTTCCTGCAACATCGAGTCATCGAGTGGCCTATAAGAGTTCGTATTTCATGCAAAATACTGCAAAAGGCAATCTGTGAACTCAGAGGAAATCGCTCGTCAGCCGCACCGACATATGCTGCCCAGTATGCAACAGTGTGAAGCAAGGAACGGAGTGGTCGTGCAGGTGATCGTGCCATCGTTCCATGAGCAATTTGCGAGACCTGATGCCAAAGACAGGTGGGACTCGAGCAACCGCATGGAGGCTCATGGCTGTACGCATTCAGGCCTACTGCAGAAGCAAGGCAACCACAGATCAAGCTGGTGAAAACCCCGACGAGTCAAGCAAATAGAACATGAGGCAGCATAGAAGAGGAGTCACCGTCTACTCTGTCTGATTTCAGAAGACGGCGGCTGCTCCCGTCCTTGTTGTGCACAATCGCTGACTTGCTGACGTCTACTGGATGGAATCCAACCTCAGTGCGTAGGCGCCCCGTACTCAACACCCAAACTGTAAACCCATACCTCCTATACCTGTAACACCAAAGTCCTGCGATATCCAAACCCTGAAACCCTAAACATAAGCCCTTGCCCATGAAACCATTACGAAACCTCATAACACACCTTTACTCAGCCTTCTGTTGCTGAGGCAGAGGCCCCACGCCGAACTTGCTCTTGAGCTCAGCATCCAGTGCCCTGAGTCTTCACAGAATTCAAACGATCCCCTTACGGTCCCTGAAAACAGTACAGGGATCCCAGTACGTGGTGTATACACAGACATACCTATATCTATATCTATCTCTCTCTTTTTTATAGACCTACGATTGTATACGCACATACTATACACGTCATACACAGCACGATGGGGGGATCCCTGCAACAAGGTACCTGTCACATCCCAATCTGAGTTGCAAGACATGACATCGGTAAGACAAGCCCCGGAACAGGACAATAACCTAAATGCAACCTGTCGCAACACCCGTAACCCTATTACAGGCTTCAGTGACAGAAACCCCAACCCGTGAAACCTTGTGAGAAGGCCCGTGACCAGCCTGACAGAATCCCATCTACAATCCAAGGTGTACACTACACGCGACCCACTACCCTCACCCATTGAAGGAAACGAAGCCCAGTTCAGTGCCTGAACATCTTGAGCTCCCTGGGTCCTGAGCCGAAAATCCCTTGAACACCCCACCTCACATCCAAACCTGTGCCAGCCGAAAGCCCCAAGCCCTAGAACCCCCTAAAAATCCCTGAATCCCTAAACCTCAAGACATCCCTTAAACAGCCAAACATCCCTGAGGCGCCCCCTGAACCCCCTAAGCGCCTAAAAAACCCGACCAAAACGCTTGCTCAGACCCAGCAATCTCCCAGGCTCCGGCTCTTCATCGACCGAAGAGTTCCCCGGGCCGATGGTGGACAGCTTCGTCGGGTCATGCCTTTGGGGATTTCGATGTGTTGATGGTTTTTCACGGATGTGGCTCGAGTCGAATCGAGGAGACTCGAGTTTAGGGTTTAAGGTTTCGGGATCCTCGTAGGATTTAGGGTTGAGGGACTTCGTCGGGTCATGCCTTCTTGCTCTTCGATGCTTGGGGCTCATAGGGTTTAGAGTTTAGGGTTAGGTTTTACATGGTGTGTTAAGGCTTTATGCGGTTTTGGGTAAAACGGGCATATTGGGCCTAGTAGGGCTTTATGGGGTTTGGGTTTTACAGGGCTTAGGTCTTGCGGTTTAGGGCTCTTGGGGCTTGAAGGCTTCAGGGGTCTGGGGTGTGAAACTTGGGCCTCAAGGCTTGCTTGCTCAGAGTTCGGGGCCCAAAGGTATACTATGGGAGTTTATGGTTTTAGGGTTTCGGGTATAGCGGCTTAGGGCTTTAGGGTTGTAGGGTTTCGAGTTCAGGTTCCAGTTGCTCACGCACTGGCCGAACAACAAGGAGACAGGAGCTGGTAGCTCATGCCAGGATTTCGAGTTGGATATGGAATGAGAGGGTGAGGAAGAAAATGTGAGTTTTGACAACTATTCAAATGCAAAATTAAGATCAGCTGGACAAAGTACAGAAACATGGGGGGATCCGGCAGTCCCAGGGTCCGGGAACAGCAACCCGAAAGCTCGCACCATGGCTGCGGCAAGGAGTAGAACTTCTTCATCTTCTCGTAGAGGCCTTCGTCAGACGGATGTCCGCACAACAATTCCTCTAACTAATCATAATTCACTTTCAACACGCACGCACACACACACACAAGAAAATCTGCGAGACCCCTGCAAGATGTGTGAATCCTGCGATGCCTGGCCTGGTGGATACAACGTCTTGCCGGACCTGGCAAGAGGAAAGCGGTAGCACAACCGGACTCTTTCATCGCCTTATGAAAGATCTTGCTTTACAATAGTACTGGTAAGAAGCCGTCTGAACTACTCCGACAACTATGCAAGACGTTCAACTCTGCATGCAAGCGAGCTCGGAAGCACGAGGCTGCCCGTGCCCTGCCAAGACTTCAGGGGTGAAGGGCTTTGTAAGGGTTTATAAGGTTTAGGGGATCTTTTTGTTAGGGTGTTGGGTTGAGGGCCTTAGTAAGGTTCTCAGCAGGTTTGAGAGATCCGAGTGCGCCAGTGGTGACGCGTGTCTTCGTGCAGGTGGTGGGACCTCGGGGTTCGGGTCTGGTGGGGATGACGAGTATAATGTGGGGCCTAAAAGGAATAGGCTTCGCGGTACCTTGTAGCAGACTTACGCTGTAGGCTGTTTCAGTGCATACTATCATCAACTATGCCCGCGGTCAAAAAAATGCAACGAAGAATTAGCAAGGGATCGATCGAGGCTGCTTCGGTTCACGGTTCAGTCAGGGACGCAGGCTTGTTGGACCGGAGGAAGCGACATTGCCTTTCAGTTGCAAGTCGGTCCTTGCTTGAACACACGCACGGCTGTTTGTTTGGGGTCCAATGTCGTAAAATCAGCCCAAAACGTTAAACCCTAAGGTTCTAGAGCTTTCTCATACTGATCACCTGCGCAAAGTACAGAATTGCGAAGCAACGGCCCTAGGTTCAAGGAAGGACTCATGGTATAGCGGCATAGGGCTTGAGGTCTATATGTACACAAACAGCGACCGAACTGAGCTCTTGACTGTGACTTTGACGCATCCTGCACACATGAAGCTCGGATGCACGACTTTGTTGTCCCTTGGCCGGGCTCTGCCTTTACTTGTGGCATGCATGAACACTGTAGGCGATCTGTCAAAATCCGCGTATGCATATCTCCCAATGGTGATCAGTGAATGATTGTAACCATATTGCAACTCCACTGGGTGTTAATTTCAAAGTTTTAAAGGTTTGGAATTTTCGGGTTCAGGTATTGGCCTGAGTTTCGGGACCTGCTCAGGTGTAAGAGGTGTTCTTTTCACATCTGTATTTCTCACATGCGCAACAGAGCCGAAGCCAATGTCAACTGTGTCACCTGGTCAGCACGGCTGCAAGCAAGAACACAGAAGTATACTAATTCAGTATGCTCCACTCTACTATGCTGTAGTATACTATACTGGACAGTACTATAACTACGCTACAATCTGCCGACAGATCTAAGCCGCGACGACCTAGCTCCCATGCAAAGCGCGTGTAGAAAGAGCAGCCTGGGAACCATACCTTAACTTGCCATACCCTACCCGTTTCTCTAGGCCTACGATCAGCTACTCTACAGAAAAATTGAAAACACACGGGTGCTGGCAGTTTAAGGTAATTACATAAGCCTCAGTTGAACCGAAAACCCCCGAAATCTCCAACCCCACAACGGTCAAACCACCAAGTCTCTTCGATTGAAGAAGCCCTGAACCTAAACTCAAAACCATCCAGCCCGGAACAAACAAGCCGTACAACTGAACGTTTGGGGTGTAGGAGTTTAGGGGTTGGGGTTGCGGTAATTTAGCTTTCAATTGCAAACTCGCGTGCCTTGGCTTTGTCATCTCCCTCCTTGGCTTGTGGGAGGCTCGTTTACATGAGGGCTCAAGAGACTTAGTATATTTGGGGGTTGTAAGTCCCCTAATGACGGCTGCTGATTATTACCCCCCCCCCCCCAAACAAAAGAATCCATAATAATGATGGCATATTAGGTACCTAAGTAGGGGCCTTAACTAGGGTTATCATAGTTGCACGTTCACTTATAACCTTATACTTACTAAGCCCCTAGGCTTCCAAAGGGGTCTGATAAGTCTCACCAGCGGGTCCTTTATGGATTCTATAGGAACGGATTTCTACCGGTTTCAATATTATATGGGAGTTTCCAAAAATGAGGGACCCCAATATAGTACCCTAAATAGTAGGATCCTTATTATAAGGACCCCAAAATAAGGTACCCCGATGTTCGGAAACTCCCATATGTCTGAATGCTTTACAGGGGTTCCCGAAGAGGTTGTAGATTAAGGGTATCTTTCAGGCTTGCTATGAGCCTGCCCTCTGGATTCCCAGGAACTCCCCCTAAACCCTAAACCCCCTCAACCTCCTAAACCCTAAACCCTAAACCTGAATCTGAGAAGCTAAAACCTTTGAGTACGAGTAGAAGCCTCAACACCTGAGGCCATCACTCTTGAAACCGTGGGAGGAAGCCCTAACATTGATTCGGAAGCATTCAGTTCATGGCTAAATCCGAAAGGGGGTCTAATGAGTCTGGGGCTGGGCTGATTAAGCACTTGTTGGTTGGCTGTTTTCGGCGGCCTGCTTTGCTTGAGGCAGAGGTTTAAGCTTTCCTAGGGACTTTGGTAAGGGAGGACTCTACGCCCTAGGCTTATTATAGACCTCAGTACACCGAAACTCCCAAACCGAACCACACCAAAACTGCCGCAACACCCAAAAGGCTTCCGAGGCTCTCCCTCAGAGCTGCCGCTTCCTTCCTGCAATCAGATAAAAAACGGATAGTCTCCGGCTTTTTGGCTTAAGCCCAAAGCCCTAGTACACGCTTTAGCTGCTGTGTGGATTTTTGAGCTTTCCAGAATAGGGTGCAAAATGCTGGAACCAAGCCCGAACCAACCGGTGTGGGTGTGGCAAGACTTTCGCAGCCTACGACCGCTTGGGGCTTTCATGCCTCTGGCCAGTGCGGACAACCTCAAGTGAGGACTCTCTTCAAGGATCTGCGAGCTGTGAAGAGCATTTGCGAGACCAACTCAACCCCAAGCCTCTGAACCCTAAACCCTGAATCAGGTGGCCGAAGAAATTGGAGGACTATCGTGTGGGATTGTGCCAACGAGGGCTTTACAAGCAAGGGTGGACACAGCTTGCTCAGGAGCAATACACCGGTTCAGCTGTGGCTGTTGGGATGTGGCGAGTTTGCCTCTCATATGACTAGGGCTTGTTTTGGGGCGGGTGCAAGCTCAGATATGAGGGATTAGGGGTAAGTGTGTAAAGAACTGTGCATCATCATACAGTCCCTAGAATCGATTCGACGTTGTTCCCTCCACTACACGAACCGGGTCAGCACCTTCACTCTAGCTCTATGTAAACCCTACACCCCGGGTACTGTAGAGTATCTGCATCTCTGAATCAAGCAAGGCCCTGAAACTCCAACGCAAAGGATAAAGGCACAGCCTACCCGAAGCCCCTGTAAACCCTGAAAGCCCGAAACGCCAGACTCCGCAGCAGACCTGCCTCGCTGTCAGAGGAGAGCTCCTCCTGCCATACAAACTTGGGGGCTGAGTACCCTAGACCAGAAAAGGTTAATTAACCTGTTCAACGATGGTAGGATTATATAAATCCCTAAAGGTTAAAGGTTACCTGCTCAGCTACCAAGGAAAGAGGGCTCCAGTTACCTAAAGAATGATTTACTGGGTTAGGGTTTAGGAATAAATTACATACTGTATGGTTAGTAACCTGTTGTTTAAGCAACTGGAGGTCTAGGGATAGAAAGAGGGCTCTTGAGTTAAGGTTGACCTATCGACTAAGTTAACCACATGGTTTAGACTACGAAGATCTCTGTTACGGTAACTTAAACAATAAGTTCACCAACAAGAACTCAGGAACGACTGATTGCAGGGAGCTGGACAACATGATATCGGTTTGGGGTTGAATGTATACTATGCCGAAAACCGTTGAGCATTTGTTGGGATTAGATTGGAGCGGACGTCTCGAACCGCAATATGTCGGTACGGTGCGAGGATATTTATTTAGGCGCTTCAGGATTCAGTTGTTTCATGCACAAGCCATCGAGGTTTGGGATGTCTGCAGGATCAGCAGCCGGACAAAGCTTACATGGCTGAAGGTTTCAGGGGCTTCGCTGGGTTAGCAGCAAGTTTGCGGCGGCTTGGGGTATCGTTTCGGTCTCTGGACACGTACACAGCCCCACACAACGCAAACAAACACAGACCCAGCAACCAAAACTCTCACAACCCACTCACAGCCCAGAAACTGCAGCTGCAAACAGCAAACACATAAGCCAGCTATGCCCGCGTGCAAATCAAAATGGAGCTATAACGGCATTGTGAAGTATCCGCTTGCGGCCGCCCTACACACAAAGCCCCTAAGGCTTTGAGCCCAATAAGCCCTAAAGATCCCTAAACCCTATAACTAGAACCCCTTTGTCCCAACCCGTACACCCAGAAACTTAGAAGCCTCGCACCTCAACTCCGACTCAACCCCGCAGCTCCAAGTCAAGCCCCTCAAACCCAAGACCCTCAGCCAGGAAACCCTACTCCTGGAATCCCCAAGAGTTCAACAGCCTAAGCCCTAGCATGCAAAAGCAGGAAGGATCCTGAATCTAAACCCTATGACCTCTAGCTCCCTAAACCCTTCCCTTCTTGCGTCCTCTTTCTCCTCCTCCTGATTTCTCTGCTTCTTGTCGTACATCTGGGCCACGTACATGGCAGCCTGGACGGTCTAAGGGTGTGTATAGGATTATGAGGTCTAGCGACATCGGGTTTGGGGCTTAGGATTTGCAGCGGTGGGTGTAGGGCATGCGGTTTAGGGGTAATGACGCATCCTCCCAAACCAACTTGTGACGCTGAAGGGGTCCAAGCCTTCAATCCTAAAATGCCTGATTGATGTTTGCACAAGTGAAACTGACAGTCCATAAGACGAACGCATGCGAAGGCGCGTCATAAGCGCTCCCGAAACCCGCAACATTACACTCACAACCCCGGAAGCGCTTCAACCCTCTAAATCGACGACTTTAAACGCTGATTCCTTGAGCGCTAAGCCCGCAACCCTAAGCTCCACTCCTGCTAGCATCAAACTTCACACCCGCAGCCCTAAATCCTCAACCACTAAACCCTATAAACCCTAAACCCCTAAAGCCCTCAATCCCTAAAACCCTAAACCCTAAACCCCTAAAACACTAAAACCCCAAACCATAAACCCCTCCGGAGACCTGGATGGGATCCAGCTTTGTTGGATCCAGGACGCCTTCGGCGTTGAAGGTCTCACCTGCCACCGCCAAAAGGCTTTCTGCTTTGGGCTTTAAGGCTTTAGGGCTTATAGGGTTTAGGGGTTCGGGGTTTCGGGTTTAGGGCTTGGGGTGCAGGGCGGTAGGGTTTCGAGTAATTCGGGCTTGGTTGGTGATCACGCTGCTTGAGTTTTCATACCTGCAGTCTGGAGGATTGCAGTTTCTGGGAGAATAAGCTTCAGCTCCGTTTCCTTTGAGGGTGGGAGATCCTATAGCACCGTCTAAATTCGCAAGGTTCGGCCTTGAGCCGCAGGAAAGGAGTGGCGCATTTCAAGCCCTGGGCTTCAGGCTCGGGTTTGGGGTTTAGGGCTTATAAGCCCTAAACCACACCCTATAGAGACGACCATCGTTATCAACTCGAATCGCTGTATGGTGACGTTTGGCGCGTGCTGGTAGGGCAAAGCAATGAGTCGAGCGGGTTTCGAGTTTAAGGCGTTAGTTAGTTGAACTTCCGCTTTGAGAACGGGTGCTTCGGGCTCAGATCTCCTCACCGGAGCCCCCTCATTGCGCCCCCTAGAATATATATCCTAGACCCGCTCAAACCACACAATCAAACCCCACCCGTGCCTAAGGGTGAAACACCCTAAACCCTACACCTAAACCGTAAATCTCAGAATCCTTTACCCTTGAACCCTGAACCCTAAACCCTACATCCTATAAGAATCCTCTATACCCTTGAGCACTGAACCCTGTATACATGCCAGCGAGGCCAAGTTCGTCTGTCCGCTTCCTTGCAGGAATCCCATACGCGTCAGGGTTGTTGAACATTTCTACCGGGCGGCTTGGGCGTTTTGCACAGTCTATGCCAGGCTCTATGACCCCAAAGGGTCCGAAGAATGGCTGTGCTTGAGTTATTCACAAAAACCGCAAACCCTCAACACCGAATATTGAACTGCTTTGTTTGGTCATCCGAGATGCCCTCCGCCAGTTCGCATGCCGTCGGTGCTTCCTTTCCCTGCCTGCTGCAAGCAGAATTTGGTGGGTTTAGGGGTACAGTGCGGTTTAGAGTTTCAGGGGTTACAGGGTTTAGGGTTTCGGCGGTTACAGGGCTCCTTAAAGGATTCCTTTCAAGGGCTACGGGGTATTAAGAGGGTTTGGTGAGGCTTGGGTTTCAGAGGTTACGGCTCTCTGGCTCCTTCTGAGTCAGAGGCATCCTGAATGTAGGAACGGATACATGGCCCCAAAAATCCCTCATAGAATGCCGACTAGAGCCTGCATGATCATTCCCTAAGCCCGACTCCCTCGGAGAGAGCTCGTCGAATTCGGTCCGAGGGTTCGGATTTGTTGTTACGATGCACAAGCCTCTAGCTTTTCAATTGGCCTTTCCTCCGAATTCCACCTTTTGGGAGAGGACTGCGGACTATCGGCTGACGATCAGTTGGGCCGCAATCCCTCCTGCTCGAAAAGCGCACCGCGCCCTTGCATAAGCTGCTTCATGTGAGTCGACGAAGACGAACGGGCACCCGGATGTGAGTTGCTGAGCTTCGGAAGAGTTTGGTCCCAAGGATACTGGAAGATCGGCGTGGTTTCATAGCTGACTCGCGGACAATGGCTTATCCTAACCCTGTCGCGGCCTGAGTGCCGACGCCGGCACTGACGTCGAAGAAGCCTGTCATGAAAGCTGGGCTTCCGGCTCGCTACCCGAAAACCTGCCTCCACCCCAGGCTTCCCGAAAATCGAACTACGCAGAGACCTGTGGCACTAAAATCGAGCTGAAAGCTGAGAAGTCTCGGATGTGCGGTGGAAAGACTGGAAGAAAGCTTGAAGTATCTCTCCCCGACTGACTCGTGCTTCCTAACTCCTGCAAGCCTCTGCGGCGCCGGCTGCTTCCAACGCACTAGAGTATAGTACAGCACAATACAAACCCATGTCTTCGGCCTGCTGTAAGGCGCCGCAAGCCCAGCAACTTCACGACTCGCTCGTACCTTTGGCTGGTGGGCACTTCTTTGGATTTTCTCTAGTCAGGGGTTCCGGGGTTCGGGCAGGAGAGTCGGAGCTTGGTGTGTATATGTACATGTTGCTTGTTATCTCTATTTCATGTACATATCTGTATACATGTACCTGTATGTAACTGTGTGTATAAGATGTGTGCACAGCGCCACGTTCCCGCACCGAAGTCATTTGCATGCAGAACCGGCTTCCTCAGGATGATCTCTAGGTGTGGGAGGAATGTGTGTTTCAGGCGCCCTTAAACCCTAAGCACTATTCCTTTCACGGTCACCTTTTCACGCAACCGGGGGAGGATCGATGAACTCTTGTCCGATGTGTCGGCAATGATCCCAAATCCCAAACCCTAAACTTCTAAACCGCCCCCCTAAACCCTTAAGGGCTGACGGCTTATGGGTTTAGGGTTTATTGGTTGATGGTTTGTGGTTTAGGGCATATTGTGTTATTTCGGGCTTGGGGGGGTGCGGGGCTGTGGGCCTCCACTTGCATTCGCTGAATCGTGAAGTCTCAGATCGCTAAATCTGTCAACATCCCTACCCTGAACAAAACGCCTCTGAACACTGCATCCCAAGGCCGTTACTACCTTAACACTAAACGCCTAAATGACTAAGCATGCCAAGCGCACGCTGCGCGCTGTGAACGCGAGAAGGCATGGTGGAGGACCTGGCATAGTAAAGGCTTGAGAAACAGAGGCATTACAGTTACAGAGGTTTCAAGAGCATTTTGTAACAGTCATATAACGTCAAGGTAGTGCCAATAAGGGGTGCAGAGTCTAGGATCTTGAGGTGGGGTGTCTAGCTTGCGCACACGCTGATGCAACCTGGTGCTGCTACTAACGTTGGTCCGCGGAGCCCTCACCTTGCACATGCTAAGTTGATACTGAGATCCATACACCGAGTCCAGAGTTGGGCATTCTCAACTTCTAAGTTAATCTGAAGACAGAGTGCCCCATTTGCACGGTGCCGCCTTCGTCGCTCCCTTCGTTACAGTACCTCTGCTTCTTCACATCGGAGGCCCGGGGATGCTTTCCACGATTCATCGTGGCCGCTGGAAGGATTGGGGATCTTCGCTTTTCAACTTTGGGGGTTCGTGCATGCACACGGAGTTGCAGGCTTAGGAACACTTTCCCTTGTTCTCTGAAGGTACGAGTAGATGGTGACGATGATGCTTTGATTCCGCTTGCTCAGGATGCTCATGACCGTGATGGTGGTGACTCAGGAACATGATGTTGATGATGATGATGATGACCATCATCATCATCATCATGCTAGTGACTGGTGATGGCCATCAAGATGCAGGTGTCACGGTGGCAGTCTCTGCCATGTGCATTGTGCTGGTGTGGTCCGCGTGGCAGCGGCAAGATGTTTGCTTCTGCCCTTGTCGTCGTCGTTGCTCCTTTGCTGTTGAGCTTACTGCAGATGTCGCCGGTGGCAACGATGTGGCTAGAAGCCATGATGTCATCTTCAATATTCACTGACCTATCGGTTCTTGGGCCTCTGGCGTCCTCGAGCCATCAGTGCCCGAAAAGAAACAGTAGTACGGTCACCTCCAACATCTGCAACACTACGGTTCATTCATTGTGCCACTCATGGCGACCGAACTTGCCTCCAGACATCCCAAAACCCTCCTGGGTCAGTCCAATTCTTGCCGGCAGCACGGTGGTGATGATGCTCTGCGCTTTGAGAGCGAAACACAGCAGGCTCACCTGCAACTTAATGCAGGAGCAACTCCTCCCAACTTCGAGAGCTTTTTATCTCTACACACTCGGTCAACCCAGGAATGTTGGTGGGAAGTCTATGGAGTAGCATCAATCTCTAAAGCCAACTCCTCCAGGAGCCACAAGCCCCAACATTCACCGAAACCCAAACCTAAACTCGTGAGTTCCAACGCCTGAATTTTACTCATGTTAGCCCTCAAAACTGTGCAGGAGATCTGGAACCGCCTAAAGCCCTGAACCTAAACCTTACCTATAGTCTCCATTGTAGTTCCTTTTTTGGTTAACCAAAATCTCTATTATAGGATCCTAACCATAAAGTCGGTTAACCAAAAAAAGGAACTACAATGGAGACCATAGCTACAGCCCTTTAAACCTCGACACGGGCGGGAAGTTCTCTTCCCGAGCAGGTCGGACGAGCCTTCGGTGCGAGGTTCCGCCAGATGAGCCAGACGTAGAGCTGCACCTCAACGTGGGCTGTGGTTGTTTAGGATTTTAAATTTCGTGCTTGAAGGCTTTGAGGTTAAAGTCTTAAAGTCTCTGTCTTAGGGTGGTACGGATGAGGGACGCAGAGATGCACCTTCGTGGTTTGGGGTGATGGCATGTGGGAATATTCGGGCAGCCGGAGCCCGAGCTTCTGGGTTCTATAGGGTGTAATTATAGGATTTGGGGATCTTGGCTGAAAGCGCCTCAGAGTTTCGATGGTAGCAGGTGTGCGCCGCCCCATCCAAAACTGAATCAATGGCACGGTGTTTCAGTTCTTATGTGCTGGCACCTGGTGTGCATGCCTGCTTTACTTAATTAAGCACTGTAGACCTGTGAGTTTCAGGTGACTGATGCGAACCTAAGGAGCCGGCGAGCAGGAGTGGGATGTCCTGCCGTAGCTTCAGTAGGCAGGGCTTTCTGTAACTCGGACTCTACATGGAAAGTTCCTGAAATTCGGATTTCGTGGTGGGAATTAGGATCACTGTGTGGCCGCTTTAAAGCTCACATTCCAAGCCCCTCGCATGCCCAAGTCATGCAAAGCCTCACTTCATAGGCTATACGGGTCCATATATCCAAAGAGTATACACTTTGGTCATTTGGTCCAAAGTGCCCAAGTAGGCCAAACTCCCCCAAGAAGTAGGGACTACTTCAAGGCCAAAGTGTATACTGTTTGGGCACGTGGAGCCTTTGAGAAGGTGATCGTCCGGACGTGGGCAAACATCCGTCGACAAAGCTACGGTCAGTCCTGGAGCAATGTAGCCAGACCTGAGGAGCTGGCTCGAAAAGACCCTTGCTAAAGGGGCCGCAATAATTTGAAACCGTTTTGGGGGTATAGCATGCTGTAACAATAGTAGGAACCCGAAGGAAAATATTGGTCAATATTGGTGATTATTCAGGCTTTGTTACTTGATAACCCCTTCTCAGACCCCAAGCCCCAAGCTACAGTGCTTTGCAAAACAAACCGCATACTCGGTCGAGAATGCCTTGAATGAGGAACAGACTTCGGGCTCAGGCAAAAAGGGTCCGCAACACTAGGAGAATAGAGCTTCATGGAGAACGAATTTTTGAAGGCAGTAAAAAGTTCAGCGAACTGCGGCTCCGATGTGGTTCCGCGAGCTTACAAGGCTTTCTCAAAGCAGCTTTTCGAGCGCCTTCCAGTTCTACGTGTTGTGTGTTTCCAGGGTTTTGGGGAGAGCGTTGAGGTGGGGAGAGGCGTTGGAGTGGCCCACTCTGACCTGAAACATTTGGAGCACCCCTCTTGTGACACTTCCGCTGACTTTTGATGCCGCCTTCGGTAGCTTCTGTCACCCCAGTCCACTCTGACCCCAATACCAACTTCGTACTCACCATGTACTCCAAATCTGCAGCTACTACATGCTGCTGGCACCTGCCTTAAGTCCAGGTAAGTGATGAGCTCTTTCCTAACACTGTCGAAATGAATCCACTGTGGAAGGTTACAGCAAAGCTCAACGTTGCAAGAGTTTGTTAGATCCGAGTCCTACAAAACATCCAACCAACGCCTTTCCAGAACTCCGAACCACCCCAGCCAGACACACCCTGAACTCCTCTGCCCTAGCTCTAAGAGCAGAAGAACACCTAGCCGCAGCCCTGACAGTCCACAAGCACCGCAAGGACGGACGTAGAAAGCCCAGAGCCCAAAGGAGCACTCGAAAGAAGCTCTTGAGCCTACATAGAAAAGGGAATACCATTCAACATGCCCTGAACTCTTGCTGCTAAGTCCCCACGCCAAGCTTTGCGAAGACCACTGCCATCTTCGACCTGGGTTTGGGGTTTAATGGCTCCAATCCAACAGCCATGAATTCTCGGACGGAAGTAAAACGTCCAGCTCCCTGTCCGTTACGAGACCACCCTGCTAGGTGCGCGGCGGGGTGCCGAAATGGATGTGCGTGCCTCAGGACAGCCCAATTCCGGACCGCCGCATGGATCCTATTTCGTGCGCTGGTAAGCAGACTCAGCCCTTTATTGGATGATTGGAAAGCGATGTTGGGGCTGGTTCTGCTACATCTATCGAGCTTATGGTGCTCACCGTACCGCGAACTGCTTGATTATGTGAACTATTTGATTAACTTCTCATACTTGAACCACTGAGAAACGTGATAACAACACTATGAAGATGATATAGGACTAAGCACTTCAACCACTGTGCAAGCTCCAAACCCCAATCCCTCTGAGCCCTACAAGCCCTCAACCACTTTCGTTGGATCGACGACCAGTTGTGTATACTTCCGGTCACGGCAGATTCCATGTCAGCTCATCCTCAAATCCCCAAACCCCATGACCAAGCAAGTGCAGAAACCTGCGTCGGGGAAGCTTTCCAAAGCACCCGCAACACAACAAATCAAAAGCTACCCGGACCTTGCTACTGCTGACGATGCTTTGCCGGTTGCCCATTTGCAGCACAGTTGCGGTCGATTGAGCCGATGTGTGAATCTCGGCAGCAGGGCTTTCGAAAAGTCGCAGGGCTCAGGGATCATACAGCTCAAGTAATGTAAGGGCCTTAATAGTTAGAATGGGGCTTTGGTGCCCATTATACTATAAATATAATAAGGAACCCACCAAAAAATTGTACAGGTACTTATCTAGACCCGTACAGAAACGTCGAGCCCAAAGCCGGTTGCTAAACCCCTAAGGCCGCATCGGGTTGTGCTTCGGGACCAAAGTGCTCCCTTGTTCCACACAGGGGTTCGGGGTTTTGGTTGGGATACTGCTTCGGGGCTTAGGCTCAGAGCTTTGGGTGAAGGACTTATGGGGTCTTGAGTGTGGGGCCATTCTTGGCACTTGATTCCATGGGGTCGTAGGTATTGGGTTCCTTTGTCACGGTAGTCATCACGTCGTCATTGCAGGGATGGGGCTTGCGAAGTCGGAGGCCTTGTAATAAGACAAAACTGGTAATCAGGGCTTCGGTTTTGGGTATTTGGCTTTGCGGCTTGTGCTTTATGGTGCTCGGGTTGTGGGCTTGGGCATTGTGTTTATGGTTTTGGTGGTCTTAGGGGTAGGGTGAGCTGTCAAAGTGCCGACCATCCACGGCACCTGAACCGACAGGCCTCCAAATCCCCAGTCGAACCGACACCCTATGACCCCAAAACGATGCTGTAGGCCTTCGACCAACCCTTCATGCCTTAAAGGGGAGTTTCCGAAAATAGGGGACCCTGACATGGTTCCCTATTTCATACAGCAGGATTCGATCCTTGTTACAATCACAAGGACCCCCAAATAAGGTACCCCCAAGTTTCGGAAACTCCCATTGTAAGGGCAGGGGCAAAGGTAGTTGCTCCGGTTTGACATCCGGCCGGACTCCCTCCCAACCCTAATCCTACAGAAAATCCTCTATCGAAGTCGAGCTTTGACTCAAATCCGACAATCTCAGTACCAGAATCCTGAACCCCCAGTAGGGTTGAGACTCCATGGTTTAGGATTTAGGACGTAGGGTTTTAGGGCCTAGGGTTGAGGGCTCTGTAACTCGGCCTTATTATTATAGGGTTCAATCCTGACCCCTTCCCACCGAAGTCGAGCAGAGGCTGGGTCATCGGGCAAGTGATGCGGAAAAAGCGTGGCGAAAGCACCGAGAGCAGCAGAATCAGCCGCAGCCTGCGGTTCAGGTTTCGAGTTTCAAGAGGGACTCGATAGTGGCTTGAGAGGTGTGCGCGTTTCTCAAGTACTTAGAGGATTGACGGGGAACTCTGAGGCAGTTCCTTGGGGGTGCAAGTCAAGAAGGCAGATTTAACGTCTCGGGTATGATCCGCAGGCAAGTGCTGCAGATGCTCGGGAAGCTCTTGCCTTTTCCGGTTCTTCCGCCACCATGGCCTCGGACAATGAAAAGCTCTGCAGACGGTGTTTTGGTTGGGTTAAGGCCTTGCAGATGGGGCGTGGAGCGTGCCGATCCTGCATACACTGTATGCGCGCAAAGCTTTAGAGTAAACTTTAGAGCAAGGCATCACTGACGATTCACTCGAGATGCAATGGTTGAGGAGGCAAGCCAATGCAAAAGCGGACGTCAAGAGGTACTTGTGGCAGGAGAATTTCGCCCCAACAGAAAGATCTATGAGTCGCTATCAGGGGCTTTACAGGAAAGGCTTTGGAAGCCAATCGTCTGAGAGCACCACGTGTCGACAATGTAGGTGGTGATGGTCATGCGCAGGGCCTTCTCTTGGCTTGCTGTGGCGCCGGGTTCGCGGATTGGCTGTTCAGATTTGGTATCTTACCCCGTTAGGTGAAGGATCTCCCTTTAAGAGATTCTCATGATCGGTTTCAGGAATCTTCCTTGTTTGCATAGCAGTCTGCAGGGCTTTGTAAGACATCAGGGCTGTGTAACGCGGACTTTCGCTAGCTACCCGAACTGTAACCCTACAATGTCACGCGATCCTACAGCCAAAAAACCCTCAACATACCCAGACCCCTCAACTACCCTCTAACATACCCTTTACATACCCACTATAACGGACCATAAGGGCTCTGTTGAAGGGCCCTTGGGGGATCCTGGTACATCTCGCAAAACGGTGCAGAAGTCCCTACCAAATGAGCCCGGCGCAGCAGCGTTGACCACAAAGCACAGCAGCAGGGTGCACCTTCCAAGAACCCAAAGACCAATATCCCCTTAATTAAGGTATATATCTTAAACGATGGTAGGATCCCTAATATGATTTAAGGTATATTCCTTAATTAAGGGAAATACCTTAAATTATGGTAGGGACCCTAATATGTATTCCTTAATTAAGGGATATTGGAGCCTCTGAGAAGACGATTCCGAAGTCCTGTCTTGACCCTACATAGGGGTAGTTGTCAAAATTTATGGTCCCTAATTGGGTACCCTGAATATTACGTGCCGTATTATATTAGGGACCCAGAAAGGGACCGTGATTATGACAACCACGCATAGGATGCCAAATCTTTTTGGGCTTCACATGACATTTAACGGTCTCAAACGCGTTCGAAGCCTTTTCTCGACTGGTTGTTCGGCAGGTTCAGGGAAGAAGGGCCTACTGAGGGGGGTGGGAGATGCACGCAGGATCTTGTTGAAGCTGTTGAATGTATTCTGTCAGGTTTGGACAGGCCTTGCTTCTTCCAAGCTCATCGTCTCAACTGATTTCTAAGGCAATTGACTCCAAACCCCAAGGGTTTCGGGTTGAGGGCCTAGGCCTAATCAGGCTTTAGGTACACGTGCTCTTTCAACCTCAGCTGCCAACAAGCCGGGGCCCGTGCAGGCCGCCCAGAAAGAGTGTCCCGTGAAGCGGATGCGCGTTCTCGGCTTGCCTGAGGTTCCAGGGTTTAGGGTTGAGGGTTCTAGGGTCAGGGTTTAGGGTTTAGGGTTCTAGGGTCTAGGGTTTAGAGTTTAGGGGGTTCAGGGGGTTCCTGTATGCTTGTTGCAGGCCAAGCCTTCTTCTCAGTTAGGGTTTTGGACTCAGGCGTTCAGGTCCAAACCTGCTCTGACACTAAAGGTCCGAACCTTGAGCCGTACATAGTGAATCTCCAGACTGGGAGAAAGGGGTGTCCGTACGTTTCCTGCTGGCATACGATTTACAGATGCTGGGAGTGTACATGCTTCTCTCTATATGCTGAGGCGATCGGGGCGTCGTGCTCAGGCCACGGGAAGGCTGTACGAAACCCCACACCGGAGCCCTGAGCCCGCAAACCTGAAGCAGCTGAAACCGACTCCTGTCCACAGTCCCTTTTCGTGTTTCATTGCCCTCTTCGATGGTTGGGGGTCCCATGAAAAAGGAACACGCAAACCAGGCACGAGCCCGTAACCGACATAAAGAACCGGCCCTGACACCATACCTGATGTGAAACACTTACCAGGACCGTCCTTGTACCCTCAAATAGGGGTATATGGTCCCAAATAAGGGGCATTTAGGGTCTAATAGAGGGTAGATGGAGGGTGTAGGTAGGTAACCTTCCCAAAACCCATTGTCGGGGAAGGACACAAGCCTGACTCAGCTCCGCACAAATAGATCAGCCAAGCCTGGCGCGTGCAGGCCAGGCACACCTATAGACCCTAAATTTTAAACCTAAAATCCTCAGCTTCTAAGGTCAAAATCGAAACCATTGTCATGCACGAAGAAGGTGGAAGATCTAGGATTCACCGGGCTGTCGGGGTGTTTTTGATGAGGGCCTAAAGCCCAACTACTCAAACAGCATGTCCTTGGGCCCACACAAGTCCAGATTTTTTTTAAGTGCATAGCCTCTTTGTTTATGGGCAGGGTTTAGGGTGTAGGGCTCTAGTTCGGAAGGGGGATATTGCAGCACACATCGGAGAATTCTGTTGTGGCAGCATGCTCCAGACCCGGCTTGGAGGACTCAGCCAGAACATGAACCCTAATCCCTGAGCGCTGGACCCTAAAACTTCAACCCTCAACCCTTCATGCTATCCTTTTGTCGTGTCTTGCGACTTCCACTCACAATGCCATCTAAGGCCAAGAAGCCTTCCAGAACCCAGGATAAGGCTCTGAATACGGTATCAGGACTGCCCAGACCTGAATGGGAGGCCTTCTTTTAAGGTTACCCTATTTCCCCACAAAGGATCGTAAGCATAAACTACGTGTCAACAACAAGTATTGCTACCCTGCAACCCATGAAGACTGAAAATCGGAAGTGACTCAAACCCACACGCAACAGCCAGAAACCTCCAGCAGGAGCTCCAGAAGCCCCCTTAGGGGCTTCTCCGAAAGAACTAACCCCTTCTGGGCACCGGGCGTAGTCCGCAGCGGTGGTGTAGAGGCCCATCAGCGGTGTCAGGACGTCGAAGAGTCGAACCTGGCTCCCAAAGGCTCCATGTACCCATATAGTAGGTACCTAGGCCTTAAAGTAGCCATATAGGGACCCCTTTAAGGCCTAAGTACCTACTATATGGGTACATGGAGCCTTAAGGGCTGTCACGGACGCTGGGAGCAGAACCTTCAACTCGAAGCCCTAACCCTAGGACTCCAGTTGCCAAAAGAGTAGGTTTACCGAACCCTAAATAAACCCCAAACCCCATATGTTGTGTACTCCGGTAACCTATTATTCAGGCACCTGGGAGCCCTAACATGGGGGCCTTCATAATCAGAGTAGGGTGCTGAGCCATATTACATAAAGTCCTACAGAGACTTACGGGATACTGTTGAATACCATTTCTTTTTCAGACCTCTATAAGCCTCTGTAGTAGAAGGGGCACGAGGACGACGTAGTTCAGAATGGCAATAGATGAGCAATCACAGAGACATGGGAGGGGGTTCCGAAACTTAGGGGGTACCTTATTTTGGGGTCCTTATAATAAGGATCCTACTATTTAGGATACTATTTTTGGGTTCCCTATTTTCGGAAACGCCCACAAGACATCAATCATAACACAGTCTCGATTTTGAGGCTTCGTACTGGGCAGAGTTAGAGTGCAGGATCCGAGCTGCAGAGAGCGGTCAAGCGAATAAGGCCCTGAAGCTTGCACTGTTTCAGTACTATATGCTCGTATGTTGTAAGTTGATCACTAAGTCCCAATGCTTCTACACAGCACTGCTCTGCTTCATTAACGCAGGCTTTTGCTGCCGCGCTCATAGCACCTTTGCTTGTGACGACATAGTCCGATATAGCTCGTTTTCTTATCACCCGATGCCACTTTTTAGCCTTGTTGGGATCTAACCGAGACCCGCTGCGGCCTTGGCCAAGCGTATGCAGCCGCCGCACTCCCTTGCCAGGCGGGCGACGACGGCCAGGACCAGCCTCAGGGCGGTCTCAGGATTACCGAGTTCTTCATGGAGCTCTGAACACGGCAAGTGAGCTGTAAAATCTCAAGCCTTGGACCCTCAGGGCCTCACAAGCTGCAAGTAGTGTCAGTAAGTGTGGCTTCAGGGTTGGGTTGGGCCCAGGATCTAGGATGGTTTCGTCAATGGAGCAGCCAGCAAGCCGGTGCAACATCCTGCACCCCCGTGTCTGGGACATGGGGATAGACAGGATACCCAGGGGCCCCAAAGTAGTTCCTTTGTGGAGTTACCCTATAGGATTCTATATATGAATCCCAAAAAGGAACTACTTTGGGGCCTTTGGATAGACAAACTGCTGAAAGGTCTGCACCAAGGCTTGTGCGTCACTGCCACGGTGCCGCCGACCAGCGCAAAGCCACCTACTACGAAGGATGCGGGGGCTTAGGACGTCAGGGTGTTCTTTGCGGCCTAGCCTTGCATCCTAAGCCCCACGCCTCTGCATAGTGCAGGGTCTTACACGGGGTGCGTGGACTATGTGGCCGAGGGCTGGGGACGTGACGGTTTTGAAGGGTTTGGGGTTTAGGGGTTTAAGGGTTAGGGTTTAGGAGTTTAGGGTTTAGAGGACATGGTTTAGAGCTGAGGTGTTGCAGGTTTATGTCCTGCCGTTGGGCTGCGCAGTGCGAGATTCTCGACCTCCATGCAGACCTACAAACTATATAATTGGTTCTATTTGGGCTAACATGACTTCAAATTATGGACACAGCCTTTCCACATAAAGTGCCGCAATTTTCCGTCTGGTAGTGACAGACTACAGCATCGAGTCGACGAATCTAGTTGCGGACAGCTTGTGCCCCCCAGTACGTCGTATTTCATGTGCTAACCCAAAGGGTCCTAGGTCCCGTTATGGGGGGGACACTTTCCCAAATCATAATCAGGATTCCTAATTCCTAATATATAGAAGCCCTACATTGTACTATATAGGTACTTTGCACACTTTGGCTAAAGAAGCAGTGCAACGTGAACACGAAAATACACCGTACAACCGATAACCAGCTATTCTGATCAAAGGTGCTATTTGCCCCAATCAACCATGAAACCAGAGGCAGACACAAGCACACCAGAGGGAAGCCGATATCGAGACCTCGGGTTGAAAGTAAAGCCTGCAAAAGTCTGTGGCATTCCTGTCGCATGTCCTATCCAGTACGCTGTTTTCCTGCGGACATACCCCGAAACCCTCAATCTTAAGACCCGATTTCACACCCAAGCCTCGAATCCCCGAAGCCACCCGCGCCAAAAAGTAAAACAAACAGGCCCTGACCTCCGACAAAAACATGCTGAGATCCTAAAGCCTAAACCCAAAGTCTTGAACCCGAAACCCGATAAATCTATAATGTTAAGCCCCCAATCCTAAATCCTAAATCTTACATGGAGGCTCACAAACCGGGCTCCCGACCCAGCTTGACCAGGTCGAAGGGACACTCGCCTTGAAAACTGGTCCGCAGTTCACAGAAAGCCCAATGATAACGGGGGCCTTAGGACTGGAAGAGGATACTATCAGTCATTCTTGCGGCGTCTTCTCTGTTATCGCCCAACGGCCCGATATGACACGCTGGTGCCCTCAAGCAGTGAAGGCCCAACCCGGCAAACCCAGGCACAGCATCCGTTGGTTTCAACCAACCACGGTTAACTACTCAGTCTTGGGATTTCTTGATGCCCCAAGAAAGTTGAAGATGGTCGACAATGAACCTATAAGCAACATCAGCCGCTCGAGCGTCCTGTCCACACAAGCTCCCGTCATGGTTACCTTACCCATAGGCTCCATGGTAGTTCCTTTTTGGGATTACCTTATAGGATTCTAAGTTCTATTTATGAACCCCAGAAAGGAACTGCTATGGGGCCTATGGGTAATTGCCACCCTTATGAACAGAATCGATCATCGACCCTATGCTAAGAATAAGAAACACCAAGCAACACGCAGTATCAAACATTATCATTACGGTAGTTGCAGTTGTCGTCATCATGGTGACAATGGTAGCGCGCATGTAGACCCACGGTGTATATAGCCCTTCGCCCCGCTGCCATTCAGGGTCCTAGCGCTATGATCACGATCGGCATCATTCTGACGGGACAGGGTGTACTAATGAGGGGAACCTAGACCCTAAACCCTGAAACAATATCTGAGCCCTGATAATGAGAACAAGGTTCGGAGGCATATTGCCGCATAAAGTCATCATGGGTTGTAATAATTAGCCCTGAGGGATGCCATCAGATATTATTCAGGCTTCTTGTTAGGTGCCTTCAAAAGTTCCCTTCTCCTGAGCCCCATGCTCTCTGTCAGCACTACAGCAGCGAACTGCCAGAAGGGCTCCTCTCAGATGCTTGTAGATAATGACATGTAACGTCGTCTTATCTGTCCTCAATCAAACTACGCAGTAACAAGCAACCAAACATATGTTTATACATTAATATGCGCATGTACATACATCTGTATGGTACTATATTGCTGTGGTGTAATAATGCTTTCTACTGGGCTTCTATGCAGGTTGAGGTTTTATGCAGAGCCCGCAATCGATCTTCTCGCTTTGCGGATTGAGTTGGGATGGCCCCAAGGCCTCCACCAAGTTTTAGGGTTTTGGGGTTTAGGGAAAGCGCTCAGTATGGGTGGTTGTCAAGGTTATGGTTCCTTTTTCGGTCCCTAATATAGTACGGCACCTAATATTTAGGGTACCCAAAAAGGGACCATAATTTTGACAACCACCCATGTAGTTCCTATGTCCCGAACCCGAAGCCCCAAACCCCAAAACTCTCAACTTAGGGGATGTGCGAGAGCTGTGAACAGTTTGCTCGCCTTGCTGCTTAGGCCCTCAAGCCATGCACATAGTT
This sequence comes from Symbiodinium sp. CCMP2592, assembly GCA_905221615.1. NCBI lineage: Eukaryota > Dinophyceae > Suessiales > Symbiodiniaceae > Symbiodinium > Symbiodinium sp. CCMP2592. Next base: position 94,903 of record CAJNDT010002013.1, read on the forward strand.
CAAGTCAAGACCCACTTAGGAGCACCCATCATGTCTTGCAACATCTTCTTCGACACAGAAGAGCATGCTTCGAAAGTTTCGGGTTTCGGCTTCAGTTCAAAACAGTTTAGGGCCACCAACTGGCCAGCTCTCAGCAAATAACATTAAATCTAGAGAGTGTATGCCGAGCACGAGGTGCACTCTTTCGTCCTTGCTGCAGAAGAACTGCTGGGAGAAGCCGAAAGACCTGTCTGCATTGACCTGCATGCAGATTCCGCCTGTTTTTTGGAGGGGGGGACGGCGGGGGAGGGGGAGGTTAGACATCCGTTGCGAGTACTATGAAGTGTGATCATGGATGAACTTAACCGCTGAAATCCTCCTGCTCCCCATGCTTTCCCTGAGGTTACGCGGGGCGGGCTGCAAGGGCTGTTTCCGGATTCGTGAGTTCTCTGAACCAAAACCCCCCCCCCAAGTAAAACAAAAAGCAACGAGGATCCTACTATGGCTCCTTGTACTTGTACAGGCCGCTCCACAGAATGACATCGGCGCATACAGATCGGGTTTCGGGTTTAGGGTTTTACGCCAAGACTCAGCAGAATACACCGATTTAGGACTATATACCCTATGCGCACTGTGAATGCGCGCTTTGGTGGCGAGGCCTTGTTCAGCATGACGAGGTCGGTCTGATAGAACCTGGATACACTTGTTGCCATGCATGTCGCATCACCTTGCTCTAACCCAGTCTTGGTTTCAACGACATCTTATGAAGAACGGGCGAATGTGGTGGAGGAGTCGAAGAGATGTGGGATTCATGGTTGAGTCATACTGACCCTACGCCGCCCCCAAACAAAATGGAGGTCGTGGTCAGCACATAATTCGGGTTGAACGATCAAACAGGGCCACACTTCGCTTCAGAAGGCTCTGATCCCAGCAGAATACCTGCCCAAAAGCAAGTTAGGGTTTAGGGTTTAGGGTTGGGCCGAAAGTGCCAAGTACCGACAGGAAAAATCGGTACCATCTGCTACAACTTCTTGCCTTGACATGCCAGAATGCACCTGCTGCCACGCTGCTCAAGCCAAGCAAGCCCTGGAACACCTCAAAACCCTGAATGAATCAAAATATACACCCTAAACCCCTAAAATCCTAAACCCCATGTAGACCCTAAACCCCATATAGACCCTTAATACCCCAAAACCCTGCATCTCTGAACCCTCAGAGCCAGACAAGGCGGAGTCGGGGTTCGAGAGCTGCGTCTGCAACCTCAGAGACGGAGTCTATGTTTCTTGCACAGTAATGAAATGGTCTGCGACAACATTGAATCGTAGAAGGCACAATATGAGACAATATGCTTGTTAATAGAAGACACAACGCTTTTGATATAGCGTAGTAGAATGGAAAGTGATGCAATACGACATGGGCCAGGGAGTGCTCGGGTTGAGGGTTCAGGCGGTTTTGGGTTTATATGGGTTAGGAGTTTTGATTCCTTAAGGTTTCGGGCTCAGGATTCACCAACAAACCTCCTCTTGTACGCTGTGCCGGTGATGGTGCTAGTCATGTGGATGGGGACCACGATGAGTGTGTAGCAGTGGCTTGATGCTCATGATGTCGTCGTTGTAGCTGCGACAAACATCAGACTGGCCATGAGAGTCAACACATCTCCCTCCCTGAAGGATGGAAGCAGGGGTCCTCCAGTAAAACACTGCAGGGGACGACAACCTGTGTCCTCAAAAACTTACCTTTGGTTAGGTTTGGGAATGGAAGAATGGTAGTAGTAGTAGTAGTAGTAGTAGTAGTAGTAGTAGTAGTAGTAGTAGTAGTAGTAGTAGTAGTTATAATTGTACCCCATTCCTCCATTCCCTACTAACCCAAGGTAGGACAAAGAAGCAGGGGGACCCTCTTTTTTGAGAACTACCCAGATGTCAGCAGTTCAAAACTGCGGCTTTAAGGCGTCTTCGACCTCAGCTCAGGACTCGTTCATGTACTCCACTGGGGCCACAAGGTTGCAACCTTCCTCGCCGCTTTAAGAGCTCTTCTATTCACCCCTTGGTTTTTGAGGGTTTGTGTGGGTCGCTTCGGATTCTTCGTAGAGCCACCGCGGCCGTTTAGAACGTGCCCCAGTGCAAGGAACAGTCAAATCATCCCAAGGGTCCAAGTCGCAGGCTTTGTGCAGTCTTGTAAAGCTGCTGTTTGAAGGCGTATATTAAGCACTAGGTGGGCAAACTGCAGGGATTTAGCCGATTTAGCACGAGTATAACCTACACATTAACCATATGCGCATATATGCTACTTGGGCAGGTCACAGCATGCGGCTGGAAGAAACAGTGAGGCTCATGATTTCAGCCCATAGTTGCTGGAGACTCTACAGTTAATTCTGTAAGCATGGACGCCTCCTTAGGAGCCTTAAAGGCAGCAGCTCTCCATGTGCCGCACTTAGAGATTCGGCAGGAGAAACCAGGCTTGAGCAAACCCGAACATGAACCCAACTTCAGCGTTGGCAGCTCCTGCAGCACCTCGTCTGACCGCTCTGGGAGCCTCGGCTGTACCTTCGGCATCTTCTTCGGCTGCGGCGGCTTCAGGAGGTGGTCTGGTGGAGGATGTGCAGGCTGCTCCGGTTTCCTCCTCTTCGGTGGCGGCGGAACCACAACTCCATACTTCTTCGGCGGTGGGATCAAACGAGGCCCAGGATCCGACTTGTACCAGGCCCCTCGTGGATGACCGCCAGGCCCAGCCACTGCCTCCACAGCCTGAGGCTGCTCCGTAACCATGGTAGCCGGATCCTCATGCTGCTCCGTAACCATGCTAGCCGCTCCGTAACCAGGGTAGCTGAAGGTCCAAGCTCTACAAACCCTAGGCGCAAAGCCCTAAACCCCAAACTGAACAAACCCTGACCCAAAAACCATCAAACAACATCATAAACCCAAGCTCTGTAATTGTACCCTACAGCCCGGACTCGAAACCCTAGGCACCCTGAACCCCTATATACCAAAGAACCTTATACACACTAAACCCTAAATCCTAAACCTACACCGATGAACCTAAACCCCAGACCTGACTCCCAGAAAACCCCAAAAACGATTCCTTAAGCCCTAAGCTTGGTGCCTTGGTGTCGATGCCGAATGACAGAAGGTCCACCTGCAGAGAATTATAGGATCCTTAAGGGAGGGTGGTTCAAGGGGGGAGGGTACAAGGAATCCTTAAACGAACCTTAGGGAGTACTAGGGAGACTTAGGGATCACTAGGCCATGTACCCCCCTTGGAGCCCCCCCCCTTAAGGATGCTATAATCTCTACTGTAGGGCCCTAAATACAATTCCCAACATGATGATTATAGTATAATGGGCACCAAAACCCTGTTCTAATTAAGGCCCCTACATTACGGCTGATGATCCTTAAGGATACTATCAGAGAACGGCTGAAGAGGGGTTTTAGCGGTCTCGGGGCTGCATGACCTTAGAGTTTAGGGCTGAGGGGTTAGGGGGGTATGAAGGTTTAGAGTTTAGGGGTTTAGGGTTTAGCGGTGTAGGGGTTTAGGGGTTTAGGGGTTTAGGGTTTAGGGGTTTAGGGGTTTAGGGTTTAGGGGTTTAGGGTTTAGGGGTTTAGGGTTTAGGGGTTTAGGGGTTAAGTTTAGGGGTTAGGGGGTTTAATGTAGGAACCTGATTAGGAAACCCTGGGCCTATAACCTCAGAACAGTAGGATTTGTTTCAAGTCATCCAGAGATAGTCCACTATATGGGAGTTTGCAGGGTTAGACACAGGATTGATGTTTTAGAAGGCGTAAGATTAGAATGCCCATAGGTAGAAAGGTTACAAAACATACGGCTGTCTTCCTTACGATATTCTTTGCACAACAAGGTCTACTTGTACTTTTCAGGCTTCCATAATCATACGATAGCTGAAACCAGCCGCCAAACAATGAACTTGAGAAGCAACATAATCTTAGTTATAATTTCGTGGTACATTGCGAACAGTCTGCTTTCCTTCTTGTGACAAGGCACACCATAAACCCTGAACCCTTCATTTATTGCGGTAACTCACAGCTCAACAAGACCCCGAGCACCCGAACTAAAGCCTCCAGACAGTAAGACCAAAATCCGGGCTCCGTGCATGGCCGCCTAAGTCTGCAAGTTACTGTACTATACCTTTTGAAAACATCCTAACATTAAGGCCAACCCAAGTACAAAACGACGACAAGACTCCGTCTAGCCAAAAAGCACTAACGCAACAAACACCATAGACCCTGAAATCCCGAAATCCGAACCCCCCCACCGAAGCGCTAAACTCCGAACTCTTCTAAACCTCTTGTATATGTAACCAATATAAAGCCCTAAAGCCCTGAAACCCTAGACCCCAAACCCTAAACACCCAAAGCCCTAAAACCCCAACTTCGCCTCCGGACCCAACTCTTGGAGGCACCGTGGCCTCGGAAGTTAACTTTTCTGAAACTCTCAATGGGGTGGGTTTTCATATAAAGAACCCCTCCTTTGCTTTTTCTCGTTATTCATCATAAAAGCCCTTTTTACAAAAAGCAAACAAAAAACTTTGGCTTTTCGCTATTATTTATCATAAAAGCCTTGTTTGCAAAAAAGCAAAAACAGCTCTAAGCTTCGTCCCCGACGTCCCTGGGGCCCTTGAAACAAGCCCACGACCTCAACGGTGGTCGAAGATGCGAAGGGATTTGGGTTTTCTGGCCATGGGCTTTAGGGGTGCTTTCAGAGCTTCGTCTGGGGCTTGTCATGAACACATTCGGAGCTTCAATGGCATAGTCAACCAACAGATGCAGCGTTCAGGGCGCACACCAATGCGGCGTGAATCATTCCAGATCTCTCTCTCTGCCTCTCCCTGTCGCTCTCTGTGTTGTCGTTGCCTGATCGCTGCCAACCCCTTCAATCCGAATGCGCGGGGATGTTTCAAACTCTACAGGCCCTCAGCCCTAAACATTAAAACTCCAAACCCCAAGCGCTAAGCTCTAATTCCTATAGAGCCCTAGAGTCTTGGATAGAGCCCTCCAAAAACACAGCATCCAGACAGAACCCCAGAAAATCCTGCATTCCGGGATCGTTTGCACCCAAGTAGCTCCACGGAGAAGCTCATGGTGAACTCAATCGCCCCCGGACCTTGGCTATGGCTTTGGGTTTAATGGCTCCTTTCCGGGTTTCTTGCAGGGTGTTTCGTGGGTTTTCGGTGTCGGGTTCAAGGTTTTGATATCCCCCTATGCCACGAAACCACATCAGCACGTTCGACGACTTGCAGTTACCGTAGGCCTGAGTAATCTCACTATCCTAAAGTCCAAAGTCCTCAAGATAAGTAAGCACCTGAATACAGCATCTTAGGCAAACCGTACTGCATGTCAGCGGCGTTCCTCTTTCACGTCCAAGATGTCGACGAGGTCCTTTCTCAGGTTTAGGGTTTCGTGGGGGGTCCAAATCCGAAATCCTCAAACCCAGACTCTTCAGGAGCCCCTTTACCCTGAGCCCCGCCCCCCTTAAAGCCTAGGGTAACAAAGAAAACAAAAACGCCCCGAGCCCTAGTCGGCTTCATCTTGCAGCCATTCTCTCCTTTAGGCTCCACAAGCTTTGTACAACCGAAGGCATCAGCGACGAAGTCCTTCCAACCCAAAGAAATCACATGATATCTGAGAGTATAAACGGAGGAAACTCTTATTAACAAAGGGTCTCAGTAAATATCTTCGCCCCTTATGCTTTAAGCCCCGACGCTTGAACACGCAAAGCTCCGCAGCAGCAGCAGCAGCAGCAGCAGCAGCAGCAGCAGCAGCAGCGGCAGAACAACCATGCCGGTTTAGTGTTACGGGTCGGGTTGAAATTCTTGTTGCATCTTCTCATGGCATTTACCCACACAGCAACCGACACCCCGGAGCATCAACAACAAATTCTCAGTCCACAGATTTGAACCGTCACGCCCACGTCCTAAGTCATGACCTTGCTATGCAAGCCTCAAAGTTAAACTACAAAGTCTTAAGAAGTTTCGAGGAAGCAGAAAAGCAGTAGAACAAGGAAACACCTGAAACCAAAACGAACATCTCGGAAACCAAGTAGATCAACAAGTAAAATAAATACAACCAACCAAGACCCTCCTTGTACCCTCAAATAGGGGTATATGGTCCCAAATAAGGGGCATTTAGGGTCTAATAGAGGGTAGATGGAGGGTCTAGGAAGAATGCCCTCCTCCGGAATGAAGACCGCCTCCGACAGTTCCCGCACGAGCTCCTCAGAGAGGTCGATTTAGGCTTGCAGGGTTCATGGGACCTTGGATTAAACGCAACTATGAGGGGTACTTTGAGGGTGGCTACACGGGTAAGTAGAATGGTGGTTACATATACATATTATATATATATACATATCTATATATATATATACATATTATATGTTTGTGCATATATATATATATGGATAGCTGTAAGGGTGATGTTAAGGGTTACTACGAGAATGACTATAATTAAGGGTTCCCATGACACTTTAAGGCTTTAGGGGTCGAAGGGCACTTCAGGGCTTCGCCCCAGAAGTCTACGTCCTCAATACCCATCGAATCCCTGACGCCTTTGCAGACTCTGGGTTAAGGGCTTAGGGTAGGATTTAGGGTAGGGTCGGGCCACCCAAACTCTAAGCACATGAAGCCGGAACGCCTCAGACCGACGATCTCAAGAGGTGTTTGGGTCTTCTCCGGAAGCCCCTCTCAGCTCAGGGATAGAGGGGGTATTGGGAAGTTTCTTGGCCCTTCTTGGCTATGTCATTGAGTCATCTAAACCATCGCAACGTCTCCATTCTAATTCACTCTTGGGCTATCAGGTTCCCAAATCATACAAAGCTGGTGAAACCGAAAACAGGAACTTACGATGAGGGCTACAAGTAAACTCTCAAGTCAAGCATTCCAAGCTGCCTTGTCGAAGCTCTCCTGTTGCCAGTCGGCAGGGTTTGGGGGTTTGGGACCAAAAGGGGCTGGGTTTAGGGTGTAGCTACAGACTTTCCGGCGTAAGGGTCAGGGTCAATGAAGGGCGACGGCCGCAGGGGGTATTTGGAGGGAGAACGCAAACGTCCGCCACAAGGGCCTGCTCTGAATCAACTTAAACATGAACGCAGGACTGGAGAATATTCAAGTGCTCATCTGGACAATGACTTCTGCAGCACAGTCTCTTCAATACTCAGGACCCCGTTCAAGACGGACGACGACAAAAACGGGGCCCGGCTTAGAAGCTCTCGAGAACCCAGACTTCCACAAGTTGCACCGTAGAACTCTCTAGAATCTATAAACCCCCAAGCCCTAACCCCTAAGCTGCTCGGCTGAGCATGCATGATCCGCAGTCTTGCGGCCAGTCAGGCGACATTTTTGTTCTTGTCTGGCAATAATCCACTATGCGCATCTGAAGCCGTCGGCTCCTCCTCCCTGAATGGTTAGGCCTCTTCCGTCGGCTTGGGCTTCGACTTTGGAGTCTGTATGGGGCTTCGTATATTAAGCAAGTATGGTGTGAGGGGAGGGGTTGGGCTGAAACCAAACTTCCGACTCTGAACCCCAACAGCCTAAAACCTAAACAGCCGACCCATTCACCGTAAATCCCAACAAAGCACAAAACTTCGACGCTCTGGAACGAAACCCTGACCACCAGCAGGGGCACCTGCCCAGCCATGTACTCCTCGTAGGGCATCTCCACCACCAAGTCGAACCCTCACTCGGAATGAGGATTCAAAGCTAATTACGAAGTCTAGAGATCTTCACACTTTTCATGCTCGCTTTGCGCAGCACAACACAACAGGAAATCAACACTGGCTAAGCCCTGAGCCTGAACCCCCGACTACGATGACAGCACTGAGGCCGCCACGCACGGGCTTTTTGTCCTGCATTTCAAGGCCAGCTTCTGAAAGCGGCCCTCCACGAAATTTGGGCTTCATTGGTGATTCCGGTCGTCTGGGGGCCAAGGCCTTGGGTTTTAAAGTATCTAACGAGTTTGGGTTTAGAGCCTAGCTCTGCAAGGCCTGGTTAGGGGTTGAAGAATGGAGGCCCCGCATCAGTGCCTGTTGCCGTACATATAACCACCGTGATCCGATATGAGGAAGGCTTGCCAGATTTAGTGTCCGGGGCTCTAAGTTTTCCAAGAGTCTTCGGCTGCAAAACTAGGATCAAGCTTGGTCTTCAGGGTTTTTAGCGCTCACAGGTTGAACAGTTGACAGACTTTCCCAAAGGGTCCGAGCATCATTATGGTATATACTTAGACCCCCCAAAATACCCTATAAGTATATACCATAACGATACTTGGACCCTTTGGGTTTGCAGGAATTGCGCAGTGGAGGTTGTCACCCTAAGTTTCGGGTGGAGGATTTAAAGGTTGGCCGAAGTTTAACTAGGGCTACTAGGGCGTGTGGCAAACCATGACATCATGAGCTTCAGGAATGCAGGACTCCGAGCGAGTTGTCTAGAGGCGTCCTAGACTTCTAGATGTCACTAAACGTTACCTTATTAACCCAGAATGACCTACCTTTTTAGGGTTCCTTATTTTGATTTCCTTATATAAGTCCTTAGAAAGGTAGGTTATTCAGGGTTAAGGTAAACTCTAAACCCTCGCTCCTGCGCAGTGACCTCAGGCGGCATGGTGGCATAAGCCTGCACGCGGCGAGGGAGGGCAGACGCTTCTTGTGATGAGCTCTACCTCCCCAAAGCCACTTTTGTATACCGCCGTATAAACACACCCGCAAAATTTGAGGAATAATTAAACATCTCCGAAACTGTTGAGGGTTTAAAATCTATAGGTCTGAATTTTGACATACGTACACAGGACACTCCTCGAGCCGGCTCTGCAACGAAAAGAGGCTTTGAAGGAGCTCCGGACCTTGAAGGAGCTGTGCAAGCGCGCAGGACGGACGACACCTGCACCGGCTTCCCAAAGCTTGGCTGCAAGCTTGCGTTTGGGAGTCCCGAAAATTCGGGGTACCTTATTTAAGGCTCCTTATAACAAGGATCCTACTACTTGGAGTACTATATTAGGGTCCCCTATTTTCGGAAACCCCCATTTACGCTTCAGCTTCGGCGGGGTGCTGGCCTAAGTTCCATCGCTAGACTCCTACGCAACCATGTTCCCTCGACATGTTCAACATCGAAGCCGCAAATTACAGCATATAGTATACAGATCGAGCATGTAAATATGAAAAAATATTTATATGTATACAATATATATATATATATATATATATATATTTATATATATATATATATATATATATTATACATATTATACATACTATACATACTATACATACTATACATATGTATATACATATATATATATAAGATATATATATATATATATATATATATACTTTTTAATTTAAAAAACAATATCTGCAGCTTCAGCCCTGGGATCTTTCAGCCCAAGGTTCCGAATCTCTAAAAAAGGAAACTGTCAGGACTATGTAAGGTTTATAAGTGTTCAGGAATTTGGCTTTAGAGAACTTCGGGCTTTATAGTGCTCAGGAGTTTGGATTCAGAGACTTAGGGTTTAGGGTTGAGGGTTGAGGGTCCTGAACATTTGAATCCCAAGTCCTGAGCTTTTGAAGCCGCTTCGAAACCTCGGGCCGCCTCTCCCTCAAGCCCCTCGAGGAATTCCTAAAACATCTGGGTGTGCATTTAAACAGCCCTCATGGGTCCACGAGCCCAGATAGAGAATACTGTGGCCTTAAGGTACCAAGGGACTACTTTGAGAGAGTATACACTCTCTGGGCCCCGAGGGAAAGCCTGCAACCCCAAACCTTAAAGCCCAGTAGTGTTTTTTCTCCGGAGTTTGCAAAGTTCAAAAATCTAAATCTTTATGACAGCTGCTGTAAGCCCTACCTGAATCCCAAAACAACCTGTACCTGTTGAAGTGTGTATAATTCAAGGAACACATGCGATGGAGCCCTAAGCCGTTCAGTTTAAAGGCCGATTTTACACAAATTCGGAGCTTTGAATCACGAAAACCCCTCCACCCGGCCGTCACTGGTCTGCAGCAGCCCTTCCGTGAGCCCAGCGATGTGATACCTCCAGCGGTGAAGGATCAGGATTCAGGGATTCGGGATTAGGGACTATAGGGCCGGGGATTAAGAACTGATGAAGAGTTGAAACTGAAAACCTGAGACCTGAATCGTGAACCCCCCAACCCTGAGACATACTGTAAATCCTAAACCCCAACCCCAACCCATACATGTGCCCACACCCTCATCCCCTCAGTGGCAACAATGTCCAACATCCTAAACTGATGCTGCGGGGCTGATTCTACGTGAGCATGGATGTCAGGATGGTTGTGTCCCATAAAAGCTCTATGAAAGAAGAACTCGTATGCTCTCGTCTCTGAGAAATACCCGAAGGGGCCTTATTCTTAGTTGGAGGTCTCCTTGTTGTGTTTGAGTTCGGAGTGCATAAAACTTGCTAGGCCAGTTCTTACGGCCTGAAAGGACAGAAGAGGTCTAGCATTCTGCGGCCCCTATCTGCCTCGGTGGTCTATAGAGTCTAGAGAATCCACTCTGGATCCTCCAGAGCTCTGCTACGTTGGGAGTCGATGTCCGTGGGTACCTTACCTAGTGAAACAAACATGCACATGGCGACTCCCAAGCTGTCTTGCCGAGGAGGTTTGCAAGTCTGTGACTCGCAGACTATTGGATGTTAGGGTTTGGGGCTTAGGATTTGGGCGGTTTGAGGCTTAAAGGGCTGAGTGGGAGGTGAATAACCCTGTCAAACCACGATCTGGAGAACAAGCCCGAAACCCTGAACCGACAAATCTGAGCCCTTTGGTGCAACCGTAGACCTTCCATCCCAAGCCAAACCGTCCTGGCCTGGACCCTTAACCCTCCCTCGAGGTTCAAACAACCCTCACAGGGCCCTTAACGAGCTGCCCCAAGATCCCAAACCCTGAACTCCAAGGCCTCAAACCCCCCTGGAACCCCGAACGCGCGGCTTCCCGACTCAGAAGAAGCGGGCCTCTCCGTCGCCTCAAAGCCTTGTCTGTGGCAGGACGGAGAAGTATGCCACAGGGGCAGAAGCATGATTTGGGAGTTTCCGAAATTAGGGGACCCTAATACAGTGCTCTAATAACATATATACTCTAAATAGCAAGATCCTTATTATAAGGACCCCATCACAAGGTAACCCCAATTTTCAGGAACTCCCATTTCAAGAGGACCGCTTTAGAGCTTCGGAGTAAAGTGCGCTGTTTGTCCGAGGCCTGATGGCGGTTGGGATTTAGGGTCTACAGGGGTCCCGAATCGTAAACTCGTAAAGACCTAACCAAGCAACCCCGAAGTTTTCAACACCCAAAGCTTAAAATCCATTTCTAGGAGTCCGAGCGTCTATCTGAACACAAAGCGACACTCAAACTCCAAACGGGGTAACGAACTGTCTAAGGACTGTGCTGCAGGGGGTTTCGGTGCGCTGAAGAGGAAATGCGAGAAGGATTCAGGTAACTCAGGTGGCATGGCTAGTAGGACCAAAGCTTTGGGCGGCTTTATGCGCTAAACCTTCTGAAAGCCTGATGAACACAGGGTGCTTGTTGTTCAGGCCCGCATTGAAAGTTTGCTGGTCAGGGGTTTACGGCTTACCCCAAGGGTCCAAGTACCCAATAATCATATACTCTCCAAAATCCTAACCTACGTAACTACTATCCGAAAACCGAGTACCTAATTATTGGGTCCTTTGGACCCTTGGGCTTAGGGCTTTCAGGAACTCCGCTGATTGCCGCTGAGGCACCACAGTCGGCAGTGCGAATCCGAATGTCCTGCAGGCAATCTGCCGTGAAAATCTCAATATATGGGAGTTTCCGAAAATAGGGGTACCATATTTTGGGTTCCTTAAAGGGATCTATAATGGGTCTATAAAGGGTTTAGGGTTGGGGGTTTCCGAAAATTAGGGGTACCTTCTTTTGGGGGTCCTTATAATAAAGATCCTACTATTTAGGGTACTATATTAGGGTCCCTTATTTTCGGAAACTCCCATATGGGCCCCGAACCTAAGCCCAACATAGTTGTAGCCCTAAGGGACCAGGCCAATATCACAGAAACAGCTTGCAAGACATTCGCGACTAATTCCGGCATGCCCTTCTCCAACCTAGCACCCTAAACCCTATAATGAGTTGCAGTGAGTTCTAATCAGTTCTAACTAGCCATCCTCCAAAAAACTCTGATTTGCATCAAACCCTCTGACAGTTCTCGCCTTACGCTAACGTTGGGCCTGTGGAGCTGTTGATAAACAATGCTTTAATCCCAAATCATTGCTCAGGATCTTAGGGTTTAGGATGATGTGGGGTCTTAGGGTTTAGGGCAGCTGCAGTATCTTTGTCATCGAAAACTGCAGACTTTGAGAATGGTTTACAGGGAACTCCAGAAAGTTGGAATATGGTTTCATAGTAGGATACCCTATAATTTACCATAGAAAAGTTAGGATAATCATATTCCAACTTTCTGGGTTTTACCTTAAAGCCAAAGCCCCAAGCAGACAAAGCGGTCTCCTGCACGGGCATGTGCAAGAGGATGTAGCCTGGCACCGGGTGTAAAATCTCTCACCCAAAGGCCCAAACCTCAGCCCAGATCCCGCCTTCAGCACTCCGTAGTATCTGTGACAATGAAAGTGAGAAGTAGGGGTATTGATGATGGTAGACGGAAGCGGCGGAAGGGTTTAGGGTTTAAGGTTTAGGGTTCAGGTATTTAGAGTGTTTAGGGCTTTGTGATAGCTTCCCGGACTGGGCCGTAAAGAACGCATCTTCTTCGGGTATATAGCCTCTATCGCTATATGGGATGGTCCCGACGTTCTAAACAGTCTAGCCCCCTAAACCCTAAACCCGTAAGCCCTAAAACCCAAACCCCAAATCAACAACACGTGTAGGATTTCTTAAGCAAAGTCTGCAGGGAGCACTGGCGCAGCAGCAAACTTCATCTTGGATGGAGCACTCGGCTTCCGAGATATTCCTCGGTTGACCAGGCTCCAAACCACCAAAAGTAGCGACCGAAATACGCTTCGGCTGCGGGTTCAGGGTTCCAAGTCTAATTATGAACCTACGCACCAAAGCACAGCCTAATGCCCAAAAACCTTAAAACGAATGTATTGAAATCCTTTAGCCCTATACCTTATTATCGACCACAAAGACTCAGCATTCAAAAATAGACCAGATGCCGGAAAGGAATGTCTCGCAGCGCGTCGATACAAAAGAACTCATCAGGCCTTGGCGATTCAGTGAAGGCGACGTGGGTAACCTAATTAAAGTCTGCACATTTAAGCTGTTCCTACAGTCCTGCAGAGTCATAGCCCACCCCTGTTTTAGGGCACTTATTTTTCTATACAGCAGATCCTGACCATAAAACCAGGTACCTTAACACAGGGAAGGGTATGTATGATCCTGTAGGTAGTGCTTACAGCTTTAGGGCTTTCGGTGTTGACCTAACCCCAAATAATCTGCCGGTTTCAGGATTTATACAAGGAAACCTGATGCAGGAGCCCTGACACGGGCGTCAATAACGAAAGGGCTTCAGGTTTGGGGGTTTCCAGGAGTCAGTAACTTCAAGTACTGAGTCTAGCATTTGCTCATAGTTTGTTTCTATTTCTCTTGCTGTTCTGCAACTCCTCTCAAACCCACAACTACGATTGCGATTACAGCAATCTTACAAAAGTATACAGTATGCGCGTACTGCTCCAGCTTGAGTCATTCTAAGTCTTGTGGCTCCGGCTAGGGGTTATCATCTCGGCTCGGAGGGCTCAGCACGTTGACAATCCTCGAACTGTCGTACCACACCTTGTGGTCAGGTTTTTAGGCCCCGACACGACGAAACCTATTTAGCGTGAGGGTATGGGACTAATCCAAAAAGGATTTATGTTTAAGTTAGGTGACGCGCGCTCTGAGAAATTCAGGAGGGCTTTCTTGAGCTGAGAAACTCGATGTGTTCGTCTTTGGGCTTACAGCCGATCTCATGTCTTCGAAGCTCATCCATGCGGAACTCTGCTAAACCTGGATTTAAAAGGCGGCTTTCACAAACCGGCTGCGTCACGCAATGATTGCAGTTGCTGCACTTCTTCTACTGCTGGATTCTGGAAACGTTCCATGATGGTGGACTAAGCATTCGTTTCGAAGAGCTCGAAACGGCTCCTTGTAGTTGGCAAAGGAGATGAGCCGTGCTCCTGCATGCTGACGCTGAATCGAGGCCAGTCCCGGTCCAGCATTCAATCCCTTGTAGAGGGTGTTCTGGCGACATCCGGCAATAACGACTGGGAACAGCTTGTTCACCGTAGGGTAGGGGCCTTAAACATTGGAATAGGGTTTTCAGGTAATTATCCCTACAATCTTAATAAATCAGGAACTCCCACAACAGCATAGGTAATTATTACTTCTTGAGGCCCCTATATTATCCTCACCCAGGCCTGCCTTCATTTGATCCAGCAGGGTCTTTGCCATTTCCGCCTTGCCTGCGTCCAGCCTCCTCTTCGGACTTGTCGTTTTGCCGAAGCTCCTGTGTCCACCCAGAACACCAAACATTCATGAGCCTACAACTTCACTTCCGGCACTTGCACACTTGTTTGCCAGAATGTTGATGAATAGCATATGGCCATGCACATTCGGTTATCCGCGTTCTGGTGTACAGGCACGTAGCTTTCAACAGTTTTCAGTTGCCGTATTCGGGAAAAATCAAACCAAACTGAAACTAAGCCCTGCACCAAAACTAAAACCAGATCCCCAAAACCACCAACGCTTAAACCCTATGAACTCTAAATAAACCCTATACCAAAACTAAAAAAACAGATCCCCAAAAGCCCCAACAGAGGCGGAGGCGTGTCCGTGAAAGGCGACCTGAAAGGTGCAGTTATCGTTCAGGTCCTACAGTGGGTGATATGAATCCTACTAGGGCTCCTTTAAAGGGATCTATAAGGGGTACCTTTAAGGGGTTCCTTTAAGGGATCTATAGGGGGTTTAGGGTTTAGGATGATATGAATCCTGCATTGCCTTAAGGATCCTAAACTATGGGAATTATGGTATATAATTGTTTATTGTGGGTATTGCAGGATCTATATCATCAACCGTTGGTGATATGGGTGGCTGTCAAAATAGGGGTCCCTTTTTGGGTACCCTAAATATTAGGTGCCGTATTAGATTAGGACCCAAAAAAGGGACCAATATTTTGACAACTACCGATATAAACCCTGCATTACCTTGAGGACCCTAGACGATGGGAATTATGGTATAGTCCTTATTGTGGGTAATGCAGGATTTGCATCATCAACCGCACCGATGGGCTTGAGGGATTACCGGGTTTAGGACCCATGTAAAGACATTTTAAGCATAAGCCAGTCGCAAAGAGGCAGGTTTTGCCAGGTTGCATAGGTCTAGGTTGCCCAGACCTCATGACCCAGAGCTTAGGATTGTGGGACTTCGGACTCGGACTCTGGTTTCCAAATGTTTGGGGGTTTCTTCAGGGGAGGAGGAACCCAGGGATTCCGCATCAACCGGGCAACTCTTCCGATGCCTCTGCTGCGAACGACGTTTTAAAGGATGGAGCCCTGAAGCCAGCAAACCTTCGAGAACGTGACAAGCACGTTCGAAGACAGAACGTCACGCATGAATCAGATAGTATTTTGAGAGTGAGAGAGAGTAACAAAACCGCGCTTTCCACGCATGCAGAGGATTCACACAAAGTTCAAGGAGTTCAGGATTCTCGCGAACCTTCCCAGAATTGAGCTGTCGTGACTTTCTTGACGCTGCAACCCTAAAGCTTGTCACAAGACAATCTTGTACACAGCGCCACATACTAGCTACATGTCCGTTTCCGAAAAGGTCCAGATGCACCACCATCATGGATGAAGAGGGTCCATATGTTGCCGTATGTTCTCCATTAAGGAACACGGAAACCAAAGTCCATTCCAGGGATGGTCTTTTTGGGCTTATGGTGGTCGTACAGCGCCCACATCCCGCAACCCCAAGAATCCTTTAAAGATTTCTAGCTACTCTCAACCCTTATCCGTAAACCCGAAACATTAAACTCCCCAAGAACAAGAGGGCGAGCGAAATCTCATGTTGGCCGAGACCAGGACGTCCTTTTGCGCGCCAAGAGGAAGGCCTGCCGGCCCAAAACCCAGCGCTCTTCAGGTTTTAGGGTTCAGGGTCTAGGGCTTACGGTTCAGGGTTTAGGGTTTAAGGTTTAGGGTTTAGGCTTTACAGGGTTGAGCTGTACGACTTTGGCATAAACCAAAAAACAGGGTCGTGACTTAGACGGTTTGAGAAGTCGACCGCCTTTTTCCGCACAATCGACTTCCACGGTTTGAGCAGTCGACCGCCTTTTCCGCACAATCGACTTCCACGGTTTGAGCAGTCGACCGCCTGATTCTGCACAATCGACTTCCACGGTTTGAGCAGTCGACCGCCTGATTCTGCACAATCGAGTTCCTAGCTCGGGGTGCAGCCCAGAAGAAAAAAGAGCTCGAGCCTCGAGCTCTTTTTTCTTCTGGGCTGCACTGACGCCGTCAAGGCCACATGATGGACCGGCTGAGTGAAAACAACGCCTAACATGAACTTAAAATACTGTTTCGTTTGCGCTCCACCATAAGGCCACGGCAAGCTGAGCGCCGAGACCGAAGTCGACCGGCGAGCTCAGGAATGCACCGGGACGGAAGTCGACCGGCAAGCGATGTGGTCACCCCAGTGCTTCAATGTCTACGACCGTTGTCAAGGCCATCTCCGAACCTGGCGGCCGGTCCATCGGCTTGTGGTTGAGACGATTGGCCCAATCGTCCAGCCACATGATGGACCGGCTGTGTGAAAACAACGCCTATAACATGAACTCAACTTTTTCAATGACATGACCTTGACATCAGCATGTCGAACATGCTCGGTCAAGCAGTTCAACGAGAAGGCTCTGTAGGCTACAGAGCCTTCTCGTTGAGCTGCTTGGGAACCGTGGGGCAGCTCCAATGCGAACACCTCTCAGAGGGATTCGCATTCGAGCTGCCCCACGGCTCCAGAACTCCTTTGTACACTCAGGAGGCACGCAAAGTGAAGATTCAGCGAAGCTGAAGGACCGGCACTGTGTCTGGTCTTCCAACCAGCAGCCACGGACCATTTGGACGGCATGGTCGTACCATGTCATCCACCTGGTCGACCTGCTCTCAGAGGAGGGCTCACCACGTCTGCCTGGCAATGAGCAAACGACATTAATTAAGATTGACTGAAAATAGGCACGACCGACGTGGCACAGGATGAATCATGGAGCAAGTGTGCCAATCAGATATTGGGCATTGCACCACACTGCATTTTTTTTAACCGCACTGTTCTTCAACGCGTACAGGCCAAGGCGACCGCCAACATTACTCCACAGTTGGCCACATGCATTCCGTTGCCGACCTGCTGTCGGTTGGGCTGCCCCAGGACCCCATAGTTCATTGCCATTGCTGCTGCCATTTCGACCGGCAGAAGCCATCGGCTCAAACCATCCACCCAAATTTTCGTATTCGTGCGGAAAGTTGGCAAGCGACCATCTTTTGTAGTCATCTTAAGGAAACGTGCAGGGTTTTGGCTGAGATCAAAGACCGGCTCCTGCTCTTTGTCAGACCTGCACTGCTGCCAAGTTTCACGGTACTTTGCCAAGTATTTCTGCTGCTGCCCAGTCAGCAGACATTCCCACGACCGGCTTGGCGTCTGCACCATGTCTAAACCCTTTGCTCTGCGACAGAAGTTCTCCTCTTCTAGAGTCTCCTCGACCGACCCTATGTAACAATCTCTGATGGACAGTCCACCACCGACGGAATTGAAGAAGCTTGTCACGAAATGGTAGACCGTCGGGATATCGGCAACCGACGCTCTCGACCGATGTACTAGCACGGAATATACCCGTGGTCGATTCACACAGGTGAAGCCCACATGGTGTGGCTCGACCCGCAAGTGATGAATGACATACTTTTCCTGCATGAGATCCTCCAGGACCGACGTGGGAAAGCCAGACACGTTTTCGTGCAGTATGACCGGCGGCTCCTGCTTCAACATAAGGGCTGCCCATAGCAGGAGAAGGTCAGACCGACCGTCGGTCCAGCGCCTCTTCTGTCCAGCTCTCGACCATGGCTGGCATGGGCTACCGCTGATGTCGACCGTCACGGGTGGTGGCCGGCATGCAACATGACACCGACATATTCTTGGGACGTTGGCGGCTGCTCTCTTGGCCAGTGCCCACCGCTCTGCGACCGGCCGGTCAGGACCTAGCATTTCCAGAGTCGGAAAGGCATCCCTGATATCTCCAAAGACATGCTCCGACCGACCCATCAAAAGATTCTGGCAGGCCCGTGATAAGTCACACGCAGACACGAACTGCAGAGTCGATCTCTTGGCGACCGCCCGCGTGGTGAACTTACACAGAAGAAGTTCTTGGAAGGCCTTGTGCACACGCTCGACCGCCTGCTCAGCACATCCAACACCTGAGAAATGTGTACTGACACGGATTGGGCCAGCCAGCATGGAACCTGGTCAGGGTGCTCAGAAACTGATAACGATTATTATTACTATTGCTCTGATAATGATAACTTATTAGCATTATGACGATTGCAAGAATAATTAATAAACGGTTCTTAATCGATGGGTTTCACAACAGCCATGCCTTGAAGTTGCTTGACCGACAAAATACGACTTAAAGCAATCATCGTGATCTCAGGCCACTGCTTGGCACCTGCCATGCCGCTGCCAAAATTTGCGACCGGCGTCGCATTTGCCTGGTCCACGTCAATATCTGGCATATCTGACGCCGGAAGAGACTCCGACCCACTCTCATCCGGCGACCAGCTCTTCAAGCTTTCGCTGCCTGAACATATCTGGAGGTCGACCGACATGGACTCAGACTCCGAAAGGAGCTCCATCTGCTCCATGTCTAAAGTCTAGTCTCAAGTGAAGTTCTCATGTATATTATAGGTATGATGATACGCTGATGCTGCCGTGCAATGGCTTTGTTCAGTCCCAAGGCTTGTTGCTCCCTGACACGACCACGGCTGCAAGAAACTCTCTAAGTGATGTGTAGTCGATGATGCTATAAGAGCTGAAGCACAGCTGGCAAGTCAGACAGACAGAGTCAAGCAGAAGGCCATGCCATCGTGACAGCATCGCCTTGTGATCGACCGACAAAGGGCTTACACATCGCCTCGTTGTCTTTCTTTCAGTGGCAGCGACCAGCACGGCAACCACGGCCTGGGCCACATGAGCTCTGATTCTTTGTCATTGTACGAGCTAATCACAGGACGGTCAGGTTACTAAAGAAGGTCTGAGCTTCCAACATGCCACCAGCTGGAGATGCAAAGCAACTCGGATCCACGATCGCCCGGCAGTGCCGGACAGTCGTGGGCCAGGGTTGCTTCGGATCTTCATCTTATGGCATTGACCGGCCTGCTTGACTGAAGATAACATGTGAGAGAAATCAGGAGGAGTGCAGCAAACAAACAGCTGGGGGTCCGACGAGACCACTGAAGCACCTAGTGCCCAACCTGAAGAACCACTTTGCTGACAGCAAAATGGTTCTGCAGCTTGGGCACCATGATGGCCTGGTGCTTTGCAAAAGACATGATCACCAACCGAGCTAGTGCTTCATATGCAACACACGGCCCAGTCCTTTGTGCAGCAGTGACCGGCGATCCAGTCATGGCCTGGGTGACGTGACTCACTCGAAAAGTGACCGAGCTAGATCTTGGTACACAAATGCAGTGTTCACAACATCGTCGGCATTTTTTCTCAGCAGCGACCAGCTCACTTCCAAAGCTTAGCCCGACTGGCTTGGTACTTCTTGCCATCCTCTGATTCCAGCCACTCTTTCAAGTAGTCTCTCATAACAGAGGAGGCGACCGACTTCTGCTGAGCGTGCAGGACCTGCACTGAGGTTGGCAGCAGTTGCACTTTCCTTGGCTCTCTGGTCCTTCCAGTCAACTTGAATACTGTAGAGTTGTATTTTTTTAACAATTAAGTTGATTCCTTACATTTGATTAGTACATGTCATGATTGAGTCAAATAATAAACTAATACTATGTGCAGGCTGATGACCCGCCAACGACCGCCTTCTGCACAGCTTGCTGGAGAACATCAGGAAGATCACACGGCAATGACGAAGAATGTTGCTGCTGAATGTTCCTCAAGACGACCGACAATCCACCATCGATGTCTTGTGGGAGCAGTGGATCCAGCAGTTCTGCCATGTCCTGACGGCTGTGCCCAGAAAGCTCTTCAAACGACCGTCCAGACAGACGCACAGCATTGTTCTTCTGGCGGATCTGCTCAGTGGGTCCTCCTCCTCGGGCTCGTTTGCGGACCGACATGATCGACCGGCAGACTGCAGCTTTGAGGATTTCATCGCGGTCCGAGCCCAGCATGTGCAGCCCACCTTGGGCCTCAGACAGGCAATTTCAGGCTCGTGTTTTTCTCTGTCTAATCAAAAATACATTGAATAATTGATGAATCAACACTAGAACTAAACAAATACTTTACTATGTGTTTCCAGAGATCCAAGAGCAGGCGATCGACCGCCTGTGCCGGGGTAAGACCAGCACAGGCATCGTACTGGTAATTCATTATGGAACCCAGGCGCTCGATGGCAGCTTCAGGTGCTGCCAGCAGCCGAGTACGATGATGCAAGCGACCGACATGCCAGCACTTTGGGTCTGTTCTGCATCGACCAACTGTAAACCAAGGATGTGCTTCCAAGGATCTAGCGATTGCCACAGAATCAACCGAGACCTTCATTTCGGTCACAACCACCAAGCGCTTAGCCAAGATACCAGACTTCCTCAGACCGACAATAGATATGGACGCATATATATTGTCAGCAAAGGAAGTCTGGGATCTTGGCTAGGCTGAATCTGAAATGCAGACCGGTGGCAGCACCGCCACGAGTCCCTTTGTGGGAACTATGACCGCCCCTGTCTTTCTGCGTTTCCGTCTGTTTACAGTGAGACTTCCGACCTGCGCGAGTCCTCAGAACTATGATAAGGGAAACACAAACCAAATGCTGTTGCATTCCATTTCCAACAATCATGCAGAACACTCCACTCCAACCTGTATTAATTGATCATGTCTTTACTAATAAATAATTACAACTGAATGAATATTGCAAGCGACCGTCGCTGGCAACCTGGAAAGTCTCATACGCAGACACAGGCAGCTGCTGCTGTTGGTACGATCCCAAACAAAGTGAAACGACAGACGCACAATACAGCTGTCCAGCTCTTGAAGCATAGGGCATTTTCTGCTGCACGATGGCCGCCACAGCGGAGAAGACCATGACCGGCCGCACAGTGCAAGCAGTAACGGAAAACCATGATTTAGCCTCTGCTCTGATGACCGGCGGCACCCGACAGTCCTTCCCAAATGCTGCTGCAAGAACACGAGAAAGGAACAGTCTATATTGTGCCTTCATGTCTTCGACCGGCAAATCCCATCGATGTTCGACACCTTGAAACTCAGGGCCCGTGGGCCAAAGTGTGTGCCTTAGGACCGGCCTGAGTGCCTGATACAGTTTCAGGAAAGCATCTCCGTGCCGAGGTTGGGCTTGACCGCCGATCAACCCTTCCCAGTCAAACGCAATCATTGCATTGGACCGGATCTGCAAGACATCATCATTGACACCGACCGGCCCGAGAATTTGCGACATCTCCTCTGTGGCACGACCGGCGAGCGTCTTTGCACTGTCCAGTGCTTGAATCACATCATGGTGCACGATATAAACCTTCTCTGGGATGACACACCGCGACCGCCATTTGCATACACAACGACCGGCCTGTGCCCAAGTGGATTCTGCGTGTTCGCAACCATCGGTCCGATCCTCCCACAAATGTTGACGAAATCGACGAGCTTCTTGTCTTCCAAGCTGCCGTGTTCGACTACGAAACTGAACACGTGGCTCGTAGAAGTCATCTTGCAACGAAGCTCGACCGTCAGCCCACACCGGCACACGCACCTTGAAGGGTGTGTTTCATGTTTAATGATTTAAGGTTGGGCGGCAGGGGCTTCATCTCTCTGAGACAGACGAAGAGAATGAATGAAGTAACACCAAAACTCCGACCGCCCGACCAGAAACATCAGCATGTCACGCCTCACGGGTTCCACGTGGTCCATCCCAGTTCACAACTGGCCTCGGCCTCGTCTCAGAATATTTCTCCCTGCCCAGACATTGGCAATGTGGGCCCAAGCAATAGTATTCGACCGACGGCTCTCTGCTGGTGTGCAATGTAACCGACGAGAACTCTGGCGGCAGTACATGCATTATCTTCATGATTCCAGGAAGAAACTTTGGCAAAAAGCGACCAGCTGGTGTGTAGCAAAGGGCTGCAAGAAACTGCATGATCTGCTTGCTGGAACAGTGCTGGCGCAACAAGGTGGCGACCGTCACGTAGGTCTTCAGTCTGTCGATGGAGGTGCTTGCTCGTCTGGCGTACTGCAGCGATCTCTCTGCACTTGCTTGCAGTTTTGAAGGTTCGACCGCCTTTTGGGCCACCTGAGAAAAAGCTTCGAAGGCGACCGGCATGAAGTTTTCCAAGAAAGATAGGAACACCACAAAGCTCACGTCTGTCAAACGGCGACCGACGTCCATCAAATTTCTCAGACTTCGGGCTCCGTGCTTTTGCTGCTTCCAAGCCAGTCTTGCATGCATAGCGGTGACGACCGGCCTGAAATTCTTCAAAAGCGACAAACGGAAAAATACAAACATCCGTGTTCCGCCAGGTGCTCCCAGGGTGCCGACCGGCTCACCAATTTGTTTCGAAACTCCTCGCAGCAAGGCCCGACCGTCGCCCATGAAAAAGGTCTTGTCCAAAACAGATACGATGTCCATAACTTCTGTAGCTGCATCGACAGACTTGATTGCCCGATCCAGTGCGGTTTGTTCCTTCGTAGTTCGACCAACAGTGTGTACATATTACAATTGAACATATCGTTTGATTATCACAACTATTGCTTTGTAGCTATGCTTCACGGTGCATCAGGCCCCAGTCCGTCATGACCGGCACAGGGTCTCCATCCCAAACAGAATTGAAAACTTCAGACCATATCAGTTCCGCCGAAGCTGTGCTCTTGTGCCGAGCCAACCGACCACCCATGGCATTGGCGCCATCGCCGACAACCATGGCTAAAGATGCCGCCAGTGACCGGCTGCTAAAATGGGCAGGGTGCTCCTCCAGAATCTCCAACGCGACCTTCTTCAATTGTGGGCCTGCATGATCACCGACACCCAAAGTCTTCCCGCCAACCATCGGTGTGTAAGCACGACCTGTGGCAAATTATTAGTTGTTAATTTATTCTGTGAAAAAATAGATAGAAGACACAAAGGTGACCGGCTAGTGCCATGATGCTTTGGACATGAAGAGGAAGCCTGTGCTTTGGCTCACGACCGACAGTCCGACCAGCAACACATTGTCCCGCTTCAGCATTTGTTCTTTGCCAATGGAGATGGAGTCCAACATGACACCTTGCTTAGTGAGATGAGCCACATCACTGATTCACACACACAGTTGCAGCATCGACTGTCTAATCTGGCGGCAAAGCACAGAAGTCGCTTGGAATGCCTAGGCCAACGACCAGCCGTTGAAAATCCATCGCATCCAAATTCTGCAATGCCCTGGCGGCATAGAACTCCACCTCGCGGCAGAACGACCGGCTGCAAGGCCAATGGCCCAATTGCACTCCACGCCGGCGGTTCCTCTCGGCATCTCTTTCAAAAGAGAGGAAGGACCGGCCTTCGGATGCGTTGGAAAGGCAAATGTCGACTACTGTGTCCAGTGACAGCTCCTTGTCGACCGACACGGCCTTCTGTTTCCTTTGTATACCCTCCTTCTCTTTCTCTTTGAGCTTCTCGCGTTCAAACTCTTCAAGCTTCGACCGGCTCTGCATGGATCGTTCTACGCTGGTGGTTCCCAAACCCAATAGAGCTGCTGCTACCCTTTCGACCAGTGATTTGCCAGCAAACTTCCTTTCAGGCAGCAGTTATTGTATTGAATCAATTACTTAAATTAGTTAACTGAAATAATTTTGCAGATGATAATTGATAAATCTATAAAATATTGGATTTGGAAGACCCAGCCTGACCGGCATGTATTTCATCACGGCCGACAAGACGTCTTTCGGGCAGCGCTGAAGGTTGGTCATGACATTGACCGACAAAACTTGGCCTTGGCCTTGCAAGGCAGCATGTCTGTCCACGAACGTACCACAGTTCTCCCCTGGTCGCCAAAGGCGACCGTCGACTTCATCTTCGACCGGCATTTCGGCTTCGCTGTCAGAAACACTGGGTTCGGATGCAGCATCGGCTGACGAGGAATCAAAGTTTTGTGTGCAAGCGACCGACTCGGAGGTTTCTGACCTTAAAGAAGGCACAAACTCCTCGTCAGACATGGCTCCGTCAGACATGGCTCTTATGGATGGCGATCAACTCTACCCCAGCAAAGGTTCATGGGTTGCGTTTTGGGTGAGGTGTGCTGGCCAAACTGCTTTACTGATTCCTGATGTCTGTCAGTTCTGGAGAATGAGATGACGTCCAGGCACAGTTGCATCAAGCACTTCGGTTGCCTGTCTGACAAACACTGGGAAGCCCTGGCTGGGTGACTGACTGAGAAACTGTGCAAAGTCCAAGAACACTTTTCTCAGCTTCACCTTTCACATCTCACAATACGGCTCTTAGTCTCAATGTGATGGATGCTGGGACCCTGGCAAGGCCTTGGCGACCGGCTGGCATGATGCGCGAAGTCAAGAACATTTTGTGCACCTCCAGTCTGATACTGGCTCTTGAATTGTCCTCTCTGCAAGTGTTGCCAGTTGAATGAAAAGCTTCTGGGCAAATAGCGGGGATGGAACTGCTCTCCACTGTCATCGGACAGAGAACCTGAGCAGGGTGAAATGACATTTGTGGTGTCATCATCAGAATCAGAATCGACACATCTTCCACCATGAACCATTTTTCTGATGCTGCCACAGAGCCCCAGACCGTCGGACGAATCAGCAAAACTCCACAAAGTGTCAAAACAATTCTGTCGACGGGTTATCCCCGATGGCAGAGTCGACCGTCGGACGAATCAGCAAAACTCCACAAAGTGTGCACACAATTGTGTCGACGGGTTATCCCTGATGGCAGAGTCGACCGTCGGACGACGAATCAGCAAAAAATCCGCGTGAAGTGGGAAAACAATTCTGTCGACGGGTTATCCCCGATGGCAGACTTAACATGCGGATAGTTATAGTTGTCAGCGACCGACTTCAGTGACCGACTTCGCGACCGACAAGCAAGCCGAGATGTCCCGGCTTGCCGGGAATGATCAGCTGTTTGTCGATCACTAGGCAAGCTTTGACCGGCGTGAGACTCCCTTTGCTGCCATTTTTCATCACCCACCTCCAAGAAGCATCCGTGGCCTTGTTGAGCTGGGCCATCACGACCGACGCGTCATCTCCTGGAACCCAAACCATCTGCTGGTTAGGTTTCAGACCGGCCGATGGGAGGGAACCTTGGGTGAAGGAAGGCGGGATGTGCTCCCAAACGGAGTTCGACTTGAGGCTGGCGACCGCGTCTGCGACCGTCACTTGCTTCCCATTGACAATGACCTTGTCCTTCGAAGAGGTCAGCTTGTACTCCAGACCGACAGCACTGGAGTTTTTGCGGAAACGACCGGCGCTGCAATCCAGAGTGTACACAATTGTGCCTGGAGGCAGCCTCTTGTTGGTGGAGGTTCCGACCGGCAAAAGGATCCTCAAGTTCTGCAAGTCCAAGCGAAACGTGGCATCACCCACGATGAAATTGGCGACCGACGCAGGGTTCAGCTCCGGCTCCGGGGCTGTTACATCAGCTTTGACGACCGGCGGCGAAGTCTCAGCTGCAGCAGACGGGGCTGGCTTGTCGACCGGCACTGGACCAGTAGCGGGAGCCGGAGTGACCGGAGCCGGTGCGACCGGCGAAGGCTTGGCCTTGGCCTCTGAGGTTCGGGGTTTTTTGCCAGCTGGCTCCACTGTTGTCTCTTCCTTGACCGGCGGCTCATTCACAGGCTCCTGAAACCACTTATCCATGAACTGCTTCTTGCTGGCAGCGAGCTCGACCGGCGTGGCTTGTGACCTGTCAGAGTAATAATAAACGTGCTGCATCAGCAAGCAATGGACTCGACAGCAACCTAACTATCGCAGCCAGGTGGCGGATCATAGTCTGGACCCAGGTCGACCGACACGACCGACTTTGCAGCAATGCCACACCCATTCCGTGTCTTGACGACCAATGCGATGAGACCGTCAGAGGCGCCCTGGCTGATGTCAAAGTTGAAGGCCGCGTTTGCTCGCTTTGCGGCTTTACTGAGCGGGGCGACGTGGCTAGCAGCCCCAATTAACAGTGACCAGACCGACGAGGAGCGATCCTCTGTCAAACCGACGCAGTCCGTCCTGAGCACAGGATTCTTGGCGAGGTTCACTTTGTCGGAGTTCACGACCGACAAGAGGCTTGCCATGTTGTCGAAATGCAAAGCACTGCATGTGCATATCAAGTCCCCCTCCTTTTTAGGGACAGTCGTGATGAGTGCAACATGACCGTCGATGACCGACAATCCCAGGTCATACTTGACCAGCTCCTCATGTGTGAGATCGTTGCATTTCTTCTCCATGTCATTGTAGTTGGCAACCGACTTGTTGATACCTCAGTTCGGAATTGCACACGTCCTATCATAATCGATCAATGCATGACATGAAGGTCAGTCAGAACTCAAGCCAAAACACCATTTCGCCAGGTGCTCTCGACCGGAATCTCCAACAGCTTGAACACTGAGCCCTCTGCTGCATAGGGGTTAAAGACCGGCACACACGGGATGTCTGTCACCTTGCGCTTCAAGTTCAATGACCGGCTAGCTTCATCCAGTTTCAGGGCGGTGCACATGTCGTCGAGCAAGACTCGGCCATGTGCCATGGAGTGCCTGAGCTTAACATGCATTCCTGCGAAAAGCTTTTGGTTGACACACGTTTCATGCTTTGTCGGCAAGATGCTCGACCGGCCCACGAACCATACCTATGACTGTGGAGACGACCGACTGGACCCCAACGAAGATGGAAGGATGGGCTGTGCGTGTGGAGACCGCCATCCACCTGCACTGATCACCACGGAAGACTTCTCGCACGACCGACGCATGGTGATCCCAGCATTTGGCCACCAACCACAAATCCACAGGATACTTCTTGTCGACGGACGCTTCGACCGCCTGTGTGTCAGGACCGGCTTCCTCTGTGGTGTCCAACGTCTTGCTATCCTCTGGCTGCTCTTGGTCACTGACCGGCAACTCCTCCCAGATTCAGTAAAGTGATTGATGACGTCCACATCAAACCCTGAACTGCACCTGGACTGCACCTGAACTGCACCTGAATGGCACCAATATAGAAAACCTCATCACCTGAACTGCACCTGAACTGCACCTGAACTGCACCTGACCTGCACCTGCCGCCCTGCCCCCCACAAAGGTCCTCTGTGGGATGGGCCGGCATGTCTGTCATGGGTTTGCACGGCCTGAGCTTGCCTCAGTAGGAGTGTGGGTTAGTGTGGGCAGTGGGGCCATTAGTCTAGTTTCAAGGATTCTTTTAATTTAATTCAAAGGCACAATTGTAGTCGGTGCAGCGCATCTGTAACTTCTCATAGGCAAATGACCGGCATTTGTTGACAGTCACATGGCTCGGCACCACCTCCTTCGCAGAGACCGACAACTCCGACTGTGAATAGACCATGTAAGTCGGTCGACGATTCCGGGACTGTTCTGGACCGGCAGTGAAGGTGATGACGTACGCCTCACGGTTTGGGATCATCGTCTGCAGCTGGTTCCTTAGCTGTAGTGTTGCATCGACCGACCAATTGGATTGTCGCACCCCAAAACTTGCACTGACCACGATTGCCACTGCAGATGCTTTAAATCTTTTTTTGGCTTCCTGCATGCCCCTTCACACAGAAATTTGACACCCGACGACTGGCGGTTCAACGACCAGCGTGGTGTCTGTACTTCTCCTCTGCAGCAATAATGAAAAGCCTCAGCTGCTGTCGCTCGTTCGGCAGCTTTTTCAAGAAAGCTCTTATGTCTTCTTGAGCGCCAGAGACGACCGGCACGTTCTTATCAATTCGGGAATTGATGAAGGACATGTCATACAGCACCTTCACTGTGACAAACAAATGACACAGTGTCGATGTTGTGAAGATCGCAAACAAGAGACACCCGACCGCCCAAAGATCAGCTGTGGGTGCCAACCTCACCCTTACAGCAAAGCTACGACCGGGTTCCTGTGACCCGCTAAGCTCCGGAGGTCTGTACGCTGCAGAGTACACCTCGTCACCATAGACAGCTGTCCCGACCGGCTCAGTGAGGCCGAAGTCGCCCAGCGGGCTCGAACATGGGGGGCAGGACCGACAAGTATGTTCTGTGGCTTCACATCACAGTGCACAAGCTTGTGACAGTGCAGATACTGGAGTCCATGTGCAAGATCGACCATCAGATGCCATTTGTGTGGGCACTTTGCGGCCTTGGGCTGCGTCTTCAGCCAAGCGTCCAATGTCACCGGCACATACTCCAAAAGAAGGCCCACGAGACCTCCGTCGACCGACATGACTGGCCCATAACAATGCAGGATGGTTGGGTGGCGTAGACTGAGGAGAACGTCTAGCTCCCTCTTCACGTCCCTGCTGCCGACCGGCAACCTCGACATGACAAGATGCAGCACTAAACCCAAAGTCGACAAAGACATCATTCGTTCATTCATTCATGATTGTTCAATCGCATGAACCTTAATAATAAAATGAATAGCCAAGATGCTTCACTGCGAACTCCGTTCCCATCAAGTTTTCACAGCGGTAAACTGTGCCATGGGCGCCTTGTCCCAGGGTCGACCGACTGGAAAGTGCCATGCCTTCAAAGGAGAACCTCAATTCATTGACGAGGTTCTCATCGACCGGTGGCTGCTGGTCACTATCATTCTCAGGCTTCGGGTCTCTGACCGGCGAGTCGACTTCCACTGGAGGATGAGCGAGCTCCCTCTTGAGGGCGTTGTGCTTTCTGTGATCCTTGACCGCCGCGTCCACAAAGGGTTGTTTCTCCTTTTTTGACATCTGCTTCCATCGCGACCGGCTCTGATCTAAGTTTTTCAAGAAGGTTTTGACTCGAAGGCGCTTCAATGGAGGGTCGACCGTCCCTGTCCTGGCGACCGTCGCACAGTAACGGGCATAGGGCCCTGCCACCCTCTTCAGCCCGAGGCTTTTGTTACTGATTCGACCCATGAAGGTCGACCGGCCGTTTTGGACTTGAGCCGAAGCAACGCTGAGCACAGCAGTCGACCGACAAGTCTAGAAAGAACTCTGTGCCATCCAAGGTTCACGACCAACGTCACTAAGTCGTGGCGCTTTCCACAGAAGATGCCCATGGACACGTATTGCCGATCTACGACCGACGTGACGACCTTCCACAACTCTGCCATGTCCCCCAAAATGATCTTGGCCTTCGACGTGGCCTCATCGATGTAAATGCCGCCACGGGTCGTCGCCCGGCATAGACCGACGAAGCCATCACCAAAGGTCTTCATGTCATGAAACAGATGAATGTTGGAGCGGACCGACAAGCCGAGCTCCTCAGCTTTTTCAAGAACAGGATCCTTCTCCACCAGTGGGGCCTCCATCGTGATGTCGTCAGCCAAGATCCCAGACTCGTCGTCTCCCCCCTCAACGACCAGCTTGTGCTCTGTGACCGTTGCTTTGGCCGCATCCACAGCACTTTCGGCTTCATCCACTGCACGACCAGCGGCCAGATTCTTCAACCCTTGGAGGACCGACACACACTCAGGGATGCCACTGCCCTCGATCTTCGGGTCACCAGACAGACCGACGCCAAGACGCATGCACGTCCTTGGCAACCCCATCACCAAAATAATGAGACATGGCACTGAATGTCAGTTATAGTTCATAGTGCTAGCAAGCCTCAAAATGCGCGACCGTCCACGCTCACTCCACAGCATCTTCTGACAGCGGTCATACGCTGGTAGGCGGCTCACGACCGACGAGTACTTCTTCATGACCAACTGACACCACAACTGTGCCTTCAACATTGGGGCACAAAAGTCAGACATGAAGGTCGGTATGGAAGAGACCGTCCCGCGACCGTCACAGAAGTCATAGAAAAGCTGCAGAGCAGCAATCTGCTGCTCGGGTTCCAGGAGGAAGCCTGAGCCAACTGCATTCCGCGACCAACAATGCAGGGAAACCTAACAGCATGGCATGCCGCCGAGTTACGTGTCTCTTCTCCTTGACCGACGAAGTACTTGTTCGTGAAAACAAGTCCCTGTGGCAGGTCGGGCTTCTCCTTCAGCTTGATCAGGACCGGCTCTTTTAACACTGCAGTCGCTTTGCACCAGTTGTGGATTGTTGACCGGCGTGACTTGCCCAAAATTTCCACCATGGCGTTCTCGGCGTCCTGACAGATGAGACTCAGGGCCAGCAACAAAAACAGGTGGTCGACCGACTGTCCTTTATCAGACCGCCAGGAACTTTGGCGACATAAGCACGCACAAGTTTGATCTTGTGCTCGACCGACGTCGTCCGCAACTTGTTGGCCTCCTGCTCATGGGCCATGGTGTAGAAGAGCTTGACCGCCGCCTGACACAGGAGTAACTAGTGACCGTCATGAGTGTCTAGTCATACTGCACATCCCTGGCCTCATCATCATCCGAGAATTTGATGCAATCAAAACGCATTCCGACCGTCAGAATGTCCTTGATCTCACCTGTGTACCACTCGAGCTGCGTTGCATCATCGGACTGAGCGACCGTCTCAGCAGCTTTCCTCGGTCAGAAAGTAATTTAAAATTAAGGGAAATGAAAACCGTGGACTTCGACCGACTCTTTTCTGACCAGCTGACAAACCAGTGCACACCAGAACGTGGAATTGGACCGACAAACTACACGTCGTCAAGTATCTTCAACGCTGCGATACAGTGCTTGCCATCTGCCAGCTTCGACCGGCCATCAGATGCGGCCATAGGACGACCAGCAGGATCATACCTGCGAAACCCAAGAGTGAACTACCAAGCACGAGAAAATAAACTTTTCGACTGGCCTCAGCTTCGGTCGGGACAACGAAGCCTGGCCCCAACGACCGGCCAAAATCACCTTCTCATACAACTCCAGGACACGATCCTCATCGACGTCCCGATGGCCGGAATCATGGGCGACCGACACGTCGTCAAGCTTTAAGAGCTTGCTCTCCACGTAGACCGGCGCGTAAGCAGGAGTGCCTGCTTTCTTGGACATGGCTCGACCGGCCGACTTGGTTCGGAACCCCGAGGATCGGTTGCTAAGGCTTGTAAGCCCAAACTCCAGGTAGGCAACGGCACGACCGACACTCAGAGATGTGCTTCCAAGATCATCGACCGGCCTGCCGATGTTGAACCCACAAGATAGGCCCACAAGGCTTAGCAACCTATTCTGCTGGTTCAACTGGAAGAGCATGCACGACCGGCTAAGGTGCTGCAACATATGTGTCAGAGTGGGACCGACCTAGGACGATGCAGCACTAGACCGACTTTAACCCCCAAGATAGGACCACAAGCCTTAGCAAAGCATCCTTTGGGTTCAACTTAGTGAAGGCATGTATTCAACCTTGGAGGTCATCTCTGGCTCGGGCTGTCGACCGATGTCTGAACTGGTAACTTGGGGCTACAAGCCTTAGCAACCGATCCTGGGGGTTCCGAACCAAATGCAGCCCAGAGTGGATTCCAAAGCATGTGCCATGCGCTGGAATGCACCATGGACCGCCAGGCTGGCATGCATTGTGCTACCAAGTCAACAACTTGACTACATGACAGAACCAACAGGTAACAAACAAAGTCAGGTATGCTGCACTCAATCTCGAACACTAAGTCGACTGGCATGCCCTCTCACGTGCTTCACATTTTAAACACATGTCTCGCTGGCTGCTGAAACCGACAGACGACTGTGGCTCTATGCACACATGGCATGGCCGACAGCTGGCAGGACAGGCTGCATCTGGCATTCAGAAAACACTATCGTCATGATCATGGTCTGTCATTATTTGACCGACAACTGCCAGGGCCAGCCTGCCTGCTAGAGTGAGGAAAAAGGCCTTTGACTCGACCGGCGTGGTGGACATCAGCTAGACTCAGCGACCTGGTCCATGACGAGCGGCTGCTTTGTCTTGCCTGCAACATCTTCCTCGACCGACTCCATGACGAGTGGCTGCTTTGTCTTGCCCGCCAGATCCTCGACCGACACCGTTGTCTTGCCCGCCAGATCCACGACCGACTCTTTGGCGAGCATCTCATCCATTTCTGCGACGAGCTTCTTCTGTATCGCGAGCAGAGTTGACGACCGACTGTTCAGCTCCTCCAACTCTTTATCGTTCTGGTACATGTATTCCTTCAGCGTCTCGAGGTTCTTTAACTTCACGAAGTCACCGACCGGCACCTTGTTGCTGAACTGAACCATGACCTTGTAGTCCGCGGCGACCGACTCAACGCCCATCTGGGGAAGCGTCGGCGCGTAGTAGTAGTCCTGAGCAGACAGCTTATGCTGTAGATTGCAACTGCAGGATTAGAAATCATGCAACTGCAACATCACTGAATCGAATGCCACCAAAGCACACAGACCGGCGACATGCTTTCATCATAGTGAAGGAGTCCAACTGGAAGCATGCCCACTCCATAGTAGCTCAGCCGCACATCGACCGCCGTGCCGCCACCTGCCAGCCAACACATCAGCGCAGCCTTCGTCGGGTTACTGAAATACATATATCCAGTGCCACCCCGACCGACTGTGGAGGAAGGCCGCTTTTGCCCTCGGGGCTTGTTCATGCTGTTGGCCAGCAGCTTCTTCACGACCGACAGCTCCGTCACATCATCGGAGATCTTGTAGAACACGAAAGCAGGCTTGTCGACCGGCACGTCACTTGGCAACGCCTCCACCTCGAGGCGGGCGTCCATGCGTGTGACTTTGAGGTGCTTCTCGACCGACAAGTCGAGGTTCCTCACGACGAAGCCGTCGTTGGTGCATGGTCTGACCGACCCTTGTTCCATAGCCAGTTGGAACTCATCGACCTGCACTTCCAGCACGACCACGAACCGGGTCAACAGAAGTTTGACCTCATCTTCCCGACCGGCGTTATCAGTAACACACATGATTGTGCCCTCAGCCGAAACACGATGGGCCTGCTCCTTGTGCTTCGACCGTTGGTACATCGGCCCCGGAATGGGATCCGTGTCGGAAAGCTGGTATTGCATCCTGACCGACCGGGCAGTTCAGAACTAAGGACGACCTACACTACTGCATCCTCGCTGGTCATGATAAATGAACTGAAACACAGCAGCAAGGCACCTGCGACCGACACCAGCGATAGCCTTATACACAGCGACCGACGGGGAGAAATAGGCCTGGACGTCGGGAACTGGGTTCCAGAGCCAGTGCTCCCACTGGTCGACCGACAGTCCGACATAACCTGTCTTGGCCATAGCGACGGGGAGTGGGGCCGGCAAGTCTCGTGAAGCTGAAATTGCTTTGTGGCATGGCAGGCATCATAGACATAGACCGACTGTGACTGTGCCCAACAACTGCAGGTAGCCAATGAGGACCAGGCCAACCGGCACCCGCTGATCAGACATCATAGAGCTGGAGTCCAGTTCTATGGTGTCTGACCAGATGGTGATGGTAGGCGACCGACCTTGGCAAATATGAATCATGAAGTCATAGCTAGTTACAGTATCCAAAGCACGCTGCCCACGCATGTGTCTGAGAACACCACCGGCAAAGAAAGTAGATCTGCTTCTGTCTGGACCTCAATACTTAAGGTGACTGGGATCTCAAATTGGCATGGACCTGTTACTGCTACAGGAGCCCGACCTCCCAGAGCATCCAAGGAGCTCCTCAACCCTTCGTCGGCGCCACTCAGCCGGTCGTAGTTCGACTGGCTGAGCGGTGCCGACGAAGGGTTGAGGACACCTGTCGGTAGCTCTCCTCGACCGGCAACACTTCCTGACCAGGTGTTGCTAAGTCAATCATTACAGCAGTGTCCAGCATTATTGAATGCTGATCGACACTGAGGCCTGTACCCTGAGCCATGAAGATTTACATTGGGTGGTCTGGGAGGTGATAGACCTTGAGCGAACACACACATAACACTTTCGAAAGTACACTGCCCACGCATGTGTCTGAGAACACCACCGGCAAAGAAAGTAGATCTGCTTCTGCCTGGACCTCAATACTTAAGGTGACTGGGATCTCAAATTGGCATGGACCTGTTACTGCTACAGGAGCCCGACCTCCCAGAGCATCCAAGGAGCTCCTCAACCCTTCGTCGGCGCCACTCAGCCAGTCGTAGTCGACTGGCTGAGCGGTGCCGACGAAGGGTTGAGGACACCTGTCGATAGCTCTCCTCGACCGGCAACACTTCCTGACCAGGTGTTGCTAAGTCAATCATTACAGCAGTGTCCAGCATTATTGAATGCTGACCGACTCTGAGGCCTGTACCCTGAGCCATGAAGATTTAGATTGGGTGGTCTGGGAGGTGAGAGACCTGGACTGAAAATTTCAATCCAGGTCTATGCCTCCCAGAGCACCCGAGGAGCTCGACCGGCAACACTTCCTGACCAGGTGTCGCCAAGATGTGGCAGAGAAGCTTTATGGATCAATCGGAGCACCTTGGCTTAAATATATATATATATATATATATGTTGCAAGATAGTGACTGTCACTATCACTAGAGCCGATGTATTTAAGCCAAAACTGTGTGATGCTATGGGCAGGGACCGGCCAAGTAGTCTTACTCTGACCCAGACCAGAGATCCTGGTAAGTTCATTCGTGTCTTTTTTGTGTAATACAGCATACCTTTTACTATTTTATGATTTGTATACCTCACATATGGTTGTGCAGCATCACCACACCTGAACTGCACCTGAACTGCACCTGAACTGCACCTGAACTGCACCAATCTATAATAGCACGAACGCTGAACTGCACCTGAACTGCACCTCAACTGCACCTGAACTGCACCAGCATTATCCATGTTCATGGTTTCCCCCAGAAAGAATAAACAGAACAGACCGGCTAGTAGACCTTCTTGAATAATTAATTCCTACTAAGGGATATAGGTAAACTTATAGGGCTCTGTCTATTATTTCTAAAAAGGACAAGCGTGAACTGCACTGGAACCTTTGTGAATCAAAGCATCAAACCCAGCAGTCCTCCTGGACTGTGTCAGACCGTCGCTCAGCCGAGGCCATTGGGGGATCTTGTCATTTTGACGAGATCCCCCGATGGCCTCGGCTAGCCTGGCTCAAGGTGCCAAACAATGCATCTTGACTTGGCTCTGTGATCCTCAGATGAAACGTTGACTTAGTGCTGGACGACCGACTCGTCGCCGGGCCGGCCTGCCACGTCGGTGGTCTGTCCATCGGTCTGATTTATTTATGATTACACCTCACGAATCCGCCTCATGCGGGACACTGACCGGCCCCATGTGAAGCTCTCGCCTTGGAGCAAAAAGTAGACAGGTAAATACCGGAACACCCACTGCATCCAGGGATGTGGCAGGTCATGAAGATGTTGCCGAAAGCCTGTCCACGGGAAAATGCATCATTGCTGTAAACAAATGAGGTGGCACCCATGATGCATGAGCTGCACTTGTTTTGCCATCATTGCACGACCGTCGGTTTCTGCTCTGATCCGAGTCGATTCGAGCTGAAGACGGGACCGGCCATGGTAGGTTCTCATTTGAAGAGCTGAATTCTGAATGTGTCCATTAATGGCAACTCAATGAGAAGTGTTGCATAGTTTCATTGACTAAGTCGGTATATTAAGACTTGACTGACTGACTTAACTTATTCCAAACAAATCTAAACCGAAGCTGCCCCGTCTTCTGCGACTGTCGGTCCCGCAAGCGCTGTCGCAAACGACGACACGACAGAAAAAACAGGCGACCGACTCTTGCTGGAGGTCACGGTCACGACCCCATTGTTGCAGCTCCCATCAGGGATCCTGTGAACGTCAGGTGTTTGTGGAACTTGACAGTCAACATGACATGAACGCAAACACACACACACACAGTCGGAAGTCCTGCTGATGACCGTCTTGTGGCTGGTCCTCCGATGTTGAAGCACAGCTGTGACAGTGAATGCACTCTGACTACTCGTGTCTCTTGACCCCAGCTTCCAATCCAAGTGGAGACCTCCCTCGCAATGCAATCTTATACTTATGTGTCCCCGACGACCAGCAGTACAAACACATGTTCAGGAGTCCTACTGGTGTTGGAAGGGATCTGCTCTCCCATCGTCCTGCAGGTCCAAGATTCAAATTAAACAGCCTACACTACTCTTAAACTCTGGACGCGTTCACAAGTCCTGGCAATGACCGTCTTGACCTCTTCCCTCCTGCAACATTCATTGTTTAGTCAGCGGAAGTTCCTCCGCTGCCACTCTGACTCTAGCACTATACAGCTTGACAGCAAGTTGTCCTGTTGCTCATCTCCATGATCCTCGCTGTTGAGCCGCACTTTGAAGAGGCTAGACTCCACCGTGACTAGAAGACCTTGCCAGCTACAGAATCATGTCATGAGCAACGAGTCCTGGTGTGAAGCTTGATCTGCGGGTCGTCCCGGACCGACGTCCTTCGATTAGATCAACCAACTGTGTGATCTTCACTCTGTGCACAAAGAAACGTTCATGTGCCCTGCGACTCAGCCTGCCCATCACGTTGTCCCCAGCTTCCATCCTTCGAGGCAATGCAATCCACACTGAAATTGGGTGACTGACGACCGGTGAAGCTTCCGTCCTTCGATGCAATCTAATTAATTATTTATTAATCCACACTCAAACTGTGTGAGACCCTGCACGAGTCCTGCTGTGA
>CAJNDT010002013.1:731836-906263 GCA_905221615.1 Symbiodinium sp. CCMP2592
GCGCTGGCCAGGAGACCACACAGCAACTAAGGTGGTCTCAGCCACCGAGAAAGCAGAAGTCCAGCAAGCGTGGTCAGGACGGTCAAGCAGGACAGTGGGCAGAACCTGATAAGCATCATTACTCACCTCAGGGATATCGACATAATCAGCGGTGCGGAAGGAAAGAGCCGCCTGCGGAGACAGGTACAGTTGGCCTTGCAGCGCTGGTGGGAGGTTCACTCTCGTGACCGGCCAACCAGAGAGATACTGGATGCTTCGGCTAAGGCATTCGTAGGTGCAAGAACTCGGCACTAGGAAAGCTCGCAGCGCATCTCGAAAGCGCGCAACGAGGCACACGCACCGAGGGTTAGGGCCAATGTCGGGAACAAAAGTAATGCGGTCGGGGTGTGGACTCGGCCAGACTGGAACGAGATCTTGAATCCAGTCCCCCAGGAGCTCCCGGTAGTGTTGCAGCAGAGACGGATAAAGAGCTGGGACCGCAGGCTCGTAGGTCCCTTGGGCACCTGTCAGCGGGCAAAGCAAGGTGCATCTGGGGATTATTCTACCTGAAATTGTGTGGAGCGATCTCGCGTGCGCTGGCTGTCTCCAGGGATACCGTCCCAGTGCAAGGGACGCCCGCTGTCGGTGCCTCCCACCGGCGATATCCGGGGCTTGATGCATTGCAGTAATGAGGTGGAAGGACAGAAGACCCAAGAGATACCGGCGGCCGGCACCAACAAGAATGCCCAGACCGACCCAGCCAGGCAAAGTAAGAGGTGTACTAGCTGAGACCGGGGTCGGTACCGGTGGGCCAAACGGACCTTGGTCCAAGAGCAGACAGTCGCCATCCCTGAGGTGTACTGGACGATCGGCAACCCTGCGAGTAGGATATGGCTCCCTAAGACGACCAAAACGACCTGCGAGAGTACGTGCCCTGCTGGGCCCCACCGGAAGAGTTCTGGGCAAGCATATGGGGTGCAGACCCTGACCAGTGCGAAGCACCACCGATGCGAGGGACGGATCTGCTGCTGCCGGGATCAAGTGAATGGCATTCTCGTCTGGCTGTGGTTGGACTGGAACGATTGGCTGCCACCCACGTCTGTTGGCGAAGTCCTGGAGAAAGAACTTGAAAATTTGTCCGGACCCAGAGAGCGGGGTTTGCGCCCGACATTGATCCGACACAGTGAATGGGTTATGTATGACCAGCGGACACCCAGCAGGCAGGAAGGGCCGTATGCGGTTGCTGCGCTCATCAACTTCATTGAGAAAAGCCACAGCCCGGCATTGCAACAGAGGGATCGTCGTAGCATCGAAATTGGCTCGAGTGCCAGGCCACTCACCAACAACCGGCACAGCAGTGCTAGCAGCCACCTCGTCACTCGGTCGGATCAGATGTGTGTCCTCACCGCCAGTGCCAACCAGTTCGCCTAGTGGCGTAGGTGCAGTGACATCCGCGAGATCAGGCGAGCTAGGTGGTTGCGGGGCGTCCGATGGCGAGTCGTCCCCATCGGAAAGGGCCCCTTGCAAGCAGACAGAAAGTCCGAGGAGGAGTGCTGAGAAGGACCGACCCCGAAATGGCACGCAAGTCCAAAAGAAGGTACAAGTAGAGACACCACAGCGGCGACCAAAGTCACCTTCGGTAGCGTCCACAGCGCCCTGAAAGAGCGGAGCGGCCGGAGTGGCCGTATCATCATTCTCGTGTAGCACGCCGGCCGCTTCCAAACGTGAGGTAAGCATGGTCAACTGGTGGCTAACTTCATTGACTTGACGCACAACGCAGTGATCAACAGGAGTATGCCTATCCTCCTCCCTCGTGTGGGTACAATCCTCGGCAGCGGCCTGGGGACCAGCAGCGCCAGTCAGTAAGGCCTTCCGGGCTTGCGGTCGAACTCGGAGGTCACACTCCCCATCCAGAGGAAGTTCGCCGCCGGGTCCTCGGCAAATGTCATACTCAAAATGATAGATGGCCGGAGCATCAACCGGTGTATCCCAGCCGGTAAACCCTGTATCTTGCACGGGGTAGCTTCGCACTAAGGTGATGATTGTGCCATGTGTCGGTGCCGGCACCTGAGTACCGTAAGAGATAGCACGGCCGCCGTGCCAAACTGCGAACTGCCCCTGTGCAAAGAATGCAACTCCAAAGTCCTCGGTTGCAGCGAGACCGATCGCCGCCCAATCGAAAATAGCACGGGAGGTACAAAAGACTGTGGCCCTGCCGCGGTAGTGCAGCAGCCAGTAAATCATCGGGGGCGCCGAGCCCGATGGGACATGTAAAATGTGTGCAACACCCTGTACCACCTGTGGAGTGGCCCACACGAAATCGCCACTAGCAGTAACACCTCTTGCAGTGTTGGCTACACAAACGGCCATATTCATAGGGATCGGTGCCGCACAGTACTCTATGACGGTTGGCGCTGCCAGAGTGTAGGTCCAAATCCTTGTTATGGAGGGTGCGGTGACGGTACCAGTATTCCAGCTGGTAAGCTGCGCATGAGAAGGTCTCAATGCAAGATTTTGCTGCATAGCATTAGCCGGTAGGACACATGCAGCAGTGACCAAACCGGCAGTCAGCATTCCTATACGCGAAGCAGCAGCAGTAGCTGAGATAACACCGACAGCAACCTCAGTGAGGATGAGTCCTCCGGTGGACAGGTACCCTAGGACTCTGGAAAATGGATAGGTAATCATGGCGCGCACACCTGAAGGCAGCTGTTGCATGCTGCCAGCCTCGGGCCCGTAAGAGAGACCCTGTGCTTGACCGAGGGAGTTCAGGGTTAGTACTCGGCGGCCATCGGCCTCGTACCAAGGTGCAACTGGCCGTAGCAGCTCTCTAGTAAGGCCATCTCTCACAATCCACCACGGGGTCCCATCATCTGGGCAGGTGACTAGATCGAGGACAGTGGGCGCAGTGTCGAAGGCAATGTGCAAGGCGTGCGCTTCTTCTCTGTGGCCGGCCTCGCGCAACAAAGCCTGAAGGCCAGCAAGCTGGCCATCCAAAGGAAAGTCAAAGATCGCCGGCCCTTGGAAGGGTGACCAGACCTGAAAGCGGACCTGAGGGTGCGGAGCACGCCCTTGGCAGTATCTCCACAGGTTCTCGACCGATACACTGCAATGCGTTGTTTGGCAGGCTAACTCATAGCACCATGACACCGCGGCTGGCATGGAGCTATCGTACACGACCCGAACCTGGGGTTCCTCACCATCTGACACAGAATCACTGGCAGTTCCTCTGACCGGGGTGAGTAAGTACAAGAGGACAAGGCCAAAGCAGAGGGATCCTGATGGAACCCGACGTATACCTAAGCTGCCAGCGACCAGATTGGTGAAGCTCGGTGTTGCGGAGGACAGTTTTCCTAGAACCCCGTTAATGGCAGTTTGTGTGCTTCGGGCGGCGTCACACACAAAGGGGTCTGAGCCTTCCTGGAGGAGATGGCCGCACTCGCCAGCCAACGTGTACACTTCTCCAGGCCATTTCCAGACGACCTGCTTGCCATGTACCTCAACTCCTGGGAGGTCCCAAGTCGTGAGGCCTCCTACACGCATGACATCGGTCCATTCGACACTAGGAGTGCAAGCCGCCTTAACCCATTCGCCTACCCGAACTGCCCAAGGGAAGTACCCTTCCGAACAAGGCACATAGCAAGTTACACCGAACTGCGGGCACTGTAATTGCTGCAACGGGCCTTGAGGAAAGAGACCTGGTACTGCCTGACAGCCGGCGGCGGGCCGGCGCTGCAGTAAATGAGGGGCCAGGACAGGCCTGGCACCGCTGGGCCAGTGGAGGGGAAGTGTTTGGGCACTCTGGTCAACAGAGGTCCGTGCATGCTTGACCTCCTCGAAGCACTCCGGCTGCAAAGATGCCAGATTTAGCTGACGCGGGGCATTGACGTGACGACATCTCCACCCATGCCCTTGAGCTCTACACAAATCAACCCCTAGGTGGACAAAAGCAAATGGGTGTCCCGAACTCGTCTGAGTCCCCGTCAACTGTATGTGACGCAAAACTACAGGGATGCGCTTAAGTATATCCTCCCAAAAGTCAGCCAGTGGGGCCCCTTCGGCAGTCAGTGCATGCAGGGATGGAGTGTGCTCGCCATACACCGAAGTTGTGTAGACCATGGGAGGCACGCTGCACTCCGCAATATCAGTAAGCAAAACCGTTAAGGTGCCTTGGCTGCAACTCGGAAGACTGAACAGGTCCACCGGTGGAGAACCCAAAGGAAGGCGGATGAGGTTGGCGACACATTGGATAGGTCCGTACCAGGCAGATAGCGCAGCATCAATCTGCGACTTAGAGAAGCTCTTGGGGACCCGCACCACTTGGAGGCCATGATCAGCGGAAGTGATGAACACTTGCGTGTATGTATGCAACCAATGCGCGGCATCTAGTT
Organism: Symbiodinium sp. CCMP2592; assembly: GCA_905221615.1. Taxonomy (NCBI): domain Eukaryota; class Dinophyceae; order Suessiales; family Symbiodiniaceae; genus Symbiodinium; species Symbiodinium sp. CCMP2592. Next base: position 736,207 of record CAJNDT010002013.1, read on the forward strand.
TCGGCGAGTTAACTGTCCAAGGCCCAAGGTCAATGGCAGGTCGCAACTCGTCATGGCGCGCAACAACAACATCACCGTGCCTCAGGGGAAGGGAATCTCCTCGGTCCAGTCTGAATTGGAATCCGGGCCGTACCGACGCCAAGACCGACAAAATGTGCTCACCGGCGCGCTGACGCGGTACATCGAGGCAGAGCAATGACTCACCAAAGTCCACGAGAACCGTGACCTGCGAGTGGTCACGCACAGGAGCAACAAATTGAACAGCTCGGTCCATGCTCTGAGGTTGCACCAAAACGGGAGTCGAACGACCGTTAAGGCCGGCTGCTCTTAGCAGTGCGTTGCTGACCTTCTGTGCCGAGTGGATGCCATCAAATAGGAAACTCTGCGCATCGGTAGGGGAAAACACTTTAGCACGGAAGAGGCGAGATGGGTTGCTGTGCAGACCGAGATCTAATCTCCAATCGGCATGTAACCAATCCCCGGAGGCTTGGACCCTAGAGGCTAACCTATGATGCTCAACAACCCCGGCCAAGAGCTCAGCAGGTGACTCGAGCTCAATTGGCTGCACTGGAACAACTGGGATGGCCTCAGTGCATGGGTCAAGCTCCGGAGGTAAGAAGACTGCGAGGCCAATGCTGACAAGGGCAAAATGCAGAAGGTGGCGCGATGTACAAGCACTCACGAGCACAAGGATCCCGGCCATCCTAGAATTGCCCCTAGCGCTGGAAGTGACAGTCTCTCTGTCCTGCATGAGGACAGTCAGCGGTGCAGGAGCACAAGCGTGTAGCGGGAGGTATGGATCAACGAATGCTTCTCGGTGCAAGACTGACACCCGGCCGCGCGCCAACAAGGACATAACCTCCACTTCAGACGCAGGTTCACCATGCTCTGCCACAGCTGCACGGATACGTGTGGCGGGTGGAGCCATAGCTTGAGTGCGCTGCACCACAATCCCTCCTCCGATAGGTCTGAAGTCGATCAGACCCGGGAGGTCGCCGTCCTCACAGTGCATAGCAACGAACTGAATATTCGGAAGATGCTCCAATGGTGGAAGGAGTCGACAAAAATGACTGACGGCCGATTCGGGGCAGACAATTTCAGAGACAAACTGACGTAGTACCGATGCCCGGATCGTGGTGTGATCCGCAAAAGGTGGAGCAAAGGCGAAATGTAGCCCATGCGGGTGAATCACCACCGCGTTGTTGCCGCTCTCCTCATGAAACGAAAGAGCAGAGGCCCCGGGAAGAGTAAGACTCGTGGAAAAGATATCCTCCAGAGACAATCTAGGGGACAGTGAGTCAGACACACTAGGGTCTAAGGGCCTGGGTGCAATGGTGCTGGGCCATACCTGCAGTGCATCTCCCTGAGCGAGCAGCATAGCGTAAGCTTGAGGAACAAACCACGCTCCTCCAGCACGGCACAAGAAAAAGGTCAATGGCACCGGCAGTCTTTGCTGAGTGGCTGCAGCCATAACAGCTGTGCTGCAGGGCCTCGCACGATGCACCGCCGGCAACGAAATGATCCCGCCCATGGGCCGCAAGTCGATGGGGATGCGCACCTGATACCATGGCAAATTAACCTCAGAAAGGGTATATTGCTCTGGGGGCAGAGAAGGAAGTGAGTGCGTCTGGCGGCGCCAATGCCAATCGGTCATCTGCAACCCTAAAACATCACAGACCCAACGAAAGAGAAGAGCCCCATGCACCCGATCGTCTACCTGTAAGACCTGCGGACAAGTGGGACATGTTGGCGCAAAGACACTGATGTCCCTCATCGGTGCCGGCTGATCATTAAGCGCAGAGACAACTCGAGGACCGTCTGGGAAGCGAACAGCAGCAAGAGCAGCAGCATCTTGCGTGTCAGGCACGCTGCTAGTCGTGAAGACTGGCTGTCCTTGCACCCGGTTCACCGGCCAAACTTGCACCGCCTGAGTTGGTGAGCAACACAGCCAAAGCAGGCTTATCACTTTAAGAGTGCGCTTGTCAGGTAGCACTCGGCGTATGCGCTTGGGCCCTGGGCCTGCGCAACCACTCATGCAGGTCGCAAGGCACTGTCGTGCACCATGACTGAGCTTGCAAAGACAAGTTTGTCGGGTCTCCTTGACAGTCTGAACCCTGCGGGCTTGCGGTGGTTGGCGAGTGCCTAAATAAGCCCAGCGCTTGCTGTATCTATCATTGACACAAAGATGGCCCTCCAGAATGTGCAACATAAGAAGCCAGGGCAGCAGACTATACAATCCGCAGGCAAGCATTGCTCGGAACCACCATAACCCAGATCTCACTCGGCCTCGCCAGTATTCCCGGAGCTGGGAGGACGAAAGAAGGGACAAGGCATTCTTAGGGTGGTTTGGACATGGGGGTTGACAGAAGCTGCCGTGGCGATGAATCCCCTGGGCGTACCTCCTTGCTCGAGAAGCAAGCTGGGGAAAAGCCACTCTTGCGCGGTGGCCGGTGCATATGCAAACGGATCTAACAGGCCTCCTGCAGAGACATGAGCCGCGACCAAGACACCTTGTGGCAGCTGTGGGAGCGCCCCAGCACAGTGCCTGACGCGATGCAGCAAGTCCTGGAGAGCATGGTACATGTCTGGTCCATGTTGAGCCGAGGGGGTCTCGACAAAGGCCTGAAGTCTTGCCCAGATTTGATGCCCTGACTGCACTGTGCTGGTTACTGCTTGGTCGTCCAAAATCAGAGGGAGCAGGGCATCCTGGGCGGGGCAGGAAAGGACATCGCCGACAACTGCAGCACCATTTTCGACTGCGAACCGGAGCAAAGCAACCCATGATTCCGTCCAAGCATGTTCCAAGCCGTGTCCTACTTCGGGAAGCAGCTCGGGTTCCTCGTCGAGGTCTGTCTGTGGAGGCCGACGAAGAGCTTCGGGAGTCCGACCCGAGGCGGTTGAAATCCAGGGTTCGTCTGTGGGCAGCGACCTGCGAGGGCTCTTCGATGGCCTGTCGGCGCCAGAACCACCTCGTTTGCGCCATCTGCCGCCAACAGCCACGGGATGTGGTAGCGAGGGACCTGATGGCTCTGAGAGGTGATGGCTGAGTTCTCCAGAGGGTGCAGCACCTGAAGTAAGCGCTGTAGGGGGGGCAAATAGACATGGGCCATCTGCACGTCCAAAACTCGCTTCTGAGAGCCGGTCGCTGCTCGGTGCTGGCAAGCCTGCTGGCGCATGTATGCCAATTCCGGGAACAAGACCAGCCGAAGGGAAGGCTTTTAGAGCCGCCGCAATGCGGTACACCTCTGCCTCCTGAGCATCTCCCCAGACTGGTCCCAGAGCTGCGGTGGCTGCTGAAACCTTCTCGGAGGAGGTAGTAGATGGCTGGTGTAGTAGGACACCATTCATCTCCTGGGTGGCAGATGCAATGTCCTCGTCGAGCTTGTTGCTGATCGCTTTGACCCGTCCCACTAGGCCAAGGAGATGCTGACTGAGCATGGCGAACCACACGGGGAGGGATGACCTCAGTTCCTCCTTTGCACGCATGTTGCCGCCAAGCCTCTTCGAGAGTCTCGAAATAGAGTTTGCGTGACGCTGAGCAAGCTGCTCTGCAGATGCGTCGTCGACCGTGAAGGCTGCCTGACCCCAGAGATCCTGGGTTGCCCTGGTGGAGATCGATTGTAGAGCAGTTGCCACTGCTGCCGGTAGCGCGTAGTCGACCTTGGATGTCGGTGCGGCCTCTCCACGACCCTGGCTTTTGCCAGCCTTGTTGGGCCCATTGTTCGTAGAGGGCTTCGGAGGCATGCTTCCGTGGTGCTGTGCCAGCAGCCAAAAGGCGGCCTCTGAAGAGCCACCACGGCGTAAGATCCTTCTCGCCTTGCTTCTGGCCTTGCGGCACCGGCGGTGCCACGCCGGACTGCGTACCCGGCTTCTGCGGGTCGTCGCTTCCCACCCAAATCAATCCACAGCCCAGAAGAACCAAGGGAAGAAGAGGGAGGTAAGTGGAGTTCACGGGCATGTGCCGCCCGTAAGTGCTAATACCGATGGTCGGCCGAGGCAGCGAACAGCGGTGTTAGCAGAAAAGTGTCGGAGGCCGCCCTCCGAGGGAAACAGCGCCACGAGGCCTGTCCAGAGGCAGTGCCGCCAGGGGCAGTAGCCGGCGCTATCGCGATAGCTGGGGTCTAGCAAAGCGTTACACCCTAAAACGGCTAGAGCCGAGAAGGGGCGAAAACACCTCGAGCCGAGACGCCTAAACCCTAAATCCTAGAATCCTAGAATCCTAAACCCTAAACCCTAGAATCCTAAACCCTAGAACTCAAAAACCTTAAACCCTACATCCTAGAATCCTAAATCCTAAACCCTAAATCCTAGAATCCTAGAATCCTAAACCCTAAACCCTAGAATCCTAAATCCTAGAATCCTAAACCCTAAATCCTAAAATCCTAGAACCCTAAACCCTAAATCCTGAATCCTAAGCGCCCCCCAGAGTCAATGGTGCACGATTTGGGGTTACTCTTTAGCTACTCTAAAGGTGGTCTGGATACGGCCAGCCCTTAATTGAGTTCGGACGTTGTCGTAAAGAAGGCCACATTCGTTGGCCTGTCCAGGACAGGCGGCGAGGCTTAACCCTCGCCTTTCCGTCTCTCTTTCCGTATGGGCGCTCGGGCTGTGAGGCCCTCGGCCAAGCGTTCGGGGTCTGTCGCTCGACGTCTGCGACCCCTCTCTTAGTTTAGGGTTTTAGGGTTTAGGGTTTAGGGTTTTAGGGTTTTAGGGTTTAGGGTTTAGGGTTTAGGGTTTTAGGGTTTAGGGTTTTAGGGTTTAGGGTGTGTAACAGTATGCGCGCGGTGGGTGCGCCTTTTACTTTAGGAATAGGGGGCGCACCCACTAATCGCGCGCTTGCGTCAGCATGTAGTCCCGCCCCAACCACCCCAACTATTCTCAATTAGGGTTTAGGGTTCACCCCCCAAACCCCCCTCAAGGGGGGCTTTCTTGCTCTCTGCTTCCTTTCGCAGCTTGACATGTAAACAATAATATTTCTCCAGAAATCACAACCGAAATGGTTTCTGTCGGGTTGTGGGTCCTCGCGGCCTGTGCCGGCCGCTCGATGTAAAGCAAGGGTTTCCAACAAACAGCTTGCATCTCGCGCCCTGTAAGGGGTGCTCGAAGTGTGAACAAGGCGGGGCAAGAGGGCGGGCAGGGCAGGCAGGGCGGGAGGGCAGGGCAGGCAGGGCACGCAGCAGGCAGGCAGGAAGGGCAGGGCAGGTGAGGGGAGGGGAGGAGGGCAGGCAGCGGCGGGGGGGGGGGCACCCCCCCAGGGCAGGGCAGGGCAGGGCGGGGGGGGGGTGGGGGCACCCCCAGAAAAAGGGGTAGCGGAGGGGCGAAATGCAGGAAATTTGGAGGTCGCCCCCTAGGACCCACCTGGAGGCCCCCGGGTCCTTGGAGTCGGCCAGCCTGGGGGCCCAGACCCCCCCGGGGGTGCCCCCCAGACCCCCCAGCCAGACCCAAAAAGACACCAATGGTTGTGGGTTTGGGGTCCTAATTATAACGGACTGACGTCCGTATTGTGTGAGGCGTAGCCGAGTCATTTCCGTCCCCGTATACCGGGAGGCTTTACCCTCCCTCACCGTCTTGTCGGGACGCTCGGCCGGGGGCCTCGGTCAGAGCCTCGAGCGCCCATGCAAATGGTCAGCGGCGCTCTCGGCAGTTTTAGGGTTTTAGGGTTTTAGGGTTTAGGGTTTTAGGGTTTAGGGATTTAGGGTTTAGGGTTTTAGGGTTTAGGGTTTTAGGGTTTAGGGTTTTAGGGTTTAGGGTTTTAGGGTTTAGGGTTTAGGGTTTAGGGTTTTAGGGTTTCAGGGTTTAGGGTTTAGGGTTTAGGGTCAAAGGTCAATGTATGCGCCCCTGATCACCGGGCATGGCATCCTGAGTCCTATACTAGACCCAAGAGTAACCCAGGCATAAAAAGGATGCCCTTTTTGGTTTAAAGGGGCTTATAAGGGAACCTGAACGCTAAAAAAGGGAATAAGGGCCTACTCTGGGTCCTAGTATCGCTATACCTCAAGCCCTAAATCACCTATATACCTGGATAAGGCTCCTTGTTTTGATTTCCTTGAAGTATGCAAGCATGCGGAAGAAGGACCCGCGATGACTTTAAGCAATGCAGGTGTTCTAGAAAGTCTCCAGCATCATCTGCGACGACATGGCCGTCAGTCTTACCGGAAGCTTAGGGTACAGGGTAACCAATCGCAGGCTTTGTGAAAGTCTACCTGCTCACACTGCCGGGCTTTGTTGGAACAGGCGTCTTCGCATTTGGATCAACACCCTTCAGGCTCGGTAACGAGGAGCTCCGTGAACTGTCTTCCAGCAACTGATAGGCGACGCATTTATCTTACTATTAGTATTGTTATTACCATGAATATTATTATCAATACTACTGTTAATAGTACTATGACTATTATCATTAATATTACAATTGATGTTACTATGACTGTTGATATAGCTTGAGGCATCTGACCTGAAGCCATCACGCCAAGAGGTTCTCCGACTAGGCCATCGGGGGCTGCAGCGGGCTTGCCCGCAGGATGTTCTGCTAATCATAGGGATCCTTAGGGGTGTAGGGGGAGGGGGGGTAGGGGGCCTTAAGGCCCATAATAAGGACTAATAAGGCCTATTTAAGGAAGTATAGTCCCCTACACCCCTCCCCCCTACACCCCTAAGGATCCCGATGAGCTAAGATGTCAAAGATCACTCTCAGGGGAGGACTTCTCGAACGAAAAGAGATGAGGCTTGAAGGTTTACACTATGGTTTCGTTTCGGTGCCCGGGCTAAGAGTTGAGGGTTTATTGTTTCGGGTTGAGTGGTTTGGGGTTGAAGGCTAAGGGGTCGAGGTTTGGGGCTTGGCCGTTTAGACATGTTGACTAGGGTGTGTGTTTGGGCCGTTTTCGGTCCTCGGCCTCAAGGAAGACAGGTATCACCCTAAACCCTAAACCCCTAAAACCCCTAGACTCCTATACCCTAAACCCTGAAACCCCTAGACCCCTACACCGCCAAAACCCTAGACCTATGAACCCCGGAGCTCCAAGCTAACAAAGCGTCATGCCAATAGCCCCGAAACACTGACCGCATTGCGCCCTGATTTCTTTTCCCAACCAAAATATGTGAATCTATTTGTAACAGTTGAAAGTGAGTCTACTGCCTTCTCATACCACGAACATTCCTTCGGTTCAAGATTTGCTGCTCCCGAAACACGCATGGCTCCCAACTCCAAACTCTGATGCTGCAGCGGGCCTTCCCAGGACATACTTGTCGACATAGTACTCCTCCAGTGTCAGCTGTCAGCTCATGTCTTCAGTTCAGTGGGGTTCAATGTTCGGAGTCTGGGTTTGAGGGACTACTGTAGGGGCCTTCATAGCAAGAAAAAGGTTTTGGGGCCCATTACACTATAACTATAATAAGAAACCCCCGCAATAGTATAGGACACTATTTAGGCCCATTTGTACAGGAATCATCTCCCGACACCATCCCTTGAAAGCCTCAACAGCCGAAATTGCTTCAACCTGATGTTTGCCGGCCCTTCGACGTCACGCTGGGTTACCCGAAACCCTAAACCATTCCCAAAGGCTCCATGTACCATTATAGTAGATACTTAAGCCTTAAAGGGGTCCCTATGTAGGTACTTTAAGGCCTAAGTATATACTATATGGGTACATGGATTTTTAGGGATTAACCACAGCCATGACCTGGCTCGTGAGTCCTTAAAAGCCAGCCTGAAACTTCCCCAAGATGAACATGACCCCAGCCCAGTCTCACTGAAGCCTTCTGCAGCTGGTCTCAACACAGGGCCATGTCAGGTTATTCTAGTTTTAATTGTCCAATAGTACAGACAGGAAGATGTTGCACCGCTGGTGCAAATGCCCCTTACTGTAAACACCGTTACTGTAAGGGGGATGGTCCCAAAGTACGTATGCAATCCTTGTAGAACCTTCATAATGCCAATGTGAAATCCTAAACCCTCAACAACGCTTTCATAATGTTTGTTTTTAATTCGGTTTAGTTCTTAAACCCTTAGCAGTATCAAACCCCAATGGATCTAAAGAACTGACTCGAAAAAAGAGCCAAGGCAAAACCTTAAGCCCTGTAAGCCTTGAGCCCTGGACCCAAAATCTCAAGCCCCCAAAACCCAAGATCCCTGTAGATCCCTGTAGATCCCTTAAAGCACCCCTTAAAGAACCCCTTAAAGGAACCCCTAAAACCCCTAAACCCCAAAACCTCAAACCCTAAACACGATGCCAAGGTAGGTCTCTGACTCTGTCGCCCTTGTAACGTCGGTCCAGGTAGGCGAGCCTGCCGGTCTTTAGCGGTTGAGGGTGTAACTGTTTACCCTAGATGGGCTTAGAGCTTAGTTCTGTGGTTTACGGTTCAGGTTTAGGGTTGGGGGTTTAGGGCTGTCAGGCTATACACCCTAAGGGTCCAAGTACCTAATTATCATATACTCTCCGAAACAGTAACCTACATAACTACTATCCCAAAACCGAGTACCTGATCATTGGGTCCTTTGAACCCTAAACCCTAAACCCTAAACCCCTAACCCCTAAACCCCTAAACCCCTAAACCCTAAACCCTAAACCCTAAGGGCTGAGGGAGCTTGGGAGCTTGTGGGGGGGGGGGTTCGGGTTTTCGAATTAAGTTCAAAGGGAAGAGGAGGGACCCTTACTAAAGACCCGTACCCTATAATGGGTTAGGGTTTAGGGTTTAGGGTTTAGGGCTATATAATGGCTAAAAAAATGGCTAAACAAATTGCTTTATTATGGGTATATACCTAGGGGTCCTTATTAGGGGTCCCTCCTTTTACCCTTGGTGGGTGTAATGGTTTGGGGTTTCTGGCTTGGGGCTTAGGGTCTAGGGCTTTGAGGGTAGAGGGCTCTGCAGGATTGTCAAAGGCTTCTATGCTCTTCAGGCTGTTTGCGTTCAGGTATCTAGAATGTCCGATTTGAAGTTTAGGATCAGAACCCCAAACCCTCATACCTAAACCCCCAAAGTAGGCAAAATATTGGCCCAATACCTATAAAAGGCCATTATTCTACATACTTTGGGGGTCCAGGTAATCTTCAAGCCTCAAGCAAGGGTGGTATTGGGCCATGATTTCATATGTTCGGGGTTCCGGACGATTCGAAACTCAGATCTGGAGTTTTGGGGTTTGGGTTTACTTGGAGGATCATGGGACTTAGTATGTACGCATGGTTACAAGTACTTTGATTGGGGTTATAAGTACTTATTAGTGTAGTTACCCCATTAGTAACCTTAGTTACTAAGTCCCATGATCCTTTAAGTAGGGGCTCATGAAGGACAGGGGGGTGCACTACGCACTACGACACCACTCCAGGGGCGTTAATAATTAGAATAGGCTTCTGAGGCCCATTATACTAGACTTATAATAACGACCCCCCCCCCAAAAAAAAACCAAAAAAAAACATAGTATAGGTAGCTATTTATGTTCCCAAAGGGTCCTATGTACCGATATCGTAGAATCTAGGGTTTCCATATTAGGAATTACTTATTATGACTTAGGGAAGTATCCCCCATAACAGTACATAGGACCCCTTTGGGAGTATGTTCCCCAGCTGGGGCCTTGCATTCTTCCTCCGCGTGACGGCATCGTCCCGCTTCCACGGCCTCGGAGCTGGGGATGGTTTGGGTCTTAGGATATAACCTAGACCTAAGAGTAACCTAGGAATAAAAAGGGTGCCCTTTTTGGTTTAAAGGGGGTTATAAGGGAACCTAAACCCTAAAAAAGGGAATAAGGGCCGACTGTGGATCCTAGTAACCCTAAGGGTCCATGTACCTCTTGGGGTTTAGGGTTCCGTTAAGGGTTCTACAAAGGACCACCATAAGGGTTCGGGTTTAGGGTTCAGGGGTTAAGGCTTTAGGGTTCAGGGCTTTAGGGTCCTACTTAAAGGATCATGGGACTTAGTAACTATAAGGTTAGTTTAGGGTAACTATACTTATAGCTGCTTATAACCCCAATTAGGGTACTTATAACCATACTTACTAAGTCCCATGAACCTCCAAGTAAGGGTGCATGTACCCAAATAGGGATCCTTTAAGGGCTACTAGAAGAGCTCCAACAGAGCTCTATAAGGGTTAAGGGTTTAAGGGTCTATGTAGCCAGATAGCATATACTTTGGCCCCGAAGTACCTATATAAGGACTACTTCAAGGCCAACGTATATGCTACAGTATTTGGGTACATGGACCCTTCGGGTGAGGGCCTAGGATCTATGGTTTGGGCTATAAGGTTGAGAGTCTATAGTTCAGGCTTTGGGGTTCAGGGTTTAAGGTCGAGAACAACGGCAAAGGAATTAATGGCTAAAGGGTGTTGAGGGCTACCGCACTGAAAAAATCGAAGGTTAGGGGCTTCTGGGCTAAGATTTGACAGTTTCAGGGTTTGGGATGCAAGGTTTAATCGAAAACCTAGACCCTGAAATGCACCCCGTTGGTCTGTGGAAACATGATAGGTGTGACTACTAAGGCTAACTACAACCTGGGACTTAACAAGAGCAAGGTGCTGGGGTGGAGTATTAGAATCATGCTGGGGCTGCAAGAGAGGAGGATTACTAACTGTTCAGCCCTAGACAGAAACCCTAAACGCCTAAACCTTAACCTTAAAGGAGCTTTTTCGGAAAGGCTACTTATAGTAGAGGTCCTGACCAGGCAACGCCTCTGTATACTTTGGCTCAAGCTTGTCAATTCCGGGCCCCGAGTAGTTGAATATTTCGAGCTTCATTACGGGGTTCGGGATGGTTCGGGGTTTAAGGATCCTAAACCCTAAACCCTAAACCCTAAACCCCTAAACCCTAAACCCCTAAACACGGTCAGGGTTTAGGCTTGGAGGATTCCAGTTTTAGGGCTTTCATCTTCAGCCCTGCAGCTGTCAGATCTTGAATGCGACAACACTATGCGCACCTAAAGCCTAAACGCCACATGCGCGAAACCCTAGCATACTGCTGATGTTATACATCCTGCATTACCCATAATAGGGAATATACCAAAAAACCCATAGTGTAGGGTCCTTAAGGTAATGCAGGTGTTATATCATCCACCCTCAGCCCCCTATAGATCCCTTAAAGGAACCCCTTAAAGGTACCCCTTATAGATCCCTTTAAAGGAACCCTAGTGGTACAGCCCCAAAGCGCTGGGCCGTGCACCCAATGCGAAGCTTTCGCCGAGACCCCGCCGAGGGCGAAGGGGGCCGGGCACCATCCGGCGCCTCAAGGTATAGGGTTTAGGGTTTAGGGTCTCTTAGGGTTTAGGGTTTTAGGGTTGAGGGTAATATAGGGGCCTGAATAATTAGAATAGGGTTCTCGGGCGGCCCATTATACTATAACTACAATAACGAGCCCCCCCCCCAAAAAAAAAAACAAAATAATAATATAGGCAATTATTTAGGCCCGTATAGTAGTTTGCTTGCTTTGCTCTTCCATGTTCTGGGATCGGAAGTCTTTCGGGTTGTGGAGCAGCTTGAACCCCCCCGGGTCCTGAGCCCAGATCCCTCTAAGCCAGATGTCAGGTCCGCGGGTCCAAATCGTAGCTTACCATATTCCCTCCAAGGGTCAGTGTGCTTGAATACTTAAAACAACCAGAAAGCCCACCACCCTTACTTACAGAAGATTCTCTTCTCCCTCTCTCTCTCTCTCTCTCTATCTCTCTCTCTCTCTCTCTCTCTCTCTCTCTCTCTCTCTCTCTCACACACCCGACTGAGAAACCCCACTAATACTTTAAGCAGTCTTTGTCAAGTAAGGGGTACCGCTCCCGGGTTCTCTGGGTGCTTGGTGCCGAACGGGGAGTCGATCGTACCCGAGGCCCATATATAGGGGCCTCCACAATTGGAACAGGCTTGGTGTCTATTCTAGATAAGTAGCCAAATTGTAGCTGAATAGAAGTAGATCCAGGGACCCTAATGACCAGCACTGTTTGTTTTCCGGCGCGAGACATTCCCTCACTCTTGCGCAATGAAAACCGATTATGTACTGGCACTAACGCTGGCAGTGTACAGTTCTAAACAAGAAACCCGAGAAAACAAGGTCATCATGCTACGACTCATGGGTGGGGCATGGGATGTAAGGCTTAGGGTGCAGAAAACCCTGCCCCAAAACCCTAAACCGTGAACCCCAAACCCTGAAATCCCAAAACCTAAAACCCTAAACCCTAAAATCCTAAAGCCAAAACGAAGCCCAAACCCTGAACCCTAAAATCCCAAACCCTAAAACCCTAATCCTAAACCCCCTAACCCTAAACCTTAAAACCCTAAACCCTGCAAACCCTATAAACCGTATAAGTCCTATAAACCCTATAAACCCTATAAACCCTAAAACTTAAAACCCTAAACCCCCAGTTTCCGCGCCTCGCCGTAATGCTTCATCCCCGGCCGCAAAGCCGGGGGCCGGGGTCGTGGAGCCGGATAGAGATAGAGGTCCTCTTCTTCTTGGGGTTTAGGGTTTTAGGGTTTAGGGTTTTAGGGCTTTAGGGTTTTAGAGTTTAGGGTTTTAGGGTTTAGGGTTTAGGGTTTTCGGGTTTAGGGTTCTAGGGGTTTAGGGTTTTAGGGTTTTAGGGTTCTAGGGTTTAGGGTTTTAGGGTTTTAGGGTTTTAGGGTTTAGGGTTTTAGGGTTTTAGGGTTTTAGGTTTTAGGGTTTAGGGTACTTAGGTAGAGGTCCTCTTCTTCTTTTCTTCATCATAGTTGGGTAACATGTTTGCATTTTCTAGACCCAAGAGTAACCCAGGCATAAAAAGGATGCCCTTTTTGGTTTAAAGGGGCTTATAAGGGAACCTGAACCCTAAAAAAGGGAATAAGGGCCTACTCTGGGTCCTAGTTTTTTGGTATTTGAACCCGATACGGAATAAACATGAATTTTTTGCAATCCTACCCCAACAATGATCTAGCCTTAGATACTTGAGGGTGTAGAGGGTTTAGGGTTTGGGATGTATAATAGGGTTTAGGGTATAGGGTTTCTAGGTTTAGGCCTTAGGGTTTGGGGCTTTGGGGCTCTAGGTTTAGGGTTTGAGGTTTTATGTTTAGGGCTTTCCGATGTTAAGCTTGAGGGCCTTTTGGCCTCAGGGTTTCAAGGCTGCAGGGATTGGAGTACAGAGTCTTAGGTTTAGGGCTTAGGGTTTAGGGTTTAGGGTTTAGGGGTGAAGGGTTTAGGGCTTAGGGTTTAGGGCTTAGGGTTTAGGGGTGAAGGGTTTAGGGCTTAGGGGTGAAGGGTTTAGGGTTTTAGGCTTCAGGGCTTGAGGGTTTAGGGTCAAGGGGTTGAAGGTTGCGGGGATTGGGTTGGGGCACAGGTCTTGTTTCGCGCTTGCGAAGATCCTGTTTCCGGAAGTTCATTGAGGTCTTCGACACTCGCTCTAGCGGATGTCCAGGTTGTTGTGTGTTGCTGTTGGCAGGTTCATGTAACCCAAAATCCAAAACCCCGCACAGGTTTTCCCAAGCTTTCCAGGTGCATCGCCTCAAGTTGAGTCGACGCGGAAATTGACTTGGATTGGAAAAGGGTCGATTCGACTGTCATCATCAGCTGATTGTGTGCAGCATCGCTTTCGAATCCTGAGACCAACCCACTCAAGCATCTTCCAAAATTCTTGCGCCGCTGGTCTGCATGCTGGGCTCTTCTAAAAAGCTCTGATGGGTCTCATCAGTCCTGAATGCTGAAGAAGCTGTGGACCAATCAATCCACCCTTCGTTGTGTCAGTTGTAGTATCCGAAGGCTCCATGTACCTTTATAGTAGATACTTAAGCGTTCAAGGGGTCCCTATGTAGGTACTTTAAGGCCTAAGTATATACTATATGGGCACATGGAGCCTTAGGGGAATCCAGACAACGGAGCGTCTTTTGGCATGCAGAAGTCGCTGCCCCCTGGGCACAAAAGCAAGTGCTCAGGTCGGGATCCTTTCTCTAACCCTTAGGCCCTAAGGACTCATATTTAAAGGCCTTTGGGCCCAAAGACCATACTATATAAGGCTTTTGGCCTACTTTGAGCCTTAGGGTCAGGTTTAGGTGCTCTTGACGCCACCTAAAGCCCGCAGTTAAAGAGGGTGCAGCACGAAGGCATTCGAAATGATGCTGATGACCATGTCGAGTACGACGACGACGAGGACGGTGATGCTGATGCTGATGATGATGACGAGAGTGATGCTGAATGATGATGCTGACTGATGATGCTGATGCTCATGCTACTGCTGACGGTGATCAGTGATGAGGATGGTGATGGCAATGGTGATGATGAAGATAACAAAGCTTGGTGGGTCAGGGTGTAGGGTTGAGGGTTTAGGGTTGGGGGTTCAGGGTAGGGTACTTGGGCTCTCTAAGAACGCATCTAATGTAGAGTCGAGTTTATTCCTAGTAACTGGTACCCCCTCATGACATCACCAAGGTCCCCAAGGAGCCCCTTTGTGCTCGAACCAAGTTCCCAATATGCCCCTACTGCATACCCAGACCCTATATAATTAGATTGTGCTACTATTTTTGGTACCGTACTTACATGTTATCGGATCCTATCCGAAAAGGGTACGAAGTTAAAGCGTTACAGTTGAGGGTTTAGGTGAGCCATATATCGAATCGCACCCTAAAGCTGCCCGAAACGCTTAACATCGCAGAACATATACGCCCCATGTAAATCCCCAAGGCCCTTGTCGAATCCCGATACCTCAACCTCTCACCACAAAAGCACTCAAACAACACTGTAGAGAGTAGAGACCTGCAAATCCTAAACTCTAATTTCCAAAGCCTAAACCCTTAACTTCAACCCTCAACTCTAATTCCTAAAGCCTAAGCCCTGAACTTCAAGAACGCATAAGCCTCAACCCTAAGCTCCAAGCCTTAACACTGCCACTAAAGCTCTTAACCTCAGCATCCTGCACCACTGCCATACCCCAAATAAACCCTAGACCCTAACCCTTGATAAATCTAAAACCCTGTACACCCTGAACTCTTAAACAATCTAAACCCCTAAACCCTAAATCCCCAGCCCTAAACCCCTAGCCCTAAACCCTAAACCCAAAGTCTTGAACTCTATAAACCCTAAACCCAAAGCCCCAAACTCCAAGGCCTAAACCCTATGCCCCTTCCTAAACACCCCGGCCCCACCTTAACCCCATATAGCCTAGCTTTCTAAGGACTCAGAAGGAAATCAGGTTGAGGGTCCCTAAACCCGCAGGTTTCTTAGGGTTTAGGTAAGCCCTAAGCCCCTAAACCCCTAAACCCTAAACCCTACCTGTAGCCGAAACGACCTCCCTTTTTATTGTTCCTTATATTATATAGTTCCTTCAAAAGGTAGGTCTTTTCGGCTAAAACCCTAAACCCTAAACCCTCTGGGTCCTCCTTTGCATCCTCCAGCTCGCCTGAACCTCCGAGCCGCCCCGTTTGTGGGTACCGGGGGTTTCCTGTAGGGTTCCCTTACCCTAAGGGTCCAGAGGACCCAATAATCAGGTACTCGGTTTTGGGATAGTAGTTATGTAGGTTACGGTTTTGGAGCGTATATGATAATCAGGTACTTGGACCCTTAGGGTTAAGGGATCCCTTAAAGGGGTCTTGGGTCCCTTTAAGGGATCTATAAGGGTTCCTTTAAGGGATCTCTAAGGGTTCTTTTATATGGATCTATAAGGAGTCCTTTCAGGGATCTGTAAAGATCCCTTCAAGGGGTCTACACGGGCTCCTTTGAAGGGGTTTCGGGTCCCAAGAAGAGCTCTATAAGGAGTCCTTGAAGGGATCTATAAGGAGTCCTTTAAGGGATCTACAAGGGCTCCTTTAAGGGGTCTATAAGGGCTCCTTTAAAGGGATCTATAAGGGCTCCTTTGAAGGGATGGTTTAGGGTTTAGGGTTTAGGGTTCCAAGGGATCTATAGGGGTGCTAATTAGGTTTGCTTTTTCGGATCTATTAGGGTGCCTTAGGGGGTGAGGGCTTCGGGTGTAGGGCTTGGGGATGAGGGTTCAGGGCTTAGGGTTTAGGGCTTCAGGTTTAAGGTTTAAGGGTGTAGGGCTTGAGGTTTTAGAGTTTAGAGTGCTCTAGGGTTTAGGGGCTAAGGTGTGGGGGCTAGTTACGGTTTAGGGTTTTTGGTGCAGCTGTTTAGGGGTTGGGGTTTAGGGGTTAGGGGTTGAGGTTTTCGGGTTTGGAGTCTAGATCTTATAGACCCCGCACATCTAAGCTAGCTACATTATTGATTCCGGTTGATGATATAAATCCTGCATTACCCATAATAGGGAGTATACCATAATTCGCATAGTTTCACACTAAGGTAATGCAGGATTTATATCATCAACCGTTCGGAAGCACTTGGCTCCAAAAAGGGGGCCGGCCTGCATCAATGTCAACCAATTAAATCACAGCATTCTGAGATGGAAAAAAAGCCTTACTTAGTTGCTGAGTTCATAAGCCCCCCAAAAGAGAGCACCTTTAGTTTTCTAGTTGGTAATCTTCTCCCCAAGCAGTGTAAAGTGTATCCACTCCGCTACCAAGCTTGATTACCAAACCTTAAACTCCTTCTTCTAGCGCAAACGCCCGTTGGGGTTCATTCCCCTATAGCAAGCCTTTCAAGGCGTTCTTGCAGAAAGCTTGAGGGCTCCTTTAGAGCCGTAACCCTAAACCCTAAACCCTGAACCCTAAGCCCTAAACCCTAAACCCTAACCCCTAAACCCTAAACCCTTCACCCCTAAACCCTAACCCCTAAACCCTAAACCCTAACCCCTAAACCCTAAACCCTAACCCCTAAACCCTAAACCCTTCAACCCTAAACCCTAAACCCCACCCCTAAGCCCTAAACCCTTCACCCCTATGCCCTAAACCCTTCACCCTAAACCCTAACCCCTAAACCCTAAACCCTGAACCCTAAACCCTAACCCCTAAACCCTAAACCCTTCACCCCTAAACCCTAAACCCTAACCCCTAAACCCTAAACCCTTCACCCCTAAGCCCTAAACCCTTCACCCCTAAGCCCTAAACCCTTCACCCCTAAACCCTAAACCCTTCACCCCTAAACCCTAAACCCTAAACCCCTAAACCCCTAAACCCTAAACCCTTCACCCCTAAGCCCTAAACCCTTCACCCCTATGCCCTAAACCCTTCACCCTAAACCCTAACCCCTAAACCCTAAACCCTGAACCCTAAACCCTAACCCCTAAACCCTAAACCCTTCACCCCTAAACCCTAAACCCTAACCCCTAAACCCTAAACCCTTCACCCCTAAGCCCTAAACCCTTCACCCCTAAGCCCTAAACCCTTCACCCCTAAACCCTAAACCCTAAACCCCTAAACCCCTAAACCCTAAACCCTTCACCCCTAAGCCCTAAACCCTTCACCCCTAAGCACTAAACCCTTCACCCCTAAACCCTAAACCCTAAACCGGGTCTTTTGAAGGGATGCTCGGGTTCAGGGTCTCGGGCTTGGAATGTCTGCTAGGAGTTTGGGGTTCAGGTTTGCGGATTACCCAGAGGCTCCAAAGTAGTTCCTTTTTGGGATTACCTTATGGGATTCTAAATATGAACCCCAAAAAGGAACTACTATGGAGCCTTAGGGTAATTTTCCAGACAGATACGGGGACCCCATGATTTCAGCATTTTCCAAACATAGCACGAGACCCGTAAAAGCAAGTACATGAACCCTAATGTCGGGACCTGATTAAGAAACCCTCGGCCTGTAACCCCAAAAACGTAGGATTCAAATAAGGTGCCCTAAGAAAGGCCCAAGGTTTCTTAATCAGGCTCCTACATTAAGCCGCAAACCCGTCAACACTAAACCTTAAACCTTTGCCTCCCCGATGGATCACGAGGGCCATTGTCCCATTATAGCCCTATAGCCCCCAGCTATATAAGAGTTGCCGAAGATAGGGGATCGAAGTATAGTACCCTAAATAGTAGGACCCGTATTATAAGGACCCCAAAATGAAGTACCCCTAAACTTCGGAAACTTTAAACCCCAAACCCTGTGTAGAACCCCTATAGATCCCTTTCAAGGATCCCTTTAAAGGAACCCCTAATTTTCGGAAACTCCCCTTTAAGTGATGTGCGTCGTTCTAGAGAGCCCCAACCTTCGTCTGAGCAGTTAGACCCCTGAACTCGCGACGCCAAAAAAACCTGAAGAATCAGGATCCCTATCAGAGGCCTTATGATTAAGAACATGAGGGGTCAGGATCCCTATCAGCGGCCTTATAATTAAGAACATGAAGGGTTTGGATCCCTATCAGAGGCCTTATAATTAAGAACATGAGAGGTTTAGGGTTTAGGGGGAACCGTCATGAAGACCCTATTTCACTGACTAAGGCCCCTGCATTGCAGCCCTCTCTCGATAGGTGGGGCCCGGGCTCTCTGTCCAGTTCTTCATGCGCTCTGCCACGTCCACGATTTTGCTGAGCTCCTGCGTCGGTGGCTGTTCAGACGGGTCTACTTGGAGGTTCAGGGGTAGTTATAAGTAGGGTTATAAGTCCCCGAATATGGGTTATAAGTATAGTTACGCTACTTATAACCCTACTTGTAACCACCCATGACCCTCCAAGTAGGAGCCTTATTTATAAGAGCTTCAAAAAGTGCACGGCGCTATGTAAAACCCTCAGCCTCAGCCTTAAACCCAACAAGCCTAACAATCCTATAATCCTAAAGCCCCAATCACCCCAGACCCTATAACCCTACAAACCCTAAACTCAAAACCAATAACCCTAAAAACCTTACAACCCCCAAAACCCTGTACCCCTAAACCCTAAAATTTAAAAACCCTAGGAGTCTAAGTCCCAATTATCATATGCTCTCCGAACCAGTTTCCTACAAAACTATCATCATAAACCCGAGTACCCGATTATTGGGTCCTTTGGACCCTTAGGGTTATAACCCTAAGAGCCGATCCATCCCTTCAAGCCCAAAGACACGAGCTCTTATAATTAGACTAGGGCTTATGGGGTCTAAGGTTTCGTAGACCAGGAGACCTCGTTAGCACCAGGCCCTATACATCTATAATGTAGTATATAAAACCTACATAAACCCTGCCTGAAACCCTAGAAAACCCCTAAAGGAAACCATATAGATCCCTTAGAAGTACCCTTAAAAGGAACCCCATAGAGCCCTTAAAGGAGACCTTAAAGGAGCCCTTAAAGGAGACCCTTAAGGAACCCCATAGATCCCTTAAAGGAGGCCCAGTAACCTAGGAACAAAAAGGGTCCCCTTTTTGGTATTGGGTAACTTTATAGGAACCTGGGACTACAAAAAGGGAATAAGGGTACTACTGGGCATCCTAGTCCCTTCAAGGAGGCCCTTGAAAGGAACCCCATAGATCCCTTAAAGGAGGCCCTTGAAGGAGACCCCTATATGTAATATAAAAGTCCTTTATAGGAACCCTTATCGATCCCTTTGAAAGGAACCCTTACTTGGAGGATCATGGGACTTTAGTAAGCAAGGTTGTAAGTACCTTAATTGGGGTTATAGGTAGTTATAAGTATAGCTACCCCAATAATAACCTTAGTTACTAAGTCCCATGATCCTCTACAGTAGAAGCCAGAAAGTTGGAATATGATTATCCTAAACCCTCTATGGAAAATTATAAGGTATCCTACCCTGAAACCATATTCCAACTTTCTGGAGTTCCCTTTAAGTAACGGAACCCTAAACCCTCTCTTAAAGGAGGCCTTACGAGGCTCTCCTGGAAGCTCTGCTCGAGAACTTGCCCCTTGTCGAGGATGATCTTCTCCGGGCAAAACCTTAGAAGCTGCCCCCACCCTGTAATAGTGGTTTAGTGTTTAGGATTTAGGGTTTGGGATTTAGGGTTTGGGATTTAGGGCTTAGGGGTTTAGGGTTTAGGGAATGGATTAGACGGGGCCCCCACCCTGTAATAGTGGTATAATAGGAATACAATAGGGCCCTATTATAATCCTTATAGTCACTATTACAGGGTGAGGGCAGCTTCAAAGCAAAATCTGACGAAAGAACTTATCGATGGGGATCCCTTTAAGGGCCTCATCGATGGGGTTCCCTTTTAGGGTCCCTTTGAAAAGATCTGCAAGGGTTCCTATGAGGGATTTTTATAGCATTTTAGGTTGGGTTTATGTAGGGTTTAGGATCGTCTCAGGGCAGAGATTGATGAAACCAAATCGGTTCTATAGATTAGAAGGGGCCCCCACCCTGTAATAGTGGTATAATAGGAATATAATGGGGCCCCTAATATAATCCTTATAGTCACTATTACAGGGTGGGGGCAGCTTCTAATCTATAGGCTTTAGAGGATAGAGTTACAGGGTCTAGGGTTTAGGGTAAACCTGATAGAAACAATATCGTGGCTATGGGCTTTAGAGCTTAGGATTTAAGGTGAAGGGGTTTAGGGGGTTATTGTGTTCAAGACGTATCGGGACTACTAAATGGTGATACTTTGTACGGCCTCGGGATACTTGATGACATGCGAGCTGCCACAAGGTCATGATTCATGATAGACCACTATTCTTTGAACAAAGGGCTGTGCGGGTTTCTATGCAGTTTCAACGTCGGTAACGCCAATACAAGTTCTAAGCTCATTCTCACAGTCTTCATGTCGGGCGACTGTGCCAGTGCCTGCATTACAAATTCAGAACGCAGGTGTTTACCATGTTAGTGAGGCCTGTCATTGCACGAGCTCGCTCCTGCATCAACTTGGGCTGCTTCTTTGTGCGAGGCACGACTTGCTTGCCTCGGACTCATCACGTGCTCATCGGTAACTCTGCCGCTTGTAGCTGATGATTTCCCATCAGATGGGGCCACAATATAGGGGCCTTGCTAATTAGAATAGGGTCTCGATGCATATTAATTTTGCTGTAACTATAACAAGGAATCCCCAAATAGTATTGGAAATTATTTAGGCCCCTATAGAATACGGCTTGAAGAAATCTGCCGGCTCGTGAAGCAGCTGCACGTCGTCCACCTAGCCTCATCCGGCCGATCAGCGAGCGAATCAAAGGCTTGGATGCCCAGTAACCTAGACATGAAAAGGGCTCCATTTTTTGGTAGTGGGTAACTTTACAAGGAACCTAGGACTACAAAAAGGGAACAAGGGTACTACAGGGCATCCTAGAAGGGAGCATCCATGCCGCTTTGCTTTCTCTTCGAGGCGCTGCAGAGACGTTTATCCAAAGTACATCCAGATTGACTTGGCGCGGCTTTGCCTTGCGCAATCAGCAAGCAGCCGTGGCCGCCCCCTGTGAAATCACGATCGCTCAGCTACATCGAGATGTGCGAAACTAGAGATCTACACTACTTGATGCTGAATGGGGGATGCAGCACCTGCAGAACCCAGGCTAGAACACCAAACATACGAACTCGGCAGCAAACTCTCCACCCTTGAACTTTGAAGTGCTTAATGTGGGGCCTTCATAATCTGAATAGGGTTTTGGGGTATATATTCTACTATAATAATAAAAGAACCCTCACAATAGTATTGGTAATTATTTCGGCCCCTATATTCAAAGTCTTGAGCCTGGGAGCTTAACTTCATGTGTACCAAACCTAAACTCGAATCTGTGTGGAGCCTGCTAGCCTTCTGTGGAAGCCATACAAACACTTAAACCTCTGCGACGAAGTCAGAACAGAACCCTTCAAGAACCCTGAAAGAACCCTCACTGAAAGCTTGAAAAAGACCCTCATAGATCCCACATAGCACCCTTCTCGAACACCAGAGCCCTTCTAGAACCCCCCTGGAATCCTTACTATAAACCCCTGAAGCCCTAATTAAAGCCTAAACCCCGGGGCCCTTGAAAAGCCGACCAGGGCCGGCACTGCCCCGATCTCCCATTTTCGAAGCCGCGGTTGCGGTTGCGGAAGAGGGAGATCTGAAGTAAGGTTCAGGGTGTGGGCTTGGGGCCTAAACCCCTAAATCAGTAAATCTCTAAACCCCTAAAACCCTAAACTCTTAAACCCGTAAACCCTACAGAGCCTGACAGGGCTAAGGGTTTTCAAGGGTGTTTTCAGGGTTGTGCGGGTTCCGCAAGTATGGATTTCAGGGAGATGTTAGCGTTCGGAGATGTAGGCATTTAGGGTTGTTCAGGATCAACTTCGCTAGGAAGCTGAGGTCTCAGGATTACTAAGGTGTACAGTACTTGCAGGTTCATGGGTAGCTATAATTAGGGTTATTAGAAGTAGGGTAACTATACTCATATCCCATATTCAATTGGGGGAATTACAACCCTACTTGTAACTACCCCTGAACCCTAAACCCTATACCCTTATAGAATCCCTCTAGATCCCTTTAAAGGGACCCTACTTATAACTACCCCTGAACCTCCAAGTGGGTTTGGGATGGATAGCTAGCAGCGGGGATCTGAGGGGGTACACGCTCTTGTTTATTACATCTCTTCTTTCATAGGGATCCTTAGGGGTGTAGGGGGGAGCGGTGTAGGGGACTATATTTCCAAAAATAGGCCTTATTAGTCCTTATTATGGGCCTTAAGGCCCCCTACCCCCCCTCCCCCTACACCCCTAAGGATCCCTATGATTCTTCCGGCTTAGGGTTCAGGGTTGAGGGTTTTCTTCTTCTATACCCGGGGTTTTGAAAACACATCAAACCTGCTTTTACACGCGAATATGTGAAGCCAAAAAGCTTAATTTTCTCCCCTTGGCTTTCTAACTCGTTGACCAGCAGCCCGGATCGAGACCTACGTACTATCAAATACTCCTGATCTATACTATACTGAACTTAGAACCCTAGCAAAAATTATAATTTGAGCTGTTTCTTAGGGATTATAATAACCAAAAATTAAAAATTATCTAAGTACCCCTAAGTATACCCTGAAGCACCGAAACCTGTGCCTCGAACGGAACATCCACCCAGAGGAGCTCGGTGAAGAAGCCTGGCGAATCTGAGGGTTTAGGCTTTAGGGTTTAGGGTTTAGGGTTTAGGGTTTAGGGTTTAGGCTTTACCCAAAGGCCCCAAAGTAGTTCCTTTTCGGGGTTCATATTTTGCATTCTATAAGGTAACCCCAAAAAGGAACTACTTTGGGGCCTATGGGTAAGAAGCTTAAGGATTAGGGCTTAGAAACTTTGAAAGCTTAGGGTTTAGGGTTGCGCAGTGGAAAGGATGTTAGTGTTAAGGGGTACGAGCCGTGTATAGACGTTTGGCGTTGTGGGATTTGCCGAAAAGAGTGTTTGTACATGCAGATGTAGCAGTACATCCGAACTGAACTATCATGCGAAACGAAAACAATCGATCATAATCATGGTAATAATGAACATCGTCATCATCACCAGCAGCAGCGGTGCCAGTAGTGGCAGCATTGCTGCCTATCTTCGCCTCCTCTGCGTCTCGCTTGGCTTTGAGATGCGCGGCCTTCTTCTGATTCTGGCTCAATTTGTGAAGCTTGCGGAGCTGAGCCTTACACCACAAAGCATGGTTCCGCCTGGAACTGACTTGCATTTTGTCTATGTATATGTTGAACCAACAAAGTTAAGCCTGCATTCCCACACTGGGACGCAAGCGAGATTGTTCGCGCCAGTTGAGAATGCCATCTCGGATAAACGGAGCTTGATCCACTCATCATTACACTTGTTTTCCAGGATGTCATCAAATCCACGACTTTGTCGATAGAATATTGCATAATTAACCCCACTGGGTTTGTATATTAAAGGGCTACATATTATATCGTCTGACAGTGGTTTGCATTGTTTAATGCCCCATTGACTTGTAAATGTTTTAGAATACCCAAAGAAAGCACCAAGATAAACTCGAGCAGTGCTGATGCCCAAACAGGCATACGGATGGCTTCAGAATCGAGGTGTTGTGTCAAGTATAATAAAGGCTAGGTTCCTGAGTAGCCCCTCTCTAACAATAGTATCGCTTCTTCCCTACTATTTCGGTTCCCTAAACCCTAAACCTTGAACCCTAAACCTTACACCCGCCCTAAACCCTAAACCTTAAACCCGAAAGCGGAACCCTAAAACAAAAAGGGCAAAAAGGTACTACTCCCAAAGGCTCCATGTACCTTTATGGTAGATACTTAAGCCTCAAAGGGATGCGTATACAGGTACTTTAAGGCACCTCCTATATGGGTGGTTGTCAAAATTAGGGTCCCTTTTTGAGTCCCTATTATAATACGGCACCTCATACTTAGGGTACCCAAAAAGGGGACCCTAATTTTGATAACCCCCCATATGGGTACATGGAGCCTTTCTGACTCAGGAGCCTCATAGGGCTCAGGAATGGGAGTTAGGATCAGGGGGACCCTAGGGGTTTAGGGTTTAGGGTTTAGGGGTTTAGGGTTTAGGGTTTAGGGTTTAGGGAGTTAGGATCAGGGGGACCCTTGGGGATATAGACCCTCTCAATAAGGCCCCTTTAAAGAGAGCCAGAAGTAGGGTTCAGAAGGGCTACCCTTTAAGGGGTCTCCCTAATAATACTACCTAAGGAAGATCTTTGGGCTTTCGGGCCATGCTTCGGGCAATGTAGGGATGTAGGGGCCTTAGTATATTTTAGTAGGGTTCGGAGGTTAGGGTTCAGGGTTTAGGGTTTAGAGTAATTAGGGCTTGGGTGTATATTATGCCCTAGTTATATCCATAGTTAGAGTAGGGTTTGGGCTTATACCATAGATACAGTAAGTAAACG
The DNA here is from genome assembly GCA_905221615.1 of Symbiodinium sp. CCMP2592. NCBI lineage: Eukaryota > Dinophyceae > Suessiales > Symbiodiniaceae > Symbiodinium > Symbiodinium sp. CCMP2592. The sequence continues at coordinate 760,723 of CAJNDT010002013.1, forward strand.
CCCTATTCTAATTACTAAGCCCCCTGCGTTAAGGGGTTTTGGAGTGTCTCCGGTTGACTGACCCCCGGAACGCAATACCTACACACTATCCTAGATGAATCCGACGTCCGGGTCCGGTTAAACTCGAAATTCTAAAGCCTTGCCCTTCCTACTAGAAACCGCCCAGCCCAATCCCAACGCCTCACCCCTAGCAGAAGGGTTCAAACCGCTTCAGCCTAGACCTTACCTTACCTCAACCTGCCATTTTCCAGGGGTCTGGTGTGTTCTGCGCTGGGATGCTCATGGGTCGGAAAGGTGGCGCTTGAATTCACGGTAGAAGCCTTGGAAATTAAAACAGAAACAAACCACAAAGTAAACCCTCAACCCTACTAAACCCCTAAACCCTAAACCCTAAACCGCTAACCCCTAAACCCTCAACCGAGTAGACCACGAAGCGCAAATCCAGGTCCAGGCTCTGAGATCCGAACACAAAACGAAACCCAACTGCCTACAGCTTACCCATAGGGGGTTTAGGGTTTAGGGTTTAGGGTTTAGGGTTTAGGGTTTAGGGTTTAGGGTAGTTCGGGATTACCTTGTAGAATTCTAGATATGAACCCCGGAAAGGAACTACTTTGGGGGCTTTTGGGTAACGTACGTACCAAATGGTCTTGGGTTTAGTATAGCTGGCTGAGTCGTTAGACCAGGGTCAGGGTGTCTTTTGTTCGGAAGTTAGTACAAGGAGCTGTAAGGAATATGGGTTTAGGGTCTAGGGGTTTAGGGTTTAGGGATTGAGGGGTTTAGGGATTTAGGGGTTTAGGGTTTAGGGGGTCCATTATTTAGGCCCCTATCTTAGTACCAAACCCTGAGCCCAAAAACGACGAGGCTAGGAGCTCTAAAACAAAGCCCAAGTGCTGCACTCCAAATACAAACGTAGGGGCCTGAATCATTACAACTAGGATAGGGTTTGGGGGTATACTATATAATATACTTGTAATAAGGAACACCCAAAACCCTATCTCAATGATGAAGGCACCTACATTACCCCCCCATAACGCCCAATCACTGAAAGAGTATACCATGAAATCAAACGCCCAAATCCTGAGCCAGTCCTGACAAAACATTTAATATCTCGAATCCCTACAACTATGAAAACGAAGCCATGTATCCAAGACCAGAAACCCAGAAACCTGAACCCTAAATCCCATCTAAACCCTGAGCCTTTGAGCCTAAAATCCTCAAACCCTAACCCCAAAACCGAAAAGCCTAAAACCCTAATCAATAAACCCCATACAACCCTTAAGCCCCAATCCTGCAACCCCACATACATATATATATATATATGTATATATATATAATATGTATTATGACCCTTGAGCCCTGAAAACATCCTAAAATCCTTATCCCTAAACCCCTGAAAAGCCCTCAAATCCAACCTAAGACCCTAAACGCTAGACTTCTAAAATCCTACACCCGAAAACCAGAAAACCCTAAACTCTAAAATCCTATACCCGAAGACCCTAATCGCAGAACTTTAAAACCCTAAGCCCTACACCGTGATGACCCCTAGACTATGGGGATGTATGGTGCATTCCTGATTATGGGTAACGCACGATATGTATGTGTATATATATATATATATATATATATATATATATCATCAACCCTAGGCCCTAGGAAGCGTAACCTCAAAACCTTGTTCTAAGTATTAAGGCCCCAAATATCGGACCCTATGATAGATCCCCCTTAAAGACTTCTCTAAAGACCCCTTTAAGGGGAACCCTCATTCGGCGTGGCCCCACAATCCCAAAACCTTAATCCCTAAACCCCGTATAAACCCTCCAATCCACCGAGGATGCTTAACTCCTGAAAGCATCCTAAAACCCTAACTATGTGTTCCCTGAACCCCATATTATGGATCCCTTATAGACCCCTCTACAGACCCCTTTAAAGGGAACCCTCCATTAAACGTAAACCGCGCAATCCCTGAACCCGCTATTATAGATCCCTGCATTATAGACCCCTCTATAGAGACCCTTTCAAAGGGAAACCATATTATGGATCCCTTGTAGACCCCTTTTAAAGACCCCTTTAAAGGGAATTTCTCTGTTAGGGTTTAGACCCCTAGGATGCCTCTTAGATCCCTTAACCCGAAACCCTAAACCCTAAACCCTAAACCCGAAACCCTAAACCGTGCCTCTTCGCTTCGCGAGCTCAATCCGCCGTCGCAGCCACGAGGCGTTGGACCCGGAGGAGTCGAAGATGAGATCACGGAACCTCCAGGTTTGGGGCAGATGGGAGTTTCCGAAATTAGGTGACCCTAATATATGACCCCTTAATAGGGGTTTTGGGTTGAAGGGGATTGCGGAACCTCCAAGTTCAGGGCTTATAGGGCATAGGGTTGTTTCAAAGGGCCTAAGGTCTTTTTAAAGCGCTTGGGGTCTTTTTAAAGGGCTTATAGAGTATAGGGCTTAGGCACGGAACCTCCAGCTTCAGGGCTCATAGGGCTTAGGGTCGTTTTAAAGGGCTTAGGGTTTAGGGTTTAGGTTTTAGGATTAAGGCTTTTTGGGTTTAGGGTTTAGGGCTCATAGGGTTTAGGGCTTAGCGATTTAGGGCCTATAGGGCTTAGGTTCTCGGATTTGAAGCTTTTGGGTTTTAAAGGGTTTAGGGTCTTGGGCGCGGAAGCTCCAGGTTCAGGGTTTGGGGTGTATAGGGTTTAGGGTATAGGGTTTAGGGTCTGTGGGCTTTAGGGCTTAGTGTAGGTTTTGGTCACGGAACCTCCAGGTGGTATATACTACTCTAATTAGTACCACATATACTAGTATTGTTTCGTATAGTACATTGTATGATAGTGGGAAGATCTACCATGGAGTGCCTCAACAACTCGAGAAAGGCTGTAGGTGCATATCATAAGTGTCAAAATAGGGACGACAACGGAACGAGATTGCTGATTCTTCAGGCTTCTAGATTGGCGTTTTGGGTTCGGGCGTTCGTGATTATTAGGGTAAGTATACCTATAACTACTTATAACCCCAATTTCAAATGCTAACAGTTTGGGGATCCAGACCGAAAGCCTGGGTTGTGTGAGGGGTTCACAAGCCTAAGGGTTCTGACACGGCTTGGGGGGGTTACCTGTGCCCACAAAAAAACCTCCCTATTTGAGAGATGGAAATATATGGAACCCAATATTATATGCAAAACATGCCTAGAATGGTAGGGTTTTGAGGCTGGTATCCGTAAACCTCTACACTACAGCTTACGAAAGGGTTCATTTCGCTCATGACACAGCTGCTTCCCTGTCTCAGCACTTAGGTTTTGGGATTGAGATTTTGTGGTTTAGGTTTACGGTCCTAAGCCTGCTAAGGTGTCGGGCATATAGGCTAGGATGCCCAGTAGCCTAAAAGGTATTTAATAAGGAACCCAGGACTACCAAAACGGGAATAAGGGTAACGCTTTAGGTTTTTTTTGAGGGCTCTTTTCCGACTGCCGAACGGTTTAGGGTTCAGGGTTTAGGGTTATCCTAGTAGGAAATTGCCAAAATGGTAGCAGCTGACGGTGGAATGATGGGATCAGCCTTGAGGTTTCCATGGTTCAGCCTCCAGGTTTGCAGCTGCCTTACACGGTTCCAGCTTCGCCCTTCACAGTCTTGGGGTTTATAGGGTTTAGGGCTTACAGTAGGGGTTAGGGTTTAAAAGTTTGTTAGGGCTTAGGGTTTAGGGTTTACAGTAGGGTTCGGGTTTAGGGCTTAGGGTTTAGGGCTTAGGGTTTAGGGCCTAGGGTTTGGGGTTTAGGGCGATTTATCGACCTAAGCAGGAGCAGAAGCTTAGACTGGCTTTTAAGCACAGGAGTCGAATGTCCTCTCAAGAGGGCTGTGGGGTCTACTAAAAGGATCATGGGACTTAGTAACTAAGGTTATTATTTGGGTAACTATACTTAAAACTGCTCATCACCCCAACTAGGGTACTTATAACCCTACTTACTAAGTCCCATGACCCTCCAAGTATTGCAGATTCTCAAGAACATGCATACCTTCGACCGTAAACCTCAAAGTCTGAGTCTGAACCTTGCGCTCGAAACCATAAAATTAACCCGCGAGCTCTCAAATGTTAAAGTGCACTTACATGAAGCCGGGCTTTTTTGCTAGCAACCCCCCAGCTCCATAACACTTGACATAATCCCTACCTTAAGTAACCCCTACGGTAGATAAACCTTCGCCTAAGAAACCTGATCTCACAGCAGGATTTAAGCATCGAAGCCTTTAAACTGCTGGAAGTGGGGGCTCAAGGACTGATTAGTGCCTATAGGGTCTAGAGCTGCTTCGGATTTTCTGATGGCGTCCTAGCTCAGGGCTTCAGGTTTTATAGTTATATCGTCCTATATACTCCTAAATGCTCAGCCGCGTGCTTGAGGTTACCTCTGAATTATTTCCAAGTCGGCGAGTCGGCCAGGGTTACAGCACATGACTCCAGGAATTCCCATAGTGTCAGATGAACATTAAGAACAACTTAAGTGAATCTTAAGACTTTCGAGTCTTGCAGGAAAAAACAGCCGGTTCTCCATCTTAGAAGGCACTGAACCCGTCCCTTGCCCGCCTGCCGTCCCTAACCGCATCCTCGAAGTCGTCCACGGCGCGTCTGAGAGGTTAAAGGTGTAGGGATCATAGGGTTTAGGGTAGTTGTCGGAACACTAACAACAACAATACACATAGTCATAACAACAATAATTCTAATAATAACTATAATAATAACAACGATACTATGGCTAATAATACAAAATGATAGTAATAATGGTAAGGTGCCCAGAAGCACATGGAGCTTTCGGAGACGTACGGGTGTGTATTGGAGTGATCAGACGGTACGGTGTATCTGGAGTCCGGTCACTACATGGCCTACTACCCTTGGGCTAGAAGCCTGAAGCCTCAGGTGATTTCTTTTGAGTATCGTCGCCTTCAAACCCTAAATCCTAAACCCAAGCTTAAATCAAAACATAGGTTTTGCCGGCTACGACGAGGAATTAGGGCTAGAAGCCTGAAGCCTCAAGCCTAGAGAGCCGGTACTTTTGGGAGTTCGTGCTCTTCGGAGGATTGCTTCAGGGCCTGGGGCTCAAAGATTTCAGGGCTTCAGGGATTGTTTCATCAACCGAAGGATGCAAGTGCCCTAACCCCAAAACCCTGCACCCTACGCCCTACACCCTAAGCACTAAACCCCAAAATTCCCAAGCCCCAAGCCTTCTAAAGAACGAGCCCTCCCAGAGACTCCAAAACCCCTTAATTCAGGAATATACCTTACATCATATTAGGATCCCTACTATAACTTAAGGTATATATTCCTTAATTAAGGGGTTTTTGGAGTCTCTTGGCTCGGCTGACTCTTCGACCCAAGCTCCCCCTTCCCACGCCCAGCGCTAGGCTGAAAGCCCAAAGCGCACTCACAAGAAAAGGCAAAGACCTTAGAAGCTGCCCCCACCCTGTAGTGACCATAAGGCTATGATAAGGAGTATATTAGGGCCCTATTATATTCCTATTCTACCACTGTTATACAGGGTGGGGGCAGCTTCTAACAAAGACCTTTAACCCTTTACAAACTCTGACGAAGTCGAGGATCTAGAACTGCACACTCAAACCCCGACCTCTTGATGACAACCTGTACATGTATAAGAGATCAGACAGCCACCAAACAAGTAGTCGGCCTCACACTCCACCGGTGGACTTCCTCATCCGTCTCCTCTCGGAATCCAGGACTAAGCTGTAAAGCGTGTCTTTCCGGGTGCATGCGGATTCAATACGGTGGTTTTATGAGGGTGTTAGGCGGGTATAGAGTTAAGAATATTTGCCTGCGGTTCTACTTTCAGGTTCATGGGTCGTTGTAAGTAGGGTTTTAAAAGCGCTCTAGTATGGACCATAAGTCTAGCTATAGATCCCTTATAGGAGCCCTACTTACAAGCTCCACTTTATACTACCCATGAACCTCCAAGAAATGTCCTACGACTCCAGAGGGGCTCGAACTTTGCATTGATTGCTTCTGGAGTCCCATCCAGTGCCCCGTAAAACATCTGAGACTAAACGATACTCTGTTGGCTTCTGTCAGTTTGTGGTATTCTGTAGCACAGCACAGCATAGTAAAGAAAAGTATAGGATACTATAATACAGCACTGTATAGTATAGTATAGCATAGTATGAAAAACCCTGCCACTCTCAAATCTTGATAAAACTCTTGAACCTTATCGAAAAGGTTATCGACCTCTGAACACTGAAACTAGGGGTCCGAAGACCTAAAAATTGCATACTCCCCCTCCCACCTAAACAGTAAGCTCTATTTCTACTATCCCTTTGCACTAAGCCCTACTTCGTAAATACCTTGGAGAATATGAGCCGATACCGCGCCCCACTCAGTAACCAGTTGGATTCTATATGCATACTACGGATACTTAAGGTCCACTTCATGGTAGACCTATTACAGACGGTTACTCTATGAAGGCTGTACCCAAGATAGAACCCTTACTTCATCGTCCTCATCCATGTCGCGAGAATAGCGCGGATGTCTGCCTCGGACGAGGAGGCGGCAGCCGTCGGCACTGAGGATTTCTCTATGTTTGCAGCTCATTCCCAGAGACTCCCAAACCGCTTAATAAGGGAATATACCTTGCATCTGGTCAGGGTTCGTACGATAACGTAAGGTATAGGCTCGGCATCGATATCTCCGGCACCTTGACGACCCAGAGAGAACAACAGCCTTTAAGCAAGAAGCACCGAACAAGTATAAACATCTTCACCCTAAACCCGACATCCTAAACCCCAATCCCTGAACCTTAAACCATGACGGGGCATTGGGCTCTCCGAAGTTGCTTATAGTCTGGTTCTGAAGCTCGCGCACCATGAGAACGAACGGAGTATAAGGGTCCAAGTACCTAATAGTCATATACTAGCTACTTCCTAAGTAACGGCTTAATACTAAGGGTAACCTTGTTCCTAATAGTCAGTTGAAGCCCAAATAATCATATACCCAGAGGCTCCACCTATGCTAACATTCTGGAATGAGGGCCTCAAAACCACAACAAGAATGGCCTGATTGCATAATGGTAGTATATGCGGAGCCTCCAGAATACTCTCTCAAACTCAAATAGTCACCTACGTAACTACTATCCCAAACCTCAGTACCTAAAAATTGGGTACTTTGGAATCTTAGAGTTCATAAACAGAAACCTAATGCCTGGTTTGGTCCACTGTCCTAAACCCCAAACCCCCAAACCCTCAGACCCTAAGAATTCGCAGGATCTTTAAAGGTTGAGGGCAATTCAAATGCCTTGTCGACCCACCATTCTAGAACTAGAACCGTTGCCCAGTGCACAAACTCAAAGCTTGGGTCCCTGCCTGGCATTCCTGGCTTGACTGATACGTAGCCATTTTTTGGTAACGGTATACATACGATCAGTTGGGGAGCGCATTACCCGGGTATTACCCCACCCTACGCCCAATATAGCCACTCTTAGCACCCTAGAAGGCATGCAACTTGTGCGAATCAAAACATTCATGGAATGAGCATGTGAAATGGACCCTGTTTCCCAGGTTGGCCCTGTAAAGCCTCTGAAAGACTTTCGTAAATAGGATCCTCTTAAGCCCAAAAATGGCAACAATAAACTATCCCAAACGCCTACGTAGTTTCCTGAACGGACAGAGCTCCCGGGCATTTGATTTTGTCCGGCTCGATGTCTAACGTGTCGGGCCCCAGCCGTTGCCTCTTCACCTGCACTCCCGAAGGATCTTAGACATTTCTTACACAACTCCCTCAAGCCCCTAAACCCTGAACTCTAAAGACTCTTATAGATAGAGCCAAACGGAGAAGGCTTCCTGAAATGAGGGCATCCATTCTCGCGATGTAAGTTCAACTGTCGTTCTAAATGTCGGCCCACTGGGGATCCGAATCCCCACTCAAGATCCGAATCGGTCGCGCTTCTTGACGTAAAGGGCGCCCTTTTAGAGGAACCGTATGGTACCCACAAGCCCTTAAAGGAACCCCGGCTGACTCCCGGGGGTGAGGCAGCTTGATATCTGGCCGCATTACAGGTTTAGGGTTTAGGCTTCTAGACATGCATCAGGGAAAGAGCCTCCTTGCCCCATCTCCAGTGAGCTGGGTCATCGATGTGGGGCGAAACTCCCAACTAATTAGGGCCCGCCAATCGGAGATAGGATTAAGGGGCCCCCTTGGGGATGTAGACCCTCTCAATAAAGCTTACCCAAAGGGTCCTATGTACCGATATAGTAGAATGTAGGGTTTCCATATTAGGAATTAAAGGAATTAGCATTATGACTTAGGGAAGTATCCCCCATAACAGTACAAAGGACCCTTTGGGTTAAGAAGGGTCCCCTTGCAGCTGAAAGGTCTCAGGTTTCCGGCTTCGAATCCTGGTCTTTGTGAGGTTTTGCTCCGGCGCTCCAAAACCTAGACCTCATGTTAGCTGCTACGGAACGAAGCCCCCATTGCCGAGTCAAGAACCCTGAACCCGAGGCCTTAGTATAGTCAAAAAACAAATAAGCTAACGAACAACGAGAGCCAGCAAAAGCCTGAGCCCGAGACTCAGCAAAACAGGGACTCAAAGAAATGCCTAAACCCTGAATTAAAGATTGAGAGCTGAGTCCGCCACGGTGCTCTTCCCTGCGCCGGGTAGTCCCATCAAGAAAAGAGCTCGCGGTCGGCAGTCGGCTCCTGGCGGATTCTTGAATAAAGCAAAAGCCAGAAAGTTGGAACACCATTATCCTCATGCCCTTAAAGTATAGGGAAGCCCAGCACTAATCATCCTAAATCCGTGTTCCAATTTTCTGGGGCTCCCTGTAGAGGCACCTTAAAGCAAGTAATTCGAATCGGTGTTTGGGGTACTCAAATCCTCAACCTTCTGGTATGGAGGAGGCCTGAATAATTAGACGAAAGGCAGTGCTCTCATTGTCATACAGCTGGAAAAAAGCCAAGGAAATACAGTACAACCAAGCCTTTGAACCCTAAACCCCAAGCCCTAAATCCTAAACCCAAACCCTAAACCATCCCAAACCCGTAAACCCTAAGCCCTAAACCCCAAATGCTTAACAGCCCCACTACCCTCCCACCGCTCCGTGGCAACCGGCGGCTGGAAGCCTGGGGGCGATCGGGTTCTTGCTTGGAAAACCAGAGACTCCAATATCCCTTTGAAGGGATCCTTCATTAACGGGCTTTAAGGGTTCCTTAACGGGGTCCTCGAAGGGTTCCTTTGAGGGATCTATTAAGGGCTCCTTTAAGGGATCTATAGGGTTTAGGGGTTAGGGGTCACCAATATACCTCAATAAAGGAATTTACCTTACATTATAGTAGGATCCCTAAAATGATTTGAGGAATATTCCTTGGTTCCGGAATATCGGTACTGGGAGGATCACGGGACTTAGTAGGGCTTCAGGCTTTCGTTAAGGGATCTATAGGGGTGCTATAAGGGTGTAGCGCTTAGGCGTTTAGGGGGACCGGGCTCAGGGGGTCTCGGCCTTAGGGTCTAGGGCTTTAGGGGTTTGGGCTTGAGGGTTTGGTGTTTAGAGGTTTAAGGTTTTAAGAGTTGTAGGTTGTAGGGTTTTAGGGTCTAGTGCTTTAGAGGTTTAAGGGATTAGGGGTTCAGGGCTTTGGGTTCTTGGGTTAAAGTCAAGGGTTTTGTGGGGTTCCTTGGGTTCTTGGGGTAGCGGCTCATGTCTTGAGGCTTGCATGTTCAGGGTGTGGGCTTTGAGTTTTGCGAGATATTCAATCGAGTGTTTGGGGTGTAAGTCTCGAGATCCCAAACCATGTTTTGAACTGGCGCTGTACTCCAGAATCAGTTCGTACACTTCGGTCCCACCTCTGAAAAAAAGGGGTTTTGGAGATCAGAATAAAGTCAAGTAGTTCTCGGTGCACATTGTAATATAACATAGCTATACAGGGACAGCAAAGAGTACTCTCACTACCTATTGCGACCCTACATAATATATGGTCATCCAGGTGCCTGAAAATTTCATATGGAGATATACCCAAGCTCAGTGCCCAAGATAATGATCACCACAGATCCAGGACCATAAATGGTGAAATCCGAAATCATCAAGCAACCCCGCGATCCGGAAGGCCTAGGCCCTTTAATCCTGAAAGACCAGAAGCCGGCTTAGCTGAAGAATGTATACTACTAGGTTTAGCTTAGGGTTCTTTAAACAAGGCTCCTTAAAACCCTTAAAGGGTTCTCTAAGGCACCTATAAGGTTTAGGCTGTAGGGGGCTCCTGGTATACGTGATTCGGATCTAGCAGTCGTTTCTTATGCTTTAAGGGAGTTCGGGTCTTGGTTTTCAATTTGTAATGGCTCGGGCGCGAACGTGAAAAGCCTCGGGTTTAGCGGTTGAGTGGTGTTGAGTCGAGGGGTCTGAAATTTCGGGGTTAGGGGTTGTCAAGGGTGTGGTTTGCGATTTGGGGATTTGGCCAGGATGTCGTGGTTATGGTGGGTTCAGAGACTCGGGTGGGTTGAGGGTTCGTCGTCGATTAAGTTGGGATTGGGCTGTGCAGGCGTGAAGTTGAGAGCAGCTGGAACACCCCAGACCTTCCAAAATCCCTTAATTAAGGAATATGTCTTAAATCATATTAGGGATCCTACTATAGTTTACGGTATATTCCTTAATTAAGGGATTTTGGAAGGTCTGGGACCGAGACGGGTGTGAATTGAAGCAGAACTCTGGGCAGTTGTTTTGTGCAAGCTAACACCCTGCCACAAGCCCTTTACCAGAATTGAACTCTGAACACCCTAAACCCCAAACCCTACACCCTACACCCCTAAACCCCAAACTCTAAACATCTCCCCTTCTAAACCCTGAACCCCTAAACCCTAAAACCCTAAACCAGAACATCTCCTCTTCTCCTAAACTGAAGCGAGCTGCGGGCGCTGCGAATAGCAGCAGCGAGCGTGCCGAAGCGTCAGTGAGGCTGGCTCCGGAGCTGGCGCGACAGGCGCAGCGGAGGAGCCCCAGCACCGGCTCAGGTGCTGGCGCATGCGACAGGCATGCTAGCCAATCAGAACTATATGACCCTAAACCTCCAACCTTGGGCCCCTGTGTCCCTGCTTGCTGCCTTGCCCTGCCCCCTGTTCTGCCCTGCCCTCCCTGGCCTGGCTGCCTACCCTGCCCTGGCCCTGCCATGGGCCCTGGCCTTGCCCTGGCCCTGATCCCTGAGCCTGGGCCTGGCCCGACCTGGGCCCTACCTGCCTGCCCTGCCCTGCCCTGTCCTTCCCTGCCCTGGCTGCCCTGCCCTCCTGCTCTCCCTGCCCTGCTCTGCCCTGTTTTGCCCTGCCCCTCCCACTGCCTCTGCCTGCCCTGCTTGGCCTGCTTTTGGGCCACCGCCAGACCAAGCCACAAACCTTGTCCCGGGCCCCCCCCGGCACAGTTGTCCCAGGGCCCCCCCGGGACAGTTGTCCCAGGGCCTTTCCGGGGAGTCGCGGGCCCCCCCCGGGACAATTGTTTCGGGCCCCCCCCGGACAGGCCCCCCCCGGGACGCCCCGGGACACCCCCAGGACACTGTCCCGGGGCCGCCCCGGGACGCCAATTTAGCATATTTGAGTGACTGCGCGTTTTTGTTTTCTTGCTTTTTGCTCGGTTTTGCTTCATTTTTCAAAAACTCACGCGGGCACCGACAGGTCATCAGCTGCATTTGCACGAAACCGCTTTATGAGTAGCCTGAAACGGGCAGGATATTGATCTACCTTCGCAGCTTCCGAGTGTCATACCCTGCTCACTTAAACCGGCCACGCTTCGCCTACGTCATAACCTGGTCACAGATAGCACCGGCCGCGCTTCACGCACATGAAACATACGGCACTATTTTGCTGCGGCTTCGGCCACTTTGGGCACACAGAAAAGCACAGGTCGTTTTGCTGCAGAATGTAACCGCAACCCAAGCGATATGAAGAAAAACCCTAAACCCGACAAAGGTCATAGACTGGGTGGGCGGGTAGGGCGAGAGCGTTGAACCTAGGCGCACACCACAACACACGTCTCGCGTGGTGGTGTGCGCGGAGCATCGACACGCCCTAAACCCTAAACCCCTAAACCCTAAAACCCTAAACCCTGGAACCCCTAAACCTTCATCTCCTGCTCCCCCAAAACCCTAAAACCCCAAAGGGTCCTATGTACTCTTATGGGGGATACTTCCCTAAGTCCGAATAGTAACTCCTAATATGGAAACCCTTCATTCTACTATATCGGTACATAGGACCTTTTGGGAACAGAAAACATCCGAGGCCCCGTCAGACGTTGAGGCAGCGGCGGAGGCCGCGGAGGCCTGGCGCTGGTTTTGACAAAACTCGGAAGTCTAGGGTTCAGGGTTTAGGGGTTGAGAATTTAGGGAGTTTAGGGTTTAGGGTTTAGGGATTTAGGGAGTTTAGGGTTTAGGGTTTAGGGATTTAGGGAGTTTAGGGTTTGGGGGGTTTAGGGTTTAAGGTTTGGGTTGAGGGTTTAGGATTTTAGGGTTTAGGGTTTAAGGGTTTAGGGGTTTAGGGTTTAGGGTTTAGGGTTTAGGGAGTTTAGGGTTTGGGGGTTTAGGGTTTAGGGAGTTTAGGGAGTTTAGGGAGTTTAGGGAGTTTAGGGAATTTAGGAGTTTAGGGAGTTTAGGGGTTTAGGAGTTTTAGGCGTTGGGGTTTAGGGTTTACGGTTTAGGAGTTTGGGGTTTAGGGTTACTTTGAATTAAGAGCAGCTTCCCCTAGGCCCTTAACCCCCTGGCCACTTGGTCGTGAGCGAGCGGTTGGAGCATGGCTGGGCTAAGAGATTCTGGTCCAGCATCGGAAGATGAGAAGTACTTGTTGGGTGTTTAGCGCACGGTATGATTTCAATAGGTTTACATACCCAAACCCATTCTGGGCCCAACCCTTCCCGACAGGAGAGCCTGATTTTCCTGCTATCATTGTTCATCTTTCTGTCCTTCGTCTTTCCGCCGTCTGGTGTCTGGAGCTGCCATATGCCCGCTCATGACAATCGCAGCGTTGGGTTGTGCTGCCTCCACCCTAAACCCTAAACCCCAAACCCTAAATCCTAAACCCTAAACCCTAATCATCTTATCTGGCCAAACCTTTGTGCGATTTGGTCGCGTCTCTTGGCCGTTGGACGAATAAGTCTGAACAGTAGGCATCCCCCTCCTAGTGAACTCTTCAACCCAAGGTCCTGGCCTTCCACCTGGTGAGATCATGAGTGTTTTCCGTGTGCCGGTACCGCCTACTCCAATGATGACCCTAGCCCCGCAAGCACGGAACAACCTGTAGTCTGCCTCCATTCTGGCCTTTTGCGTTGGCCCGTGGGTGGATGTAGCGGCTTTCGCCGAATGTTCGAGAACTCTTGCTTAACCTTCTTGCAAAAGCGGTCGATTCACCGTAATGTAGTCGCTAGATGTCCGGTCTTCAGACCCCGATCGGACGCGGTGTGATAGCCAGAATGTGACAACATTGCCACAGATCGCAACTAGACCCTCGAGTGAATCCAGTGAATACTTTGAGGGTATAGGGTTGCAAGCCACGAGTTGTCTCTAGCAGTTACAGCAACTCACATATTTATATAGCGATTTAGGGTTTAGGGTAAGGGCTCAACCGGACCAATCATCATACAAAGAAACTGCCACTGAGTCACAGGGTCCTGGCCGGCCTCTCCAAAGCTGCACAGCCATTATTTAGGGACCCAAAAAGCACATAAGCATAAGCATTTTATGGGGATATCCCTACCTTATTGGGCTTCATTATACGGAGGTTTATATGGGATATCCCTATCCTTGTTTTTGCTTATGCGCTTTTGGGGGCCCTAATGATAAAGGCACAGTCCGATACGTGACTTGAGGATTGCAGGACCTATAAACCCTAAACTCTGGGGTCCGTGGCGGGGTTTCGGGTCGTAGGGGTCGAGCTCAGAGTTTATGCCTTGAGGTTTAGGAAGTTCCCTAGACCCTAAACCCCAAACCGTCATAAAGCCTTTCTGCCTACAAAGGCCTTAAGCCTAACAGCAGAGTGTGGCACGTAGAACACCACAAAATGCAACAAGGATTCCTGACTCCAATATATTTGCTTCTTGTGCTGATGCGCGACCATCAAACACGAATTATTTGTACTCCCTGACTACCTAAACCCTAAACTTGCTAAACCCCAAACCCCAAAAGCTCTTGGTAATACCCATCGCAGATTTCGAAAGCCTCTCGGGCGCTCGACTTCTTTCGCGCCTCTGCGGCTGGGCAGTAAGCGTACCTTAACCTACCGAAACCTACTTTTTTGTAGGGTCACTATAAATTCGTATTAGGGTTTTTACTAAGAACCTATAAAAAGTAGGGTTTGGTAGGTTAAGGTAGAAAAATGAAAAATGGAATGGGATTACAGGATTTACAGTGCTTAGGAGTTAGCGGTTTAGGGTTTAGGGCTGTGGTGGTTGAGGGAGTTCGGGCGTATAGGTTTCGGGTTCAAGGTGGTGGAAGTAATACATGACAAAGATCAACCCTAAACCCTAAACCCCAAACCCCAAACCCAAAACCCTAAACCCTAAACCGTTCAACCCTTCAAAACACTTCAAACCCAACCCCGTCAAAATGCAGAGTCGACCCCCAAGTTGCCTTTATAAGGCACACTAACCCCTTAAACCCCAATGCCCTGAAGCCAAAACCTCTAAACCCTCCAACCCAACACCCGAAGCCCAATACCCTGAACGGAGTCTTAAGATGCCACATGGGTGGTTCTCAGTATGTGGGTCCCTCTTTGGGTCCTTACTTTAATACGGCACCTAATATCTAGGGTACCCAAAGAGGGACCCTAATGTTGACAACCACCCACATGAAAACTGGCTCAATGACACCACCCAGTACACATCAACCTTTAGGGATTTTTTTGGGGGGGATTATAGCGTTCTTGAAGCCCCTCTATTCCGAGATGAAGCCATACATTCTCAAAGCCGAATTCTGGGCAATTTCAGGAACTAAGGTTGAGGTGGGCTTATAGAGCAAGTAAGACGGTTTCGGTCAGGGTTTAGGGTTTCGGCTTTCGGGCTCAGGCACCAGAATGGGATACAGACCAAGCAAGGTGGTTTTAGCATGATGCTATCTTACATACCCTAAACCCTAAATCCGAAACTCTTAGCCCTAACCCTAAACTCTGAACCCTAAACCCTAAATCCGAAACCCTGAACCCTAACCCCCAAACCCTACTACCCTAACAACGAAAACCCTAAACCACAAAAATAGAAATGGGAGTTTCCGAAAATGGGGAACCCTAATATACTACCCTAAATAATTAGATCCTTATTATAAGGACCCCAAAATAAGGTACCCCCTATTTTTGGAAACTCCCAAATCGACAAAGGCCACTGGCTCGCCTGCCCCTCGGGAGCAGCGAGTGCCGGGAGAAGGCCTGCCCAGTGTCTTTCCCACCAAAAGTGTCCAAGGGTAAAAGGAGGGACCCTTAATAAGCTCCCTAGGTATATACCCTTAATATAGCTATTATATACCCATTTTATAGCCCATTATGGGGTAGGGGTCCCCATTAAGGGTCCCTCCTTTTCTTTTCCCCACGAATCCTGGATCAAGGAATACTGTACCCAAAGGCCTCAAAGTAGTTCCTTTTTAAAGATCGATATTTAGAATTCTATAGGGTAATCCCAAAAAATGAACTTCTTTGCGGCCTATGGGTATACTTCCCACGGAACCCAAGAACCCTTGATTAGGTACTGCCCCCATACAGTAAGAGTCTATGAAAGAGCTCCTATGAAGGTCCTAATATCGGAATACTGTATACTTCTTCACAACCAGAGGCGTGCAAGCAAGAAATCAAGGTATAGTACGGCTCTGCAGTTCTAGAAGGGCCTAGTAGAGTCAATCTGTTGCGAGATTAAACAGTAGTTGGCTTGTCCGAGAAGTTTATTGGATCAAGCGGTAAGGCAAACAGAGATTCCACAAATCAGGGTACCAGTGTCCTTTTTCAGGATCCTACGATTTAAGTCATATCTATACCCCTGATCTCAACCTGGACCCACGCTCAGCGCCTAGCCTAAACTTGCTAAACCAGAACCACGAAACCCCGTCGTCTTCAAGTTCGATGACTCGGACCGATATTCTGAGGGTCTAGATCCGCACCCCTGGTTCTCCGATCATCTTCTCTTTCTCTATGTGACTTCTGAGTTGTACATTCGGACAGAACAGGTGTTGAGTTGTTGAGCTCGAAGTCGAGGCGGAGGTGGTAGACGAAGTAGATGCTGCAGGAGTCCGTGGCGAGTTCGGCGCGCAAGTAGCATCGCACTCCATCGGAATGAGAATCGGGAGGTCCCTCGGAAGAGGTAACTACTCCCGAACAGGTATCTTTCAATCCTAGCTCTCAGCGTCCTATCTGGTCTTGCTGGATCAACAGGTTACGGGGAAAGATGCATGCATACCTACTACGGGATCTTCATGTGGGTAGTGTTTATGGCCGTCTCTACGACGTCCAGATGGTACTGGCCTGCCACTGTACGCACCTGAACCCCAAACCAGGGTCTTATCGCCATCAGGAAGAATCACGCATGAAAGATATAATTCAGACATGTAACTCTGACACACGATGCTTTCTGCAGGTTTTGACACAATTGCTCACTGGCTTGCTTTGGGATTCGGCGAAGGGTTCTATAGTTACCATAACAAGAACCCCCCGTGACCACACACCCTTGGCACCCTACACTTAGGTGTGTCCTGCCTTTGTCGCTTCAGAGCGCCTCAGGCAGAGTTTGAAGTGATCATGAGGTCCTATGGTATACATCTGAAGAGTTTCACCCGAAAGTTGCATCAAACCATCTGGGATCTGGACATCGCTGATACTGTCAACAGACTAGTTCAGACAAAACAGTGACGATCCTAAACTTTGGTCATTTCTCAGAGTGTCCCTAACCACCTGCTCTTGAAGCCTGCATGACTGCATGCCAACGGATTTAAAGTGCTCCCAGTCACATGTCCGGGCGTGCGACATCTTCGCTGTGAAGACCTGGTCGTGATGTCGGGGTCTTCTACGTGGCATCGCACACCACAAGCCGCCCATCATCGTTCCGGACACAGCTCTGCAAAGTGCCTGGAGTCTTCACAGTCATGCAACAGCACTCAAAGCTTGCAATGTTGATCTCTGGGCTACCGGGCAAGGGCTCCTTTTGCCGTTCCTGTGTCTGCAGACAATGTAGCCAATTACCCTTCTCCAGGACAATACACCCTCCAATACCCAAACTCTTTTGGCCTCACTGTGCCTGAACTGTGCTGGGAGGCCTGATGGCCTATGTTGACTTTGTTGAAAGTACAGAACGTTCCGTATGCTCTGGTTTCAGCACATACATGGGAGGTTCAGAACTCAATCGACCCACATATGCACCATAAGAACAGGATCATTGTCCTTGTCGTGATAAGGATCCCTTGAGGAGCTATCCCCATTTTTTGAAGAGATTGTACGACTCTCATTTGCGAAACACTATGCGGCTACATGCAGCATGTGCTGCTGGAAAACCCACGTCAAGGACAAGTTGGGGGGGGCAGGGCCCAGACCTTCCAAAATCCCTTCATTGAGGATTGTATCTTAAATCACAGTAGGAGCCCTAATATGAATCAAGGTACATTCCTTCATTCCCTTACAGAACCCTTATAGCACCACTTCACAAGAACCCTTAGACATATGGCAGCTTCCGAACATGGGGGACCCTAATATAATACCCCACATAGTAGGATCCTTCTTATTAGGACCCCAAAATGAAGTACCCCTCATTTTCGGAAACTCCCATATTCCTTAATTAAGGGATCTTGGAAGGTCTGGGGACATCGGAGCTGTCCTGGGGGATTTTGTCTATGCGAGACCTCGGCGCATCGCTGCAGAGAGTTGGGCACTTGAAGGATCATGGGACTTAGTAACTATAGGGTTCGTTAAAGGGCTCCTTGAAAGGGATCTATAAGGGTTCTATAAGAGGGGTCTTAGGGTTACTTGAAGGATCATGGGACTTAGCCAATAAGGTTATTATTGGGGAAACTATACTTATAACTACTTATAACCACATAACCATACTTACTAAGTCCCATGATCCTCCAAGCATACGAGTATCCCCATAGACCTGTCTGCGAGTTCTCAGTAGGGCTACCTCCTCACCTAAACCCTAAACCCTAAACCCTGAACCCTCAACCCTATTTCCTGATGTGAACCCTAAAGTTGTCATACTGCTGATGGACAAAATCCTGCATGACGCATTATAAGGAATATACCATAGTTCCCATAGTGTAGAGTCCTCAGGGTCATGCAGGATTTTGTCCATCAGCAGTAGAGTTCCCTTCCAAGAACTTGCAGGATGGGGGAGCCCCTACGGAGTTTCTCACATCGTCAGGGGAAAAATCCTCAGTATACCTACTGTAGGGGCCTTAATGGTTAGAATAGGGTTTTGGGGCCCACTATATTATAGGTATATTAAGGAACCCACACAGTAGTATGGGTAACTATGAAGGCCCCGATATTTCTCATGATCCAAGATTGCGAGAAACTCCGCGTGAAGGCAGCTCAGACGCAGACGAAGGATGAGAAGAAAGCGCACTTTATTACCTGGCCCATTCTTTCCAAATGCCATGGCCTGATATTTGATGACCGAACACAGCCCCGTCCTGCACAGTGACTTGAAACACTCTCGTACAGCTGGTTCTGTGTTCGTGCCGTTACACATGGTTGGCACCATGCCGCCCAACTAAACATACCAGCGGCGACCACCGGAAGTGCGATCGCCCCGGCTCCAAAGGCTGAAGCATGTCAAAGAAATTCATGCTTTCAGCGAAATATCAAGAAACCGGAAATGTAGATCATTTGAACCCTCTGATCATGCTCTCGGCCGCGCCTTGAGGTCACATCAGACCGCCGGAGCTCATCACCTAGCCATTTGGCAGCGGGTGGCTAATGTCGCGGACCGCTAGCCATCGATTCCGGACAGGCGGATGATGGATAGGCTCTGAGCGCTCGCCTCAACATGCAGGGGCAGGTCATGGGGCCAAAAACCTGCTTGCAGGGTAGAAAGACTGTACTCAGCATCTGGTTGACACAACGAAACTGATGAGGTCGCTTGAATGGCTGTTGCTGCAGTACATGTTGCTGCTGATGCTGCAACTGCTGGAATCGTCGTTGCTGCCAGTTAATGCTAGTTCTACAGTAATCACGAGAATGATGTCCCCATTCATCGTCACCCTCCTCGCCTTCTTGGCCGCATGATGACGTCGCAAGTACCACAGCTCGGGCGATTAAGGAGTTGAGACCATCCAACATGGTAACTTAAACCCTAAAGCCCTTAGCCGCTGAACCCAAAACAACCACAACTATGTGGGCACCCGGTGTTTAGGGTGCGAGATTCTACCTTCCTGCATGTTTCCATCGTTGTCCATCGCGCATCGCGTTGTAGTTAGGTTTGTGACATGTGGTCGGGACGTAGCTTTTGGCTTCGAGGCTTCAGTGAACAGGCTTTAATGTAATGATTAGGATTTGATGAGAGGGGCTTTGGCGATCAGTGCTAAGGAATGAAGACCTCGGAATTGGCTAGCATGTTGGCCTGTTCTTTCCCTTGTTAGGGCTTGGAGCCTACTGAGCCGTAGTGAGGTCAACTGGATCAGAGTTCTATCTGCATCTGACAGTGACTTTTCCAACTTAATCCGTGCGTACAATAAGGAAGACCTGCTGCGACCCCGAAACCTATCTCCTAAATCACAACCCGAGCACGTTGAGCTTGCGAGACCCTGGGTCTTGAGTTCAGGGCTCCTGTAAAGTCTCCAAAGCACCCGACGCAAGCGGTTGGCTATCACAGTCATAGTCGTCGCCGCAATCATTGTAGCTGTAGAGGTTTTTTAGAAGCCAAAATTCTCCGGACAACAAAACCGAAGGCAAGAGCCATCTTGGACCCATGAGGATCATACGAACGCTATTCTTACTCGTCCCGGCGAGATGCGGTCTACTACATTCGTAAAGGGATCCCAAAAGCAGTGCTTGCGGAGACAGTTCTTCCTCTAGACCCAAGAGTAACCTGGGAATAAAAAGGGTGCCCTTTTGGTATCAAGGGTGTTATAAGGGAACCTGCACCCTAAACACGGGAATAAGGGCCTACTCTGGGTCCTAGTCCTCAAACCCGAGACTCAGACTCGAAGCCCGCCCCGCCTGCACGGGAAATGTCCTGAAAAAAGGCATCCGTCGAAGGTCACAAACTCCGCGGCGGATGTGCGCATTCTTGACGAAGCGGTGGATGTTTAGGGTGAAGTCGTCGATTTAGGATTCTGGAATTCTGGTTGGATGGAAAAGCCGCATGAACGCTAAATCCTAAACCAAAGCATCTCCTACCCAAAACTCTAAGCCCTCAAAACCTTCGTTTTTGTAGGGTCCCAAAATAATAAGAACCAATAAGAAAGATATGGCAGTTTGAGGAAAGCCTGACGATTCGAGAGGGGACTTGAGCATGTTACTACCGCGGCAAACATCCCTCCCTTTAGGGTTTAGGGAGCTATATACGTAGACACATGTGTATATATATATATATGTATATACATATACTTTTACATAGATAGGGCCTTAATAATTGGAATCAGAATTGGCTTTCTGGTGGTTTTCTGTGCCCAAACACAGGAGTTCCCCGCCTCCTGGCACCGATCCCCCGACCATGCCCTGATCAGGGCTTCCAAAAGGTTCCCTTTAAAGGAGGGGGTCTATAAGGGTTTGGGGTTTCAAGGCGTAGGGCTTCAGGGTTTAGGATTTCAGGGTTTAGGGTTTCAGGGTTTAGGTTTAGGGACGGGCTCTTAATATACGGGTTTCCCTGTAAAGGAAACCTAAGGGGTCTATAGGGCATCTATTCTTCCCAAAAGCTTCAAACTAGGGTTTGGAGTCTTAGGGTTTGGGGTTTAGGGATTTGGGGTTTGGGGGTTCTAAGGTTTGGGGTTTTAGGGTTTACGGTTTTAGTAGGTTTTTAGAGCTTATTAGGGTGAAGGGAGGGGCGTGGCGATGTAAATGGGGGCAAAAAGGATAAAAGTAGTGGGTTGAGTGTGACTATCTGCCTTATTGTAAGTGATGGGTATTCTGTCGGAATGTAACTATCAGCTAAATCAGCTACGTACCAATGAACCTGCGAGTCAGGATGGTCAGGAAACTGTAGTTTCGCTGAATCTGAAAATCGCATGGAATAGTGAGGTCGCGAACTAAGACACCGAATAAATATCGAAACACTTAATCAGCGAGGCGAGCAAATCTGCCTCACAAGATGTAGCTGCTGCTGTGCTATTACAAAGCTGACTATGACAATCACGGTCATGACGGTTGCGGATCAAGAAGTTCTTGCTGCTAACAAAACTTTACAAGTAGCGGCACACTACATGCACGACGGCAGAAACCACAACGACGAAGACGACCACAACGAAAACGACAACGGCTTGTAGCATGCTATCGCGCAGGGACCATGTGCTACACCGCAGTGTAGTCATGAAGGATTTCTTGCGGGAAAACTTCGTCAAAATCTGCTTGACGGGCACGGTGGCCGAAGCGTGCTTCACCAGAATGTGCCACTGCACCACTGTCAAGAGGACATACCGCATGTCAGTATGAACAGCATGTGGTCGCCGTGGCTCTTGCCGCGTCAGCAAGTCCGTCATGGAATCTTCCGTGAAGAATGGATGCGCCTCCTTATGGTGATGTCCTGCCCGGATACAGCCGGATACAACTTCAAGCATGCAGAGCCTCCGATGCACACCACGGATTGATTAATGTCCTTGTCTGTCGTCGAAGTCGAAGTCACAGACTTCTATGAAGTCGTGGTCGCTCCAGGTCTGGGACAAACCAAAACGCTGATGGTAACCCCAGACTTACGTACCCAAAACAAGCAAAAGCCAGGACAACAACCCAGCGTCAACAGAACCCGCGAGGCCACGCATAAGCATAGCACCCTGAGCCTTTCGAAAGCCCCTGAACCGATTCCTCAACCTCAGACTCACCGAGAAACTCAGGGTTCAGTTCTCTTGACCCAGCAGAGAAAGCCGCTCAAGCCTCTATCGGGTTTGGGGGTTTAGGCGGTTTAGGGGTGTAGGGTTTAGGGCCAACCCCTACATTCCATGACCAAGATCCGCAAACACAGTCCACTAGCCCTTCTGAGACTCCAAGCAAGAGGTGCTGAACAGCAAACCCGACACGCCCCAAAGAACCTAAACCCTGAACCCTTACACGAGACACCCTCAGCACCAAATTTCGACCCTTGCAGAGTACCCCTGAACCTTCCAAAAACATCACACAAAGCCAAAAAAAACAAGTAGAATTCAATACTTTCTTGAAACCTAAGCCCAAAAAAACTCCGACACCCTTAGCCCTCAAACCCTTTAACAACGTACCCGGGGCCTTAGTGATTGATTAGAATAGCATGCAAAAAGGCTTTCCATGGGCTCGCCGAAGTGTTACAGGTGGTATATAGGGTGTATTGCGATCTCTTCATTAGAATAAGGCTGTTGGGTATAATGTTGGTATCATATAAGTATATAGAGACTGGGGGTACTAGTACTAACCATTCAAAACTGTGTAGTTCCAGCGATATACAAGTGGAAGAACTTGTTAACCTCGTCCAGTTGCAACTCACAAAATAATTAAAGCTCGCTTTAAACTCTGTAACTGCTGAAGAACCTTACGGCACTGTGACACCGTATGACGCCCGTATGTATATATTTATGCACACACCTACATACAGACATAGCTACCTACCTACATACATACATGTATCCACCATCCACCCATCCACCCACCCATCCATCCATGCATCCAGGCATGCATGCATTCGCGCTTTTTCGGTTGCTTGAACCCGTGATTTCGGCCTTGGGCTGCGGCAAACGGGGCTTCGGCTGCGAAGCCTCTGGAGCGGGTGGAAGGTTTTCAGTGTGATACGGGCAGGGTTTAGGGTTTTGGGTTTAGGATTTTAGGGCTTGGGGTTTAGAGCTTAAGGTTTAGGGCTTTGGGTTTGGGGTTGAAGGCTTTGGGTTTGAGCTTTGGAACTTAGATTTAGGGCTTAAGGCCTGGAGTTTAAGGTTTACGGTTGAGGGTTGAAACAAGGGTCGTTAGTGGTGTTATCGCTCGCAGATGGCGCCGGATGTCTTGGTGTGTGCTTGCGGGATTTTACAGAGCTTTGTGAGTTTTAATTATTAGAGCTTCGAACGGACGAAGCGGCCGGAATGACTAGAATAGGCTTTCAGAAGAAAAGTCGAAAGGTTTCAAGATGCTTTCGGCGATCTCGAAGGGATCTTTTCCAAGGGCTCAGGGTTTAATGCGGTGGATGATATAAATCCTGCATTACCTTAAGGACGCTAAACTATGGGAATCATGGTACATTCCTTATTATGGGTAATGCAGGATTTATATCAACAACAGTAATTTAAACCCCTACCTCATGGTCTTGGGCCCAACTGACTGCTGAAAGTTCTTGTTTAGGGAAATGTTGGGCTTGGGACATTGGATTCCAGGTGGGCTTCGCTGTTTCAAGTTTGGGGTTCGGGGTTTAGGTCCCAGGCCTAGAGTCTACGGTTAGGGTCTGCGCTTCCGGATTCCTAGCTTTTGGGGCGTGCAGATCATGTCTTCATTCCATGCGAAGGCCGATAGCCTCATCTGGAGAACTTCTGAGATTGGGGCATTAACTTAATCATAAGTCGAAAGACGGTTCCTGTAATAAGGGTTCCACGTGGAGGGGTCTATAGGGTTAGGTACTACAAGGGTTATATAATATAGGGGCCCTGATGGCTGGAAGTAAAGGTTTGGGGGTGTATACCCAGGAATCAGGAATCCTAAAGAATCCTACCGGCAATTATTCAAGCTTCTATGCCGGCATACATGGAACCCTATGCCCCCAACCCTCAGAATTCTGAAACACCAAAGCCACTGCCCGAATATTTGTAGAGGCTTAACCTATCAAACTCAAGAAGACCAACAACACCCACCGGCCAACAGTTATGTTTCCTAAACTCTAGCCCCGAAACACTTAGACCTAAACTCGAAACCCTGTGAGGGCGGGCAAGTATGGCTACTTCAGCCGGTTTTCTGCAATGAAAGGGTGCAAGGTTGCTTTGAAAGGTTCAACGTGCATAGGTATATGTAGCCTCAAGACATAAGTACCTTACTTTGGGTATCAAGTAGCCGCAACCAGAGCTATCTAAATGATGACCTCGTGTACCAAGCTCCTGATCGCGTGAGTAAAATACCCGGCCTGATGCCGCGATGACTTTCCATTGCTGGCCGCCCCGAACTTTGGCCGACAATGGAACTGCACACCTTAGAAGGGGCCCCCACCCTGTAATAGTGGTATAATAGGAATATAGTAGGGCTCTAATATAATCCTTGTAGTCACTATTACAGGGTGGGGGCAGCTTCTAATGCACACCTCAGGCGGCAGTTTTGGCAATCGGGGTTCCAGAGTTTCGGGTTTGAGTCTTCAGTATTTAGGCTCCTGTGTAACAGTATTTAAAACAGTAGTGGTAGTCGTCGTCGTCGTAGAGTCGTAGAGGTACTGGTAGTGGTAGTAGTAGCGGTGGTGGTGGTAGTAGCAGTAGCAGTGGTAATAGTAGGAGTAGTGGTGGTCGTGGTATGTCGTGGTCGTAGAAGTAGCAGTAACAGCAGCAATGGCAGTAGCAGTAGCCGTAGCGGTAGCGGTTGCAGTAGCGGTAGCACTAGCAGTAACTCTAGCAGTAGCTGGAGCTGGAGCAGTAGGAGGAGGAGTAGTGGTAGTAAATAGTGGTACCCCCACTGCTAGCACTGGTACACATACCTTGCTGCTAGGCCTTTCTTCGCACCAGAAAGCCCTAGACCCTAAATCCTAACTGCACCCAAACCTGAGACCCTTGGCCGTTAACCCTATAAACTTCAATTCATAGCCAATTCCTTCTTCGATACAAAAATTGTATTAAACTGGACGTCCCAAACCCTAAACTCGGAGAGGAAACAAGTCCGTTTCCCTTCCTTGGAACCCAAGAATAAGCCGGACAGGTCGCAGAAGGCTGCGCCGCTTAGACCTGGGTCCAATGCAAGTTCAATGGTTTAAGGGTTTGAGGTTCGCCCTAAACCCTAAACCCTAAACCCTAAAAACTTTAAACCCTAAACCCTAAAAACTCTGAACCCTAAACCCTAAACTCTACACCCTAAACTCTAAACTCTAAACCCCAAACACTAAAACCTGAACTCTAAACCCTAAACCCTACTCTACACCCTAAACTCTAAACTCTAAAAAACCCTAAACCCTAACTCTAAACCCTAAGCTCTAAACTCTAAACCGTGGGGCGTCGGGTTCAGGTTCGGACTTTGGGTTTTTCTTCAAAGCTTACAGTTTACTGTAGGTCTGGCGCACGAGACCCAAAACCCCAAACCCTAGACATATAAGAAGGACCCAGGTTTCGGTAACGAAGCTGAACGACTGCCAGCCTCGAGAATTGCCGGCGACAGACTTCGGGTTTATAAACTGCCATGCCCCATACTTCGACACGTCAAGCCGTTCGATTCGCTGAACCACAGCCCCGCTCAATTAAAGGATTATGGGACTTAGTAACTGGGGTTAGCGCTAGTGTAACTATACTTATGAATACCTATAACCCCACTTAGAGCATGAATAATGCTAAGTCACATGACCCTCCAAGTAACCTTACGTCCCATGAACCCAAGTAGACCTGAACACCCTCGAATCTATACCCGTGCGAAACACAACCCAACCTCACGTTCTGGGCACCCACAGGATGGAAAGCTCGAACGATGCACCCTGATGACTCAAATGGAAGACCCCAAAAAAAATCATCGAGCATTCCCTGAAACTTGAATCTGGCGTGTACCAACTAGAACTCACCTACAAGAAACTGAGACCTAATCCTGAGACCCCAACCCGAGACCCCAAATTACTAAACTCGCTTCGCTTCTTCAGCAAGCGGCTGTTCAGAAGGGCGTAGCAGAAGCAAAAAAAATGCTCGAAGATTGCAGAGCCAAATTCTGCAGAATGTAGTGGCTTAAGTTTAGGGTTTCGGGTTTCCGGGGTGGTAGCATAGGTGTTTTAATGGCTAGAATAAGACTTGGGGCACTGCATTTGTAGCATGTTATATACGTGTGATGTAGGGACGATCAGGCCGTATTATTAAGATTGACACGCTGACATACTCAGTGCTCCTGGACAAGTAAGATGCCCGTTTCGATGTTAGCAACAAGCGTGTTGGCGTGTTAGTCGTGGTCATCTGTACCCACAATGTGCAATCGGCCATCAATACGGTGGATGATATAAATCCCGCATTACCTTAAGGACCCTAAACCATGGGAATTATGGTATATTCCTTATTATTATGGATAATGCAGGATTTGTATCATCAACCGCATCTACATCGCGGTGATCAAGTCGGACAGTCAGTTCGATCCACGGTTCATGATAGAATATGATGGCGTGCACTTTTGCTGCCCATGAACCTCCCCATTCCTACACTACAATATACCGCACCCCTCCCAAACCTTAGCATATTTTTTAGGCACCTGTTTTGATTCCCCGATACAAGCTCGTCAACAGTTTGAGAACCCAGCCCCAATCATGAAGCCAAAGACATCCCCTTATAAGCCCTAAGTTCAAACCGCGAACCCTAAACCGGCAGGAAAGCCCGTAAGAAGCCCATTAGTTGTTGAGGGCTCCATGCTACTGCGCTTTTCAATTGAACGGAAGAAACTCGGGGAGTAGAACCGAAAGTGCAAACGCTCAACCAGGTGCATCATGCATGCCTGGATCATGGGCTTAGTTGCTGAGTTCATAAGCCAAAAATGTGAACTTTCAAATCGAGATATAAGGGGTAATGGGTGCTGGTATGCACTTCTACATGCTTACGCAACGTCATGATGATTGATGACAGAAGAACTGCGCGAATCGTGCCCGTCTCAGTGTTTACGCGATTCACGTAGCAGCGCATTTGTGGTTTTGGGGTTGGGGTTTATGGCTATGGGCGCTGGGTTATACAAGGATTTGAGGTCCTGGGGTGCAGTGTAATTAAAAACGGAAGCTTCCTTTTCACCCACAGGTCAGGCCATCCGAAAGCTGAACAAGTCGTTAATGTGTCCGGCTCCCTTTCTCGGTTGCCTGGCACGTCAAATTCTCCAATCGGTGCTTCCCTAGTCACAATTCGAATGTCGCATCTTGGTTCGCTGCTTGAAATGGAAACTCGTCATGGGTACTAACTCCATGTATCTCCCTAAATCTCGCAGCCTAAATGTGTCAGCCTTCGATTTACTGCATACTCTAGTTTGAAAACCCTTTTTGCAGCGATGGAGTCTCTGCCGCAGGCTTTTGGCTACAGAGCTCGCAACCCCTAAACGCTCATCCTCTTACATCCAGACCCTAGACCTTCCAAAATCCCTTAGTTAAGGCATATATCTTAAATCATATTAGGGATCCTACTATAACTTAAAGTATATTCCTTAATTAAGGGATATTGGAGTCTCCTAAACCCTAAACCTTAAACCTTATAGATCCCTTAAAGGATCCCTTAAAGGAGCCCTAGGTATTCCTTAATGAAGGGACTTTGGAGGCTCTGGGAACTTTCCCCCAGCCTTCGGCCCTGCACCTTAATCCCTAGAGCCCCGAAGACCCAACCTAAGAAACCCCCTTATCTCTAAGCAAGACAAACACTGGAGCCCCAAATAATCTTCTTTCTATACATCAACACTTGAAAATCGGAGATCTCTCAAACATTTCCCCTTGGCTCGGTCAGTACATTCTACACCCCGAACACTATGCCCCAAAGCCATCTAAAGCCTTAAACCAAAGAAACACAAATCCTGACTATGACAGGATTGTAGACTCATTAAATGCGCAGTATGCAGCCCTGTCAAAAGCTCAAGTTCTAAACCTGGAGCCCTAGACCCCGATGTCCTGACCCAAACCCCTGTGCCGTAGAAAACGCTAAAGAGCCCTTACAAACGCTTTCTAGCGCCTCCTACAGACTCAGCTGTAATGTTTGACACGAGGAGGTATAGAATAGCGAGGCTTTTGCGGCTTGAGGGCTAGGAAGTTGGCATACTTTCCAAGCTTTGGCGGCTCAGCTCATTTGCGGCTGCTTCCAGTTCTCGTAGTCGGCGCCCTCCCAGCCTGCAGCATGACAGCTTCAAAGCTTAACAAAAGCCCTATGGACCCTAAGCCCTCAAAGCCAAATCACAATCCCTTAAGGAAGATCTACACGGCTTCTTCGTCACCTTCTTCATTCTTCGCTGGTTTTTTTGGCTTGCTCCCCTGGCCTTCACAAGCAACGGCTTTCCGGGCCCAAACCTTTAGGGTTTAGGGTTTCGGGGTTTTAGGGCTTAGGGGGTTTAGGGCTTAGGGTTCGAGCTTTCAACCTTCAGCTCAACTCTGACATGAAAGGGCTGTCCCCCGTGTGGCGACATATGCATGCGCTCTAAAGAGTCGTAAGAGAGCATCGACCCAAGGTTGGATCTGAAACCGTTAATCCTTCAACCCTAAACCAAAACCCCAATTCGCGAGTCTTAAGCCGGCAACCCTAACCCCTAAACCCTAAACCCTAGACCCTTAAAGGAACCACAAACCCTTAAAGCAACCCTTGTCTGCCAAGCCCAACTTTGCCGACGGGCGGCTATGATACGTGTCGTGGGAAGGGCCCATCCAATCAGACTCAATCGGCCTTCAAAGCCAGGAGACAGCAACAGTGGCAAGAGCGGAAGTCCTAGTATGGTACTAGTACTAGTAGTAGTAGCAGTAGTAGTAGTAGTAGTGGTAATAGTAGTAGTAGTAGTAGTAGTCGTAGAGTAGGTAGTAGTGCTCGTAGAAGTAGTAGTAGAGGTGGTAACAGTAGTAGTAGTAGTAGTAGTAGTAGTAGTAGTAGTAGTAGTAGTAGTAGCAGCAGCAGCAGCAGCAGGAGTTGTAGCAGTAGCGGTAGTAGGTATAGGTAGTAGTAGTAGTAGTAGTAGTAGTAGTAGTAGTAGTAGTAGTAGTAGTAGTAGTAGTAGTAGTAGTAGTAGTAGTAGTGGTAGTAGTAGTAGTAGCAACAGTAGTGGTAGTAGCAGGGGCAGCAGAAGCAGCAGCAGCTTTAGTAGGTTAGTGGGAGCAGGAGTAGGAGTCAGCAGTAGTCTCAGTAGCAACATTATCAGTAGCAGTAGGAAAAGATGTAGCAGTAGTAGTAGTAGCAGCAGTAGCAGCAGTAGCAGTAGTAGTAAAAGCAGTAGCACTAACACTAGCACCAGCACTTGCAGTAGCAGTAGCAGTAGCCGTAGTAGTAGTAGTGGTGGTGGTGGTAGTAGTAGTAGTAGTAGTAGTAGTAGTAGTGGTAGTAGTAGTAGTAGTAGTAGTAGTAGTAGTAGTAGTAGTAGTAGTAGTAGTAGTAGTGGCACTAGTGCACCGATTTTAAGATATGTTATGTAGCTTCACCCCGCGCGCCCTTCTTAACATTGCTATGAACACGGGGTTTTACAAAATCGTCCAAATGACATAAATCTTGCACCGCCCTAAGAGATCTGTCGTCAACGTTAAAAACGGGAGCGCGGGGTTGTTGGTTGGATGTGTACTCGAAACAGTGTGTGCAGGTGGTGTAAGATTTCCCCCATCCACCATAGTAATAGTACTAGGAAAGAAGCAGCAGCTGTTGTAGTTGCTGCGTTGCACTGGCACGACCGAACACCGAAGGCACCTTATCCCCTCCGTGGGGCAGACAGCACTCACCTCAGACCAAGCTTGGTTCTTGTCAAGGAACGAAACTGAATTACGAGAATAATTACAATATATGGTGTCGGGTTTCAATTTCCGGTCTCCCTAAGTTAATAAACAAAATACACGTTCATCAAAAACTGAAAAGAGCGATTCACCCACAACTAGCCTCATGTACGTCGTTGTCATGTGCATAAACAGAAATGCTTTCTATGTTGCTGCGAACTACAATTGCCGCTGATATTGTGCTTGTGCCTGTTGTTGAATGTCGCTATTGCTGCTACTGTGGCCGTCGCGATTGTTCTTGTCATTGCTATTCGTAAAACTTAAATGGGGGTTTCCGAACTAGGGGACCCTAATCTAGTGCCCAACATAGTAGCACCTTAACCCCTAATGCCCTACTTTTTAAAGACCTTACAAAAAGAAATCATATTAGGGAACCCTACAAAATGTACATTCCTTAGGGTCCAGGTATTCTAAGGACCCCAGACGAAGGAACCCCCTGCTTGGAAACTCGCAAACAGAACCCAAAAAGCGTTTAGACTTCCTCGGCCCTAGGGGACCAGGGTTTGACGGGCTGCGCAAACAAAAATGTAGCTTAAGGGGGCCTAGACATTCCGTCCGCAACTTGCAGTTTAGGAGCATAGGTACCCTAACTCAACACCTCAATATGGTTTACCTTAACCCCAAATAACCTACCTTTTTAAGAACTTGCAAAATGAAATCGTATTAGGGAACCCCAAAAAGTAGGTTCCCTAGGGTCCAGGTGAAGTATATTCCTCAATGAAGGGGCGTTGGAGTCCCTTGCACTGAGGATGCTACCTCTGTGTTTTTTGGGGGAGGTGTCTATATCGGGGCCCCCAATCCTTCTCGCAACTGAAACTTGAGGTTCAGGCTTTACCTGAGGCGATGAGTTCAGCTGATACGAGTCAACGATGGCTACGCCCACTCAACAATAACTCTTTGCGTAAAAACTCTAAACACGTTTTTAAAATCACGCACCGTGATCGTAAACACACTTGGGAAAAGACAAGTCTAGGGCCTAACCCGAGATCGTGAATCTGGAACTCCGGTTTGGTGGAGATGAAGGGGAGAGAGAGAGAGAGAGAGAGAGATAGAGAGAGATAGAGAGAGATAGAGAGAGATAGAGAGAGAGAGAGAGACATTCTCACTGTGGCTTGAAGGTTTAGGGTCGAGGGTTGCGTTTACGACTTTCCTGGAGAGGCATTGAAACACTGCGAGATCGAGGTTTCGAGGTTAGTATATACTATAATCTAATATAATTACCTTAAGCCGGAATAACCTACCTTTTTAGGGTTCCTTATTATGATTTCCTTATATAAATCCTTTAAAAGGTAGGTTATTCCGGCTTAAGGTAAGCAACCCTCTTGGTAATTATTCAGGCTTCGATGTTAGCCAGGTGGACTGGTAGTAGACCCATCAAAAGATGCACAGCAAGAGGATGAAGCCTCAACAACATCAGCGACTCTGCCCGGGAGGCGTAGCAAGACAGAGAAGGCTAAGATGGGAGCTTTGTAAGATGAAGGTCGGAACAGGGTTTTTGGGCCCCAGCATACTATAATTATAAGAAGGAGCCCCCACCACAATATTGGTAATTATTTGGGCCCCTATATAAGATCCGTAAACCCTTCTCAGCATAGGCAGCTTGGTGGTGTAGGCGAGCCAATGAATCAACAACCCCAAACCCAACAACGCGAAAGCGCGAGCCCTTCAACGAGAAGCCCAAAAGCATAACCTACAGAAGAACACCTGATACAATCCTTCAAGAAACCTCACAGAACCGTTACAGCAAAGAACCCAGAAACCCTTCAAGTTCAGCCCAGATAGAAACCGTCAAGGTCAAGAGCCCACGAAGAACCAACCCTACATCCTAAACTCTGAACACTAAACCCTGCACCCCACACCTTAACCCCAAAACCTCAAACCCTAAAGCCTTAAAAATCAACTAAAGCCATGTTGCAGCCGTGGACAGCGAGTAAAGACCTTGGCACACTCCAGAGCTCGCTGTCTCTGTGGCTTGCAGGACTGCCAGTTTGGGCGGGTTTATACGAGACACATGCCGTCAGGGTCCATGTTCCCAAATAGTACATATTTTGGGCGGACCGTTAGGGATAATGAAGCACCTTGTAGAGCTGGAGTTTGATTTTGCTGTGGGGGCTTTTGGGGTTCAGAGTTTACTGCATACACGGGAGAGTATTATTTTTTAGGGCTTAGGACGCGAGGGTGAGGTGCAGAGCTTAAGATCTGGTTCGTAGAGCTTGTAATGCTTAGTGCTTAGTAATGCTGTGGTAGGCTCACCATTCGTTGACTAACGCAATGTCAACCCCAAACCCAAATTGCTGCATAACCTTACACCCCAGTTCGTGCCTAAGTCTACACCCCGGTATAACAACGTTCCCTAGTACAATCTAACCCTAAAGTATGAAGCCGGAATAACGTCCCAGAGAGCATGTCAGGTCGCACCTCAGCATGGCTCCTAAAGTGAGTCTGTTACGGCGGATGCATAGTTGCAACGATGCTGTGTCACAACACGACGGAACGATCAAGATATGGCCAGACTGCTCGAAGCCTGAAGCTATGGCAACGAAGCTTCGACTTGGATGGAATCCAGCCCTCACTCAACCCTAAACCCTAAACCCCAAACCTAAAGCACGAGCAGCATGACGCCCATCTTCATTCGGTAACGGCGAAAAGTGTCATCAGCATCGTGGGATACATCTAATGTAGGGGCCTTAACAATTAGAACGGGGTTCTGGAATATATTTTCTCAGAACTGTACTAAGGAACTCCCATTAGTAGACCAGGCGCTTTGGCGCCTCCTTCACATTAAAGTCTGAGATAGACATCAAACACCAACAGTGCTTTCGCGATTTGCGCAAAGTCATTCGCACCTCCCCGAGCAACCTTCGAATTTGGCAAACCCTGAACCCTAAACCCTATGAGGGCACCGCGATATGGATGAAATAGTCGGGCGAGGCTATCTGGGAAGGGCGCGGGGGTCATCGCTACAGCTTTACTCCTACAACCCCTTTTTAACCCTAGAAGCTCTTATTAAACTGACAATTCCACCAACCCCCGCCCCTCCCAAAACCAAAACAACAACTTAGAATACCTAATTAGCACCCTAGCCGTGAACCCTGAAACCCCAAACCCTAGGATAACCTTGCAGCTTCAGTTGTCCAACTCTTTTGCAGACCAACAACGTGTAGAAACTCCAAAGCATGTACGATTGCGTCGTGCACACGTGCTCTTCTCAACCGCGGATTGAAGAAACAACCGAAACCCTGAACCTTGTAAACCCTCGAAGCCCTCGCCCTAACCCCTAAACCCCCAGACCCCTAAATCCCTGAAGCCCTAAAACCCCAGGGGCCCTAGAAGCCCAGCTTCAACATCCTGAACCCTAAACCTCTGAAGCCCTAAACCCCCGAAGCCCGAATCAAAAAACCCTGAACCCCAAACCCCTAAAGTCCTGAATAAAACCTTCCTAGAACCCTTCTGGGAGACCTTCTAGGAACCCTTAGAAGAACCCCTAATCTTCGGATACGACCCCTTATAGAAACCCTTGAAAGAGCCCTCAAAGGAGCCATAAACTTCGGGTAGGATCCCCTATAGAAACCCTTAAGGGTTCCCGTAAAGGAACCTTTGAAGGATCCCTTAAAGGATCCCTTAAAGGAGCTTAGGGTTTAGGGTTTAGGGTTTAGGGAGGATCCCTTAAAGGATCACGTAAAAGATCCCCTAAAGGAACCCCTGAAGGAACCCGAAAAGGCACCCATAAAAGAACCCTCAAAGGATCCCCTGAAGGAGCCCCTCAACTTCGAGGTCTCCGAGTGCTTGGCAGCCGGTGTAGAGCTCGCGATCCTCGGACTTCGCCTCGCGAACCTGACCCCAAAGACTGGAAAATCGTTAAGGAACGAATCCTTTAACAGGATCCTTGTAGAGAAACCCTTAAAGGATCCCTTAAAGGATCCTTTAGAATAAGAGTGTTCAACCCGAAGACTGGGTTCTTGTTCAGGAACCTACTTCAAATTACCATGGCAGGGATCCTTCAAGGGTTCTTATCAGGTATCTATGAAGGTAAGTAGCGTCGGTTAGGGTCTAAGACCTATGAGGGAATTTACTGTATTAGGGATCTACAGTACTGAATGACGTATCACTATAAGGATCTTTCAGGGTTGCCATAAATGTCTAAGGTTTAAGATTTATGTTAAGCTGACTGGGTTCTTGCGAAGGGAGGGATCCTTTAAGAGCCCCTTAAAGGACTCTAGAACAAGAGTAACAAACCCAAAGACTGTGTTCTTGTTAAGGAACTTACCCTAAGTTACCATAGTACGGGTCCTTTAAGGGGTTCCTTAAAACGGGTCTCGAAGAGAAAGTTGTTAAGGAACCTGCCTTCAATTGCCAGAGAGGTTCCTGTAGGGGATACTGCTATAACGGTGCAGGTTTTGGGGGTGAAGATCTGTAAGGGTCCCTTAAAAGATCTTGAAGGCTTGCTTTAAGGGTTTGGGGTTTGGGGTTTAAGTTAGCATGTAAAGGATCTGCAGTAAATAAGAGAGTTTCACTATCATGGTAACTGGGAAATAAGTTCCTTAGCAATGACGTAAAAAGCTCCTTTCGAAAAGGTTTAGGAGGCATTATAGGGTCCTATGTCGGTTGCCGAGCAAAGTTGAGGTAGTGCTCGAGGTTCGAGTTCAGGGTCTAGGGGTGGGGGTTTAAGTGTCCAGCGCTTAGGGGCCTTGCTGAGTGGACTAGAACTGGAATACATGAGGGGGTCTATAGTCTATAGGGTGCTACAAGGCGCTTTTATGGCTCTGTAGGGCTTTATGTGGCTCTGTAGATTCATTTTGATTTACGCCGTTTTCAAAGGTTTTTGGTTATAGTAGGTTAGGTCTGCGGATGATTGCGAGTTTTGGGCTTCTGGTTTAGGGTCTGGTGTTTTGAAGCAGCTCTAATGGCCTGGGGGAGCGCAGGCTTAATCTAGCGGCTCCGCTGCTGTGAAGTGAAAAACTCACAAGCAGGTTGTTCGGCGGGTGCTTGACATGGGCGGAGCGTTCGGCCTCGTGCCTGGAAGCCAGGGACACAATTGTACTGCGTCACCGTGAAGAAATACATATAGACGTGCACATAGAGGTGCGGTGTAAGGGCACAGTGATGTTTTGCCCGGATACAGTCGGATACAACTTAAAACAGGCACAGCCTCCGATGCACACTACGCTTTGATTACTGTCTTTGTCTGTCGTCGTCGATGTGACAAACTTCTATAGGGTCGTGGTCCCTTCCGGTCTGGGACAAAACAAATAGCTGATGGCTTTGCCTGGCGCGCGGCAGGGTGATAGCCCCATGGCCCGCTGCTCGACTGCTCTCGCAGGGAATCCAGCGAGGACTGCTCAGGCTGCGAAAGCGTAAGCTCGGCTGCCGTCTATACATGCCATCAGCAAACAGTGTTCAGAAACGTTTTGTAGTCCGAAATGTCGGCAAGACCAGTCAGGATGTGTGTGACATCGGACTTGTTCAGGAATTCCAAGAAAAGCTTAAGCAAACAATGGGTTCTGAGACGGGTATCTGTGCAACAGGTATCAAATAACAACTTTTGTTGGATTCTCGAAAACAGACCCCGCAGCCACTTCCAGACCCCAAAAGTGCATGCCGATTTGCTTGTAGCACAGGATGCAAAGTAAGTATTTGTTTCGGCTAAAACCAGCCATGACACACACACACACACATGCTTGCACACTCGCCGAAAACATCCTCAGTTTTGGTCGAGGCATGAACCGTTTGCATGATCTCACTATTTGTGTGGGCTCGGGCATTCACACCAAAATCTAGGGACCTTAATAATTAGAATCGGGTTTCGAGGCCCATTATACTATAGATATAATAAGGAACCCCGAAAATGGTATAGATAGTTATTTAGGCCCCTATACTACCATCACTTTGTCTAAACCCCACAGGCCCTGAATGGCAGGATCCGGGACATCAGCTCGGCACCGGGAATGCTCTCTGAGATCCGGAACAGGTGGGGATTTTAGGGCTTGGGGTTTGGGGGTATCAGTTGTTTAATGGCTACCGACTGGTGGCTGTCAATCGTTGAGGCTGGCTTTTTAATGGCTAGCACTCCCTAAACCCTAAACCCTAAACCCTAAACCCTAAACTTCGTTTAATGGCTGCCATGGCACTGTGCTTCAAGGGTCGGGTTGACTAAACTTAACTATTCAGAGACTCCAATATCCCTTAATTAAGGGTTATACCTTAAATCGCATTAGGGATACTGCTATAATTTAAGGTATATTCCTTAATTTAGGGATTTTGGAGTCTCTGGGTATTCGGGTCGGCCATGGAAAAGCTTTTGAGTGGGCCGATCACATGGTGTTGGGCTCGCCAGCAGGAGGCTCGGCAGCATGCGTTTCATCACCAACACGAGCTGCCCTGGCTTGGGCGGCTTCCTGCTCCAGCTCGGCACGATGCACATCTGTGTTTCACAGCTGGCTCATTGCTTCCTGTGCAATTTCGGTCTCGAGCATGGCCTTCTTTTCGGCTTCATGAAGCTCTCGCACCATGGATTTGAACTGGTCCTCGTAGACCTTGCTTTCGGCAGCATGCTCCTCATGCTGGAGGTGGGCGAGATGAAGGCTGGGCACGTGGAGTTTCTTGTTTCTTCACATCGGGGATTCCTGATTTAGACTTCATTGTGTACAGCTACAGTTCCCAGAGACTCCAATATCCCTTAACGCAGGTCTCGACCGCAAATTATAGTAGGATCCTCAAGCCTTAATTAAGGAATATTGGAGTCTCTGGGTTCTAACGGGGTGTTATTCTATCATCCCAAAGAGAGTCGGGCCTGACTCACGAGCTGCTAGGTAGAGATCCCAATGTTCCTTAAGAGGATCCTACTAAGCAAGGGCTGCTAGTGCTATGCTGAGAGCTTAGGGTTCGAATCGTAGAATTTCGATGCATGCTAACCAGCCTCACAGGGTTTAGGGGTTTAGGGTTTGGGGTTCAGGGCTTAGTGTTCAAAGTTCAGGGTTGAGGGTTTAGGGTTACGGGTTTAGGGGTTTAGGGTTTAGGGCTGCGGGTTCAGGGTGTAGGGTTTAGGGTTGAGGGTGTGTAAGGGTTTAGGGTAACCGGTTTAGGGGCCTCTTCCAAACTCTCATGCAGGCCTGGATGGTGCTGCTGCCGATCTGCATGCCATTGAGTAAGGCAATGGCCTTTCAGCTGCAGGGCCCGCGGGGTTTAGGGCACTATATAGTCAAAAAGTTGGAAACCTCGTAGCCTCAATCCTAATCGAGACCATACAGTACAGCAAAAACTACACTATCGGACAGCTTTCTGCCTCGCTACCATAACATGCATCAAAGCTTAAACGTTCCAAACCCTAAACCGCCCTAAACCCTAAACCCTAACCCTGAACCCTGAACCACCTCAAACCCTAAACCCTAAACCCTCAACCATAAACCACCTTAAACCCTAAACCCTAAGCAGTAAACCCTATAACGCAGGCCCTAAACCCGATCAGACTTCGGGTTAGACTTTGGTTCCATAAGCTCCCAGGGAGCTGCCACAGGGTTTAGGGTTTAGGGATTTTATGAAGGCCTTGAAATCGGAGTTTCCGAAAATAGGGGGACCCTAATAGAGTACCTTATATACTAGGATCCTTATTATAAAGACCCCAAACTAGGTACCCCTAATTTTCGGAAGCTCCCATACTATTCCTTAGGGTTCCTTGCGGTTTGTCTATAAAAGGAGCCCAAATCCTATTCTAATTATTGAGGCCACTACATTACTGTAAAGTGGTAAGGGCTCTAAAGCCTAAACCTTAAGCCCCAAAGTAGACTGTGGAGCTTAGGTTCTGCCCCCGGGCGAAAGAGTGCAAGATAGGGGACGGCAAAAAGCTGGAAGTTTTACGCGCTAAACCTTAAGGCTTTAAGACTTAGGGCTTAGGGCCTCTACCCTAAGTACCCTGAACAGAGTTTTTAGGGTTTTATGGTCATGGTCATTTGGGGTGGTTGGGGCATTCAAGGAAACCGATAAAACCCAAACCCCAGGAAAAGCCCCGAAACCCTCTAGAGCTTGATAAGAAGACTTACCCCAAGGGTCCACGTACTCCTGCTTACAATCGCACTTTGAAGCCTAAGTGGGAACAGAAACCACAACTAAGGACTGCGTTACTTGGAGCCTTAGGGTGAAACAACATCTCGCAAAGCAGTACTTAAAATCTCAGCTTCGAAACGAAAAATTGCACCGGCCTTCATCGCGGGCTCCTGCAGTATGCCACTGCCACAGGAAGCTGAAAAGGGTCCAATGGGGTTCGTAGTTCAGGCTTTAGGAACATATCGAACAATCTCTGAATTGCCGGGTCTCACAGAAAACTTAAAGGGCTTTGTTGTTTCATTGGGTGCAGCAGGGATTTGCGGGATCTCTTTGACATAGAACGCAATCGAAAAGGGATGTGTGGGACAGTTCTAGGACCCGGGATAATGGTGTGGGGAAAAACGGGACCTTAACACTTCGACGAAGACGAAGACTATGGCAAATATGATTGGGACAGATCGGGATACTCTACCTCCTGCTTTGGATCGAAGGTTCAATCCCTGATTTGCTCCCGGAAAAAGCTTTCAACCTCCAAGCCGTAAAAATATCCTACACCCTAAGATCTAAGCCCCAAGCCCGAAAAGCTGAGCTTTACAGCTTGAAGCCCTGCTTAAAACCCAACTTCGGAGTTGTCCGGCTTAGGTTTTCCGGTGAGCGCTGGAATAGGCCTTATGCATCACGCTTTGCAGTCTTGGCTTCATCGAAAGGAGGCTGTTAGGGGCTCTGGCTGCTGGTCAAGATGGGATGCGACTATTGATTTCTGTTTAGAAGGTGCCGTGGCCATGAACCCTATCAAGTGCAAACAGTTTTAGGACTTCCCCAAACCATAAAACCCGAAAGCCTGAACTCTAAACCCTGGACCCTTATCACTTCAACCCCTATCTCAAGAGCCCCCAATATGGACGCGTTATATGCCCTTATAGATGCTATGCAACCATGTTATAACAGGGCTACATAGGAACTAGAAGGGCATCTTATTACAGCCTCTTTACACCTCTATGGTGGGCGCTTGCTTTCTGTACCTGGGTCCGAAACAACTCTGATCTTCTGAGTTCTTGTTAGAGGGCTTTTTTCAAAGTAAGTTACCGTATAGGGATCTATGGTAAAAAATGTGGTTTCCTTACTATTACTATGGTGACATAAAACAAAACCCTTTAACAAGAACCCGGTCTTACACCTGACACCTTGGGCTGCTCTAGGGGCAGCTCCGGCTGCAGGCATCGAAAACAGCCCAGTAACGGTATTCTTGCACAGCTTCCACTTCATGGTGCTGGTGCGAAGGAAGGGAGGGCGAGAGAGAGAGAGGGAGAGACAGAGAGAGAGAGAGAGATAGAGAGAGAGAGAGGGAGAGAGGGGGAGAGAGAGAGAGAGAACCCTGGTACAACCTGACTTCAGCCCTTGGTACCTTGGTAAACCTCTTCTAGAGCAAGCACAACTCCTGCTCAAGATGTTTGCTTCTGCAATGATAATTATGATGATAGCACTAATGCTTCTTACACTTTTGTGTTCTTCGATAACTATAACAATTACAACAATCCAATAATATTAGCAATAGTAAAGACAGGAACAATAAGAATAATAATGATGACATTGATGTAATACTCATATTCAGATCAAGAAGGATATTAAGCAGAATGAATACGACTGAGAATTAGAATAAGAGTGATAACAAGAAAAAGAACCCCGATATCCAAGGTCCTTCTCGGCGAAATGGACAAAGCCATAGCCTCGCGACTTTTCCGACTCGTCCGTCTGCACCTGACCCGTCGAGTGGTTTTGTGCAGTTTAGGATTTAGAGTGGGGGTTTGGGGTTTAGGGTTCAGGGTTGAGTATGCGTGCGTGTGCACTCTTTTACTGCTTCTAGTGTTTAGTGCTGTTGCTTGCGGTGGACGGGGGCGTGGGTTGGTGACGTGCTTCGGTCTGGCGTATCCGGACTGAGTGTCGACTGATTAAGGATCGATCTGAACCCTAAGCTACCCTCAAGCCTAAAAGAACAAGGATCCTTATGCTTCGTGCGGTCTGTTGGTGCTTTAGTTTTTTACGTGTTTTACATTATGATAGGGTGCAGGATCTTTTCCCACGTCGTCAGGGCTTCACTACGTGTGAAGCTGTGAAGCTGCCTCAACAGGTGCGGGCTTTGGGCTTGTAGTAGGCTTTGGGGTTTAGAGTCTGCGGCGCATAATCGATTGTAGTTGAGGTTCATGCTTCAGAGCTTCGGGCACACATATGGGAGTTTCCGAAAATGGGGGACCCTAGTATAGTACCCCATATAGTAGGGACCCCCAAAATGAGGTGCCCCTAGTTTTCGGAAACTCTAAAACCCTTATAGAGCCCTTTAAAGGAAGCCTTATAGTACCCCTTTGAAGGAACCCTAAGGAATAAGGTACCCGTCATTTTCGGAAACTCCCATATGGTTCAGGAACACGAGCGTCGTGAGGATCGAGACCCTGGGGCCGACTCAACAAATTTCTCGGGGGGTATTTAATAGGGGCCTTAATAATTAGAATAGGGGTTCCTGTTAAAGGGCTCTTTATAAGGGCTACTATAAGGGATCTATAGTAGGGTTCTATGATCTAGGGGCCTTAATAATTAGAATAGGGTTTTGGGGCCCATTATACCAAAAAATAAGAAGGAACCCACAAAATAGTCTAGGTCATTGTTAAGGCCCCTATAGTAGCTAGAATCTGGACGCAATCAGGGTGCAAGGTAAAGGATCCACAGTTCGAGATTCTTTCGAAACCGCCGTCGCCGACACTCGTCAAGGGCCTAAGCCCGCTCAGTGAAACATGACGTCAGCCGGAGTCCTCTCGCCTATGCCCTGAAGTAAAGACCATCAAGGCTCGACAATTCTGACCGCCTAAAGGGCCGAAATCCACTTGAAGAGGTCATGGACAGTTCTCAATATAGGATGTAGGGTTTAGGAAAACCTTGGACCCCGATATTTCGATCTAGGCCTTTGGGCTTTTGGGGTGTAGGCCGCTGAGAATCACCAGATCTAAGCAACGGTTTCGATACGTTCAGAAGGGGCATTTCCCATCGGAGCTCTCGGCCACTGAGTTGTAGTGCACCTGCATACGGCTAGGCATGTGTAATCCTGCAGCATCGCCACCAACAGTTCTACGATGATAATGATGATGGAGATGATGACAATGACGATGATGATGATTATTGGTACATTTTGACTCTTGCTACGAGCAGTTTGTGTGTCTCGGTTGCTTGTCGAATTTAGTCTTGCCGACCATGCACCTGTGTCACTGCTAGAAGAAATGAGGGAAGCATGACTAAAACCGATGGTGAGCTACAGCTGCTTGCGTCGATGTCGGTAACAACGACGCCGAAGAATTCACGGTGATGCCGACGAAGACGGCAGACGAAGACGAAGGCGACGACGACCAGAATGCGGAATAAGGAATGGTCTGTTGTGTTCACGTATGAGAGCCGCTCTTGCAACACTTGGTTGAGTTGCTGCTTTTGCTTCTTGTCATGATTCCTGAAACCTGCATTAGGCCCATTAGGCATTGAACTGCGAAGCCCGAAACACCGGCTCTCCAAAACCAACTCTCCCGCAACTCTTCTGGATGAAGGAATGCTTCCCAGCAAAGGCCCAAACCTCGAAGCGGCTCGGGATCTTTACGGCTTCAACCCCGGAGTGAACCATACTCTGAAACCTTAAAGTCTGAACCCCCGAAATCGAAGCGTTGTGGCTGGAAGGAAGCCCATAGACTTTAAAACCTCGAAACCCTAAACCCTAAACCCTAAAACCCTAAACCCTAAAACCCTAAAGCCTAAACCCTAAAACCCTAAACCCTAAACCCCAAAACCCTGAAACCTCGAAACCTTAAAGCTTTGGAGTTCAAGGCTCCAGATTTCAACTGCATCGCCTCGGCCCAGAAGCATAGCTTCAACACCTGATGCCGGCAGTTTCGAGTATAGAGTTTAGGGTCTAGGGTGTAGGAGGGGGCGTTGAGGTTATATGCTTGAATGGTCGTCTTAAACTCGATATCTATACTTTATGTACGTGTACCGGCATAGAAATATCCAACACGATCTACGTGCATGCATGAAGGTAGCTCTAGAAGTACATATGTATGTACGTTTGTATGTATGCATGCATGTATGCATGTAAATGTATGCATGCACGGATGCATGTATGTATGTATCTATGTGTGTGTATATGTAGGCAGACAGATAGATCGATGATCGGATCCGACTCATCGTCTGGATAGATAATCACCGGCGGCCGAACAGCCGGAATCCGGCGTGCGAGAAGTCGGATTGCCCGTCGGTAGCCGCCTTGGCATCATATGCTCCGACTGGGCGGTCACCAGCCATTGCTGAGACAGTCTGAATGCAGCGATCTAGACGCAACAAGGGCATCGCCAACTCAGGGTCGACTGCTGCACTGAGAGATGCACGAAGCGCCGCACCCGCAAGTGCAACTCTCAGCGACGGAGTCTCCCGATCTCGGGTGCCAGCTTGACCGGACCGCCAAACAGCTGTAATCACACCAAGGTTGTCTAAGGTCGAATTTGGTGCTGTTGCGAGATCGAGAGCTGCCGTACTGGCTGTGGCTTCGTTTGCTGGATCAGCCTCCACGCCGCATTCTCGATGCCAGGATGCCACGGCAGTATGCGACCCGACCATTCGCGGCGTAGCACGGGGGTCCGAGAGCCCTGGGCACTGAACCCTATGCATCCCGCATCATTGGGAGATTCGGTCACAGTAAAAAAAAACGCACACTTCAAACTCTTCTCCCCAAGTCTCTGAACCTAAATCCGGTATCCCTGGGCAACCCTAATGCCCTTAATCCTAAATCCTAGCCCACCATGAGCATTTTGACTTCACGACTCTTGCAGCTTCTCCTGGTCGAAGATGCAGCACCAATCGGAAAACATACCATGCTAGTCTTGTCTGTCTGCTGCCCCAGCTTCATCTCAATTAAAGTAAGTAGGATGCTTGTGCTTAAAAACTCCAGCACTGTAATACACCCATCATAGCCTGCATGCAAGGCCTACCCAAAACTCTCCTGATACCCTATGTAAGCCCTAATGCTAAACCTCTATACGCTCTTACCCGATGGGATCAGGAGTGCCTTGCTGCTCTTCTGCTGTTGCGGCTGCACCTGTCAGCAGAGTTTTGAATCCCCAAAATGCGACTACGCGACCCTGCACTCCTCATGCATTAGTATATAAGGACAGTCTAAACTTCTAAACATTAGACTGGGATGTGGACTGCAATGTGTTCTACCGGACGCTGAATTAAACCCTAATCTAAACCGCCAAAGCCCATGCAGTTGTAGCATCGTTAGAACAAACAACTACGAGTCCTGAAACCCTGAAGAGACGGCGTGTGAAGTACGGCAACATGTTCTGACGAAACTCCCACTGCAGAATCTGCAACGGTAAGACTTTGCTCGCTTGGCTGCAAGTCAAAACCCAAACCCGCAATAGCAAACACGCCCCAAAATCTAGATCATGAGCCGCTTCAGGCATGTGGGGTTTAGGGCTTAGGGTTTAGGGTTTGTGGGTTTGTGAGTTTGTGG
Organism: Symbiodinium sp. CCMP2592; assembly: GCA_905221615.1. NCBI lineage: Eukaryota > Dinophyceae > Suessiales > Symbiodiniaceae > Symbiodinium > Symbiodinium sp. CCMP2592. The sequence continues at coordinate 804,015 of CAJNDT010002013.1, forward strand.
GGCTCACGGGGTTCAAGGCGGGCTTTATCAGGAGGGGAGTTTGCGGCTTCAGTCGCGTGCCCCGAATGTTAAGCCCCGAAGCCGAAAAGCCCGTTAATCCTTTAGACCTAAATCCTAAATGTATTGCCGCTTGTTCAGAGCCCTATATTCGACTTAAGCTGCTTGCGGTTTACGGTTAGAGGGTTTGAGCTTTCAGAGGCTTGGGGTCTCAGGCTTTGAGCTTCCAGGGTCGACGGTTTGGGGTTTGAGGGTGTGGGTTTTCAGTGTATTTTAGGGTCGGGTTTGGACTCGGGGTGTAATGTACGTAGGGGCTCATTGATTGGAACAGGGTTTGGAGTACATTACCGCATAGCGAAAGTGTAACAAGGAACCCTGGGGAATACGATTGCTACGGCTGATGATATAAATCCTGCACTACCCTTAATAAGCAATATACCGTTTTTTTTTTTTTTTTAGGGTCCTTAAGGTAATGCAGGACTTATATCATCAACCGTAGTTATTCAGGATTCTGTCGTAGGGCTGAGCTGCTAGAGCTCCGGCGGATCCGCTGAAAGGATACTCGGAGGGGCAGGGGACTACGTCAGTAGGGTTATAAGTAGAGTTATCCTAAATGGAGTTACCCCAATTATAACCCTATTTATAACCTTACTTACTAAGTCCCCTGCCCCTCCAGGTAGTAAGAGAGGTTCCGAGCAGCTGCCAACTGTTCTGGGGATGTTACAGGATACAACCAGGAAGGAGTGGCTACCCTAAGCCCCAAAATCTATACCATCATAAGGTATAGACTAGGTAGGGGTGTAGAGGCGGGTATGCAGGGGCTGCAAGTTTGGGTTTCGAGCTTAGTGTTGCGCTGTCTCCTATATAGGGGCTTTGATGACTAGACCAGGGTTTCGGGGTTCATTGCACTAGATTTTTTGACGCGGACGAGAAAGGGCGGTATTACTTATGCTTCAGGCCGTTATTTCCGCGCTTATGGACTTACAGTCAAGAAGGCCCATTAACGAGAGAACGCAGAAGGAGTTCCAAGGATGACCCGAATGTGCTAAAGCCAGAAATTTGAGTTTGGAGGGCGACCATAAGGCTTTAAGTCTAGGGTAGAGTTAGTTTAGGAACCCCTTGGATCTTGCTATTCCCACCTCACAGCCAAATCTCTCCCAACCCCAAATCCACAAAGCCCCACTTGGAGGTTCAGGGGTAGTTATAAGTAGGGTTATAAGTCCCCTAATATGGCTTATAAGTATAGTTACCCTACTTATAACCCTACTTCTAACTACCCCTGAACCTCCAAGCACCGAAGCCCATGTAAAGTGGCCTGGATATACGCTTGATCTAGGAAGTCGGTGAGCACGTGGATCCTTCAGAGAAAGGGTTTTCAGCCGCTTAAAGGGCGTAGGGTCTATATAGGGTTAGTAAGGGTTTAGGGGTTTAGGGCTTATAGGGTTTAGGGTTTAGGGCTTTAGGGTTTATAGGGCTTAGGGGTTAGAGGGTTTCCCCTTTGGGGCTTAGGCTTAACATTTAACATGGTTTAGGGGCTGTATACGGGATCTGCAGTTTTTTGTACGGTGGTGCAGGGTACTTCGTCATGGATTCTATATAGCGCTTTTGGATGATGTTGTATACTGGGTCACTTCCCACAAGAGGCCATGGCTCAGCACCTTTGGTTACTTTATGGTAGGATGTAGGATATGGCTGAAGGTTTACGACCGACTGCGGTGGAGGAATCCTTAGTCGTGCACTTGTTGGCCACGGTGCAGCATGCCAAATGTTGTCCAGCTGCCCCGGAAGATTTCTTCGTCGTCCTCCTCTTCGTTCACTGGCAAACCCCCTCTGTGTTGCAGCGTGCAAGAGAAACCCCAAATTTTGAATTATACCTGAACCCGGAACCCCGAACACTAAACCCCTGAACCCTAAACCCTGAACCCTAAACCCTACCGGGAATGCCCACGTCTGGCGGAGGAGGCGCATGGCATCTTTTTTTGCTTTGTGCTGTGAAAGTGGAGGAGACGTGGCAGGTGGGGCTGATATGGGAGTTTCCGAAAATAGGGGACCCTAACATATAGTACCCTAAATAGTAGGATCCTTAATTATAAGGACCCCCAAAATACGGTACCCCTAATTTTCGGAAACTCCCATATGTCGTTGATATGCATTTCCGGACCTTCAGAGGCTTCGAAAAACGGCTTCCCGGCGACGACGATGATTTTGGTAGCCCTACATTGGCTTCCAAGCAGCCTTCTCAGTGTTCCATGCACGTTTCAGGGCTTAGGGCTTTGGGTTTACAGCTTCGGATTTAGGGTTTAGGCCTTATCCCTAACGGTCCAGGCATCTAATGATCATATACTCTCGTAAACAGTAACCTCCATAACTACCATCCCAAACCCAAGTACCTTGTTATTGGGTCCTTTGGACCCTGAGGGTACCGGGCCTGGGCTTTGTACGGTTGATGATACAAATCCTGCATTACCCATAATAAGGAATATACCATAGTTCCCATAGTTTAGGGTCCTTAAGGTAATGCAGGGTTTAGATCATCAACCGTAGGGTGCGGACCCAAGTCCTGGTTCCGAGCTACCATAGTAAGGGGAGCCGGGAGTGTGGAACAGCGGTCTACATGGGAGTTTCCGAAAATTAGGGGTTCCTTTGAAAGGTTACTAGAAGGGTCCTTTTAAAGGCCTCTATTAGGGTTTAGAGTTTCCGAAAGTTAGGGGTACCTTATTCTGGGGTCTTTAAAATAAGGATCCTACTATTTAGTGTACTACATTAGGGTCCCCTATTTTCGGCAACTCCCACATGTCCCTGAAACATCAACTTGAACCTCAAAGGGCACTACTAAACCCTAAACCCGAACTACGGTTGATGACATAAATCCTGCATTACCTTAAGGACCCTAAACTATGGAAATTATGGTATATTCCTTATTTTTGGTAATGCAGGATTTATACCATCAACAGTAACACTGACGCTTTAGGGGCCCTGTTTTGAAGGCTTTCGGCGGGGTCTCTGGGTCGTCTTGTCTTCCAGAAACGGCAGAGCTTCTGGGCTCAGGGGCCGACCTAAAGGGCCTAAAGAGCTGAAGGAACCCTAAGCCCGACGGTTCCCCATGGATTCCTTTAAACTAAGGATTCCTGAAAGAAACCCAGAAAGGAGCCCTGCAAACCCGAATGGAATTTGAGGGTTGAGGGTTTGGGGGTTGGGGCTTGGAGTTCAGGTGGGAAAGTAAAAAATGAAAAAATAAAACCCTAGTTCGAACGCAAACAAAAGCCGCCGAATCCTAAAGCTGTACCGATCCACATCCTAAACCCTAAAACCTGAACCATGCACACTGATCTGCAACAACAGAAACATCTAACCCCGCACGCCACCCTCACTTAAGCTTCATGCTCTGAAAGGATAGATGAAAGGTACCTCAAAAAAACAGTTAGAGTCGTCTGCTTGGCCTCGTACTTTAGGACCCCACAGCAAATCCTAGAGCAGCAGAGTAGGGCCTTCAAAGAAAAGCACTGCAACCATAAACCCTAATCCCTAAACCCTAATCCCTAAACCCTAAACCTACAAGCACGCAAGAACGACGTGCCTCAGACCAAGGGTGTCGGCAGCAGCCTCTCCGGGGCAAAGATGACAAGTGGGCGGTTGTCAAAATTAGGGTCCCTTTTTGGGTCCTTATTGTAATACGGCACCTAGTATTTAGGGTACCCAAAAAAGGACCATAATTTTGACAACCACCCAAGTGGAGAGGCGAAGAGGTTTAGGTCCCTAAGCCCTGACGCCTGAGCCCTAAACCTCAAAACTCGTCAACCTTGGCTTAGCGTGCCCTCAGGCTTAACTGCAGAATAAGGGTGCATGAAGCTTCACAAGGTTTCCTGCAAGGTTGCATGGGGGTTTGGGCTTTGGGCTTCACTAATACTCCGTAATTCAGCGGCACTACTGGCCTAACTGGGCACAGGTCTTGAAACTTGAAAACCCCCTGGTTTTTTAATTAAATCCTTTTGAACAAAACCCTCTATGCTTACACTCTTGGGGACGGGTTCATGAACCCCGAAATAAAGGCATAGCTTAGATAGTCGACGGCCGAATGAAATTACTACATTGACCCAGCAAACACGTTGTTGGGGTCCAGGGCCTTCTACTTGGCACTATAACAATCCGGGGATCATGATCGCTGAGCTGAGATGTGATTCCACTACCTGCTTCAAACGTACTCTTGAGAGTGGACAACGGCCCGTGACAGGGCGGTGGTATGGCTCCAGTGAGAGCTTTACCAGCCCTTTAGTTGGTTATAGGAATTCGGGCTTGCGCTTAGTCTTTAGGAAGGGTGTTTGTCAGGGATGAGGGTTAGGACTGGCCTATACGGCTTTTGGCATTTGGGGTCCAATAAACTCCCAGCAATCCGCCACCTCACTGTGAGCCTAACCTCTGAATTGCAAGCCTCAACACCCTGGAAGTCTTGACAGTCGGAAGCTGCGCAGCAGAAGCCAAGCAAGCCGTAAGCTCTGACACTCGAAACCCAAGCCCAACCTGAGTACTCCTCAATACTGGAAACTTGAACCGGCCAAGAGAACCGTTCTGGGATTCGCTCACCAATCTTCCAAAAGAGCCCTACTAAACGTCACCAAGACCCTAAACCCCCAAACCCTACATAAGATCAACCATGATCATGATCAACCTCAACAGAGTGGCCACAATCCGCCCTTCGCCCTCGCACCTGCAGCGTCACGTGGTCGCCCCACGTGCCGTCCTACGAAAGGCCACGAAGCAGAGATGGAATCTTTAGGGACTTTGGGTTTAAAGTTTAGCTAGTTTAGCGTTTTGGGGTTTCCGCCCCAAGTCTAATATCTCGCAACATGTGTAGAACGTGCTGTGTCCTGGGCGATGTTATGCTTATAGTAACCTGGCACAATAAGGCATAATAGAGGACAGGTATGGCGAATGCTTAATTAAGGCTCCTAGAAAAACGGTGTGAACCACGTATGGGATGGCCACTTCCGCATGCTGAGGGCAACCCTAGAGACTCCAATATCCCTTAATTACGGAATATTCCTTAAATCATATTAGGGATCCTACTATAATTTAAGGTATATTCCCTAATTAAGGGGTTTTGGAGTCTCTGAGACCAGGTGGGGGTCCCGGGGTTGAGATTCTGAAGAGTGGGCCACTCGAAGAACCCCCCGATTGTGGTTCAGGGTTTACCTGGACCCTAAGGAACCTGCCTTTTTAGGGTTCCCTAATATGATTTCTTTATATAAGTCCTCAAAAAGGTAGGTTACTTGGGGTTAAGGTAGGTTTTAGGGCCTAACTACGGCGCCGGAGACCACAAACATTGCCAAGACTACGGTGCGACTGAGACGACCCCCACTCAAACTTGTACGTTCCATTTTGCCTGTACTCTTACTCTTTGCACCGTAAATGCGTAAACTGCGTAAACCCTAAAACTCTAAACCCTGAACCCTAAACTCATAAACCCTTGACCCTTTAAAGGAACCCGAATTAGTGCCCTCATAGATTCTTTAAAGGAGCCCTAATTCGCCCCTAGAATCGAACCCTTGGTCCGGTCCTGGGCCATATCGGCCAGGTAGCGATCAAATCGTCCTGGACAGAAACCCGATGACAGGGGCCTCAATAATTTCAATAAGGTTCCCTTTTTGGGGGATCCTTGATGGATTCTACAAAAACGGTGCTCTCATTTAGGGGCCTGAATAATTAGAACAGGGTTTGGAGGTATATTGCACCATAACTACCCTAAGGAGCTCCTAAACCCTAAACCCTAAACCCACCATAACTACCCTAAGGAGCTCCCACCACCCTACTCTCATTATTGAGGCCCCTACATTTCCCCTTAAAGCTTAAACCCCTGAACCCTCAAGCAAAAGCCAGAAGTCCCAAGACATAAACCCTAAGCCCTTTTATCGAAGGTTTCGGTATGGGGGGGGGGGCGTTCTTAAACGTCGGAATACGATGGTCGTGTTCTTTAATCGTAGAAACTTAGCATTCAAAGTCTATGGCAGGGCCTCTTGTTTCTGAAAGGGCCCATATTGGGATTAGGCAAAAATTTTGGGTACAGCGACACGAGGAGAGGGCATCGGCCTGTCGAGCTTTATGTTAGGACTGGGAGGTGAGGTGTTTTTGATTTCGGCTGGTGATATAAATCCTGCATAACCCACAATAAGGACTATACTTTAATTCCTAACCCAGCTTATAACTACCCATGAACCTCCGAGTTTTCGAAGGTGCGCATCAGAGGGATCACACTCTCGAAGGTTCTCTGTACCCTCCAAACACTACTCCCCTGCACCTCCAAATTGCCCAAGGTCGGTACTATTTTTCGACTTTAGACCTCAAGGTAGGCACCGTATACTATCCCAAACTCAAGTACCTACTTACTGGGTCCTTCGGGCCCTTAGGCCGTAGGGTTCCAACCCAACTTCTCACACATCCCACCTTACATGTTAAACCCTAAACCCTAAACCGTCGAGCCTCGATGTCATTAAAACTTTATTCTAAGGGCTAGGGCTTACGGGCTTAAGGTTTAGAGAGTATCTGACGGTGCATGTTGCCGCGGGCCAGATCCACATACTTAGCTGAAGACTCAGTTGTGGCTTATAACCAACATATAAGCACTATATAAGTGTTCTTTAACCAGTCTATAACCATCAGAACCATTATATAATCGTTAGATGACCATTTTGTAACCGTTATAACCTAGACCCAAGAGTAACCTAGGAGAAAAGGGGTGCCCTTTTTGGTTTAAGGGGGCTGAAAAGGGAACCTGAACCTTGAAAACATAGAAGAAGGGCCTACTCTAGGTCCTAGATTGTAACCGTTAGATGACCATTATATGGGAGTTTCCGAAAATAGAGGACCCTACTATAGCACCCTAAATAGTAGGATCCTTATTAGAAGGAACCCCAAAATAAGGTACCCCCCTAATTTTCGGAAACTCCCATATAACCGTTTTATAACCATTACAACCCTTCACGACAACTTGAAGGCTCCCTGCTCCCCCCGCTCTGCTACAAGAAATGTCTCGCTGCCGCAGACTTTAGGGTTTACAGTTTAAGGTTGAGGGCTTAGGGTTTAGGGTTTAGGGTTTAGGGTTTAGGGCTTAGGGCTTAGGGTTTAGGGTTTAGGGTTTAGGGTTTAGGGTTTAGGGTTTAGGGCTTAGGGCTTAGGGTTTAGGGTTTAGGGCTTAGGGCTTAGGGTTTAGGGCTTAGGGTTGAGGGCTTAGGGTTGGGGAGGGCGCAACCATCCGATGCAGAGTTGTGAAAGAGTTGCAACTAGAAACTAGAGACAGTATGTCTGCGACAGCCCATAGCCCCAAACATCTTCCCGAATCTCAGTGTGCAGCACGGATCCTACAGCCAAGCAGCGCCAACAGTCGAAAATTTTTCTGCGAAGGCAACTGGGCGAGAATGTGAAGCAATGCTCTTCCACCAACGCGGAAGGGTCGAAGGATCTGAACAAGCTGCCGGAGAATGTCTGCGAGCAACAAAGCCCGCGGCCGGGAACCTCAATGCTAGACCATAACCGCCCGACACCCTACCGCCGAACGGTGAAACCTGAATGAACCCTGAGCCTGAGCCCTAACCTTCAAAATTTCAAGCTTTTGGGGGGTTCAGGAAAAGGCTTTAGGCTGTCCGATTTCAAGCCTGGGTTGCAAGTGTCGGGTCTAGGGCAGCTTGAATCTTGTTTGCTTTCGAGTTCGAAGGATCAGTTTACGTATCTTGGCTGCAACAACCAACCTTTTTGGCCGGTTCGTCCAGCCCAATATGACAATATGATGTTCCTACCCAGCCCTTAAAATAGGCCTCATCAAGTCCTTATTATAGGCATTAAGGCACCCTAACCCCCTCCCCCCTACCCCCCGTAAGGGTCCCTATGAACTATCAGGTTTAGGGATGCAGAGTTTATAGGGCCCCCAAAAAGCACATAAGCAAAATTAGGATAGGGACCTTGTAATGAAGCCCAATAAGGTAGGGATATCCCCATAACATGCTTATGCTTATGTGCTTTTTGGGTCCCTCAGTTTAGGGCTTCAGCAGTTCGGGCTTGGGAGTTTAAACTTACGGTACCGTACCAGGTTCAATCGTTGGTTGAAGCATTTAAATGGGAGTTTCCGAAAATTAGGGGTACCGCATTTTGGGGTCCTTAAAATACGGGTCCTTCTATCTAGGGTACTATATGTTAGGGTCCCCTATTTTCGGAAACTGCCAAAGGTTGGCTTAGATCTGTAGCCAGACACACCAACCGATAAAAAGGCCTACGCCTAGTTGTGGAGTTTCAGGGCTTCGGGGTTTTGGCGGCTTTCAGGGACTTAGGGCTTGGTTCAGGGTTTGGGGTTAGGTTTGGGGTTTAAGTTTCTCTTTGGGGTTTTAGACCGGAGACACGACCTCGAAGAGGTTTACAACGACAAACTACAGAGAGCCCAATACACCTCAACTACGGAGTCCACCGTAAAGCCTAATCAAACCCTGTTTTGCTTTGGGGGCAACCTGAAAAATCCCAAGACCTATACGTTGTTCGTTCAAACCCTCATTGAACCCTGGATCTTCAACCGTACTGTGCTTTTAAGGCAACCTCCAAAAATCCCCAAACCTATACAGTGCTCGTGCCGTCATAGGACTCACATCATCCTCCAGCAATCGCCTGCGTCTTTCCCTCCTTGTGGAGGTAAAGTAAATGGAAAACGGCACTCCGAGATGCGATGCCAGGATCTGATATAGGTGTCGATTTCAACCGTTCAAAATTAGGACTCTAGATTAAGCAATAAGGTAAGGTAAATGTCAACTGAAACCGATACCTAGTAAATGTTCTCGAAATCACGGATGATGCTCGCAATCCGGATTACCCTGACCATAAGCCCTAAACCCGAAACCAACTGGCGGGTCGAGGATTTACCGCTCGTAATCCGGATTACCCTGACCATAAACCCTAAACCCGAAACCAAATGGCGGGTCGAGGATTTTCCGAAACATCCAATCGCTAAGCTTAGGGTTAGGGGTCCTTCTAGCAAAGAAGCCTTCATTTGGTGTTTAGTGTTTAGAGTCCACCTCAGTCTAGGGTGGTTGTAGGGGCCTCAACCACTCGAACAAGGTTCAAAGCGTACAATACCATGACTATTTCCACCTGGACTTCCGAACCTCAATTCCCTAAGCCCTGCCTACCTGCTTTGGGCCTGAAGAGTTTCCAACCGGCTCTTAGGCTTTGGCACGGGATGTGGTTATTCGGACTCTCAGGCATACGGTTTCGGACGATTCAGACGGAAACTGTAGGGTTTGGGGCTTCAAGCTTGTGATTGCATTCCTAGTTGCTGAGTTCATAAGCCGCCAAAAGTGTACACTTTCAGTTTTATAGTGGGCAATAGTAGCCCCAAAATTGTAAAGTGTATTGACTCAGCTACTAGGCATTCAAGGTCCGTGTCGATCTACAGCCGGGAGCGCCACGAAAAACGAGAGATGCCGAGCATCGGACAATCGCCAAGCTGGGTTCTTGGGGCTCAGGGTTTAGGCATGCCGGAATGAGGCATGCGGGATCTGGGGGCCACAGGGGAAGCTTCTATGAACCTTCATGTAAGGTTCAGGTGTCGGGCTCATGCTTTTGATTTTGGGTTGAAGAATTATAGGCTTAGTTTAGGGTTAAGGACAAAAGGATTCGGACTTTCGGATGTAGTGGCTTAGTGCTTCTATAGTAGCTTCGCACCTGGAATCCTTACTCTTGCGCCCTGACGCCATAAGTCTGCGCATCAACACGCCTTGATTGCATACAAAGACCTGAAACCCCACACCCTGAAAGCCTTGCTCACCCTTAAACCTAAACCCTTCTGCCCCCACATCCCCAGCTCTTTGTCTGGGATGGCTGCGAGAGACGATCCTAGGCCGCAGCCTTCATGTTTCCTTCGATGCTCATGCCCTGATAGCTCTCATTGCCACGCTCTCCTGGCGAGCTGCTTTGGGCGATTTTTTAAGGGTTCAGAAGCCCTAATGAAACCCTAAACCCTAAACCCAAAACCCAAAACCCTAAACCCTCAACCCTTAGGGCCCTAAACCCTGAAGCCTAAACAGTATAAATACCGTAAACCCGAAGCGCTGAACTCCACGACCCGGAGCCCGAACCTAAAACCTGAAGCCTAAACACTATACGGGAGTTTCCGAAACTTGGGGATCCTAATATTTTACCCCAAAAAGTAGGATCCTTCTTACAAGGACCCCGAAACAAGGTACCCCTGATTTTCGGAAACTCCCATACCGTAAACCCTAAGCTCATAGCCCCGAGCCCCAACCGATAAATCCTGAACCCGCGCAGACAGTTCAGGGCAAAATCTTCTTTGCATACATCTGTAGGGCTGTAGGGTTTAGGGGGCTGGATCGCAGCTTCCTCCGAAGAATCTGCCAGAACCGGGGTCTTCTGTGTTGGGCTTTCGTATCTAAAGTTCAGGGAACCTTCGCTTCTCTCAAACTCCATCCACACCTTAGGGTTTAGGGTATTTGGTTTAGGGCTTTGGGCGAAAAAGAGGCCCTCAATCGAAGTAGCAATAGACTTGAGTGAAAGATCACTGCAGAACTTTTGAACGACAACTGCGAGAACAGAAGCAACCGCGCCACTGCCACAAAAATGTCTCAGGACTCAGCAATACCGTTCAGATCAACAGCCGTAGTCGCTGTCAGCGAGAAAATGGTGATGGCCATTCTGATGCCACTTCTGACATCATCATCACAATGAAACCACCACCCGCAATAATCAGTAGCAAACCCAAAACCCTAACACCCCACACACACACACACACGCACACATACATACCTTAAACTTCAAGCCTTAAACCCCAAACCCCTCAAACCCTGAACTCTAAACCCCAAGACCCTAAACCGTAAACCCTACCCCCTCCCTCACCCCCTGCCCCCCTCAAAAACACAAACAAACCTTAAACCGCAAAACGACGAAATAGAGGACCCTACTATGGCACCTTAAATAGTAGGATCCTTATAAAAAAGGACCCCAGAATAAGGTACCCCTAATCTTCAGAAACCCCAAAACCTTATAGAGCTCTTTAAAGGAACCCCGATTTTACCGTTATAGTATCCCTTTAAAGGAACCCTGAGGTACCCCTAAGCCACGCCTGCGACCATCGCTGCTAACTCCTCCAGCTGATCGGCTTCCTCCTTGAACTCTGAGGGACGAACGCAGGAGGTGTCTAGGGCTTAGGGTTTTGGGGTTCCTGGGTTTGGGGGTTTAGGGTTTCGGGGTTTAGGAGGTTTCTGGGGCTTAGGGTTTTGGGGTTTTGGGCTTAGGGTTTCGGGGTTTCGGGGTTCGGGGTTTTGGGCTTAGGGTTTAGAGTGTGGAGAGTTTAGAGTTTAGGGCTTTAGGGTTCAGGGGTTTTGGGCTTAGGGTTTGGGGGTTTTGGTGTTCAGGGTTTTGGGGTTTAGAGTTTATAGGGTTCAGGGTTTAGAGTTTAGGGCTCAGGGTTTTGGGGGTTTTGGGCTTGAGGTTGGGAGAAGAATATAAGGATTCTGCATTGCTTTGTGGGGAGGTGCTTGCTACCAAGGCAGCACAAGGGTACTACAAGGATTCAAGGTTCAGTGTTTATGGTTGAAGACTTCGGGCTGCAAAGGTCCAAACTCACATGCTTTGGAAACCTACTTGTCGGGTACCATGGGGAACTAAAGGTTAACCTTTTTGGGATTATGTAGGATTATATAGGGACTATACTACCCAAAAAAGGTTAGAGGTTACCTACTCTACTAGGGTGGTTGTCAAAATTCCGGTGCCTTTTTGGGTCCCTATTGTACGGCACCGATTATGTAGGGCACCCCAAAAGGGACCTCAATTTTGATAACTACTCACATGCTTTGGAAAATTGGACCTCTTCAACTCCATCCTGGGAAAACAGTTTGCTGAAATTGGAACTTAAGAAGAGGAACTGAAAGGCCACTTGGGCCAAACACGAGGCAACTGAAATCTCCTGAACCCGAACTAAAGCCGCTTCAGCACCCCGACAACCTTGCTAAACGCCTGCAGAGCCCTTGAGAAAAAACTAAGGCACAAAATAACTTTACGTGAGCCCCTGAACTCCAAAAACCCTGATCCCTACGGTTGATGATATACATCCTGCATTACCTTAAGGACCCTAAACTATGGGAACTATGGTATATTCCTTATTATGGGTAAGGCAGGATTTATACCCCTAAACCCTAAACCCTGCAGATCCCCTAAAGGAGCCCCTTAAAGGTACCCTTATGGATCCCTTTAAAGGAACCCTAGGATTTATATCATCAACCGTAGCAAATCATGAACCCTGACCTGGGATCCGAAACGACTCTCGGGTTGAGGGTTTACCTTCACCCGGAATAACCTACCCTTTTAGGGTTCCCTCTTATGGTTTCCATATATAAGTCCGTAAAAAGGTAGGTTCTTCAGGATTAAGGTAGGCTTTAGGGTTGGATCCGAAACGACTTTTGGGTTTAGGGTGTAGGGTTTAGGATTTAGGGTTTAGGATTTAGGGCTTAGGGTGTAGGATTTAGGATTTTTTTTAAGGATTTAGGGTTTATAGGGTTCAGGGTTTAGGGTTGGATCCGAAACGACTTTTGTCTAAACCCCGTAGCCGAAAGAAAGCCCCGCCTTGGTCAACTTGATCGGAAGGCTGTCCTGGGCGTGGGGCTTAACATAGAATAGGGTTCCTTTAAAAAGGTCTAAAAGGGTTAAAGACTATAAGGGATCTATAAGGGTACTACAATCTAGGGGCCTCGATAATTAGAATAGGGCTTTGGGGCCCATTATATTGTAAGAAACCCTTAAAACAGTGTAGTGATTCAAGCGCCTATATTGCGTTTTAGGGATCAGGGTTTAGCGTTCGGAGTTTTTTAGGGTCTAGGGTTTAGCTTTTAGGGTGACCCCGAACCCTAAACCCTAAACCGTGAGCTAGGTATTATTTCGAGTCTTATGGTTAGCCTCATGTTTCGCTTGTGAGACCGAACAGAAGCTTTGAGTCTTCCTGGAAAACACAGATGAAGCTTGCTCTGACTTTGCTAGGTTCCTGAGTAGCCTCTTTATAATAAGGGTACCCGTTTTCGTAGTGTTTGGGTTTCAATAAGGGACCCTCAAACAAAAAGAGCAAAGGGGTACTACTCCCTTGTCATACACCGATGCGTGGGGGATTGATCTCGACTAGGTTGCTGCTCTCCCCACCAGAGCTGTAATGAATGTAGGTGTGGCTGGCTTGCACTCTCCACAGACTGGACCCTGTCTCTCTTACACTTCCACGTGTGCAATCCTATGCAGGCAGAACCGGCGGCCGTTCCTTTTGCACTCACTGCCGGCGGCGGTTCGTCTGTGCAACGGGATAGCTCTGATTGCTCAGGATAGAAGACACATATAGCACTTAGCTATGGGCATTGACTTGAGCCAAACGTTGCGTGGGCGGTCACATAGAAAGGTAAAGATGAGGGACGCGTAGCGTGCCCCCTTAGAGTCGAGGGACGCGTAGCGTGCCCCCTTCTCTTGCACTTTACACGGTCTTGCTCACAGCTCTTATAGTGACACCTTAGAACTTGACAAGGCATCGCAGTCCGTTCGCACCCCCCATGAGTTGCGTCTCCGACGCTGCTCACCCGGAAGATGGCACGATAGGACAACAGAAAATGTTCCGCCGCAACGTTGACATTGAAAATCAGAGCTTTGCATCCCAATTAGAAACGTTGTGACACTCATCTACGTCAGTAACGATCCCCTGAAATGGCAAACGAATCAGGCGTCACCGAAGAAAGAAGCATTCGCGATGGCATTCCATGGGCGAAGCTCAGAGGTCACGAACTGATAGGCGAGGAAGACCAAGCGTTGATTCATCTCCATCTTCGCGTGGTCGCAGGATCGCGGTCCCAGGGCCGGAGGTTTTCCTCTGGATACTGTTCCCTTTGCTTTCCTTTGTCCTTGCCTTTGTTTCGGCCTTTGCCGGCGGTGTAGTCATAGTAGGTGTTGGCGTTCCAGCCTCCATGCTGTTCACCTCCGGCTCTCTCACGCCCCTTTGAAGGTCCCTTGGCCGAAGAAGCGCTTGCACGTTCCTCCGTAGTGACAGGCGTGTCCAGGATGGAAGTACCACCTGGAGGTAGATAGTCAGCGGCCGAAATGTGGTGTAGGGCTTCAGTACGCTTGGTCGTCGGGTTTTGCTGTCTCTCAGCCTTGGATCGATTCAATCTGTCCATGAAATGCGCAGGCATTTGCACATTGTGGTCCACCAGCAATCCGATGGTCTGGACTGAATGATCGGAATGAGTCAGCAGGATACCGACGGGGTCGATGTACAAGAAGTCCACCGGTCCAGTTGGCGTTGGTCGTAGCACTGAGAATTGTTGGTGTCCCGTCACCATTGGAATCACCTCGCACAGGACGTTCAGGCAACAAAAGTGCATAGCCTTCACATCTTCATCCCTGTCGCTCTTCAAGTAAGTAGTAGGGTTGAAGTTGTCCCTGCCAATTCCCATCATGTTGGCTCCCCGTGTAAGCAACGAAGCATCTGGTTCGTCCGGAAGCGCTTCAAGGTGTAAGTCCCGTTGGGATCATACTGCTTGAGGTTCTCAGGCTCCTTGGCAAAGCGAATGATCTCCTCATCAGTCACATCCTTGCTCACACCCGTTTCCCTATCCACTGCCGCCAAAGATCCCCACTTTCCGAGCACATCATAGCGTTGGCCAAGTGCGAAATTCTCCTTCATCTGGAACAACGGCATAGTCGCCCACTTTGCGAACCCTGACCAAGCTTTGTAGATGGATCTGCATACCACGTATGCCATATACGAAAGAGCGGCCATGTTGGCGTCAATGCAATGGGCATTTCGCTTTCCAGAATAGTAGGATGGCTGCATGGCGGTACGTGCAAGTTGTAGCTCAGGATCGATGTTCAAAGACTGGCCGGTGATGAAGACAGGACGACGTTCCTGTGCAACTGCATCTGGTACTGCGTCATCAAATTCCTCTCCTGGCTCTATGTCCATTTCTTCATCAGGTTCCTGTTCTGGATCGTCCTCTGCGATGACGGATGGCTCTGGGATTTCCTCAGGTTCCGCAACGGTCTCTACCTCCATGGCTTCCTGCTCCTCTTCGGGCGCCTCAGGCACTGCTGCTGCTGCGGCTTCCATTGTCTGAGCGATGAAGTCACTGGGGATCTCCGTAGGAGTCTCCCGTTGTGGAGAACCTTGGTAATATCCGCTCGAAACGAACTGTGACCAGCAAGACGTGCATCGGGAGAAACATGCTGGAACGATGTTGTAGCATGCCGGGCACACCCTCATTCTCCTTCCATCCTCGTCTCTGCGTAGGTCTTCGGGTCGCCAATTCTTGATGACAAACTTGATCCCTTTGTCCATGTAGTGATGCCGAACCGTGTTCTCCCTGTGGGACTCCAGGACAGTCGTAAGGTCTCGAATGATCTGCTCCTTGCTGGTGTCGTGGGGTCCAGGAGGCATTTCGCAAAGCAATTCCATGATCTTGCTCGGCGTTCGGTATCTCTCGAACTCAGGGAGCAATGGTGATGCATTGTAGTCCAACACCAGCTCTTTCTCCAATCGTTCATCGTAGATCTTTTCCACCAGAGCGAAAGAGTGTGTATCTTGAGGATCCGGGACGCAAAACCATACCTCCTTGACGAAATGGAACGGTATCGTCCGGCCAACGATCATGATGCCGCTGTCTGTGATACGTCCATCTTCTCGTGCAAGGTCCTGCGATGGGACATGGAGGACCGCCAATGGCATGTGCTTGGCATCTCGTCCATGCACCCGCATCTTGGTTGTCGCGTTCCGGTGATCGAACGGTGCAAACACCCCCCAATAGCTGTGGAGTCTGCCGCCTTGGTTGCCTCGAAATTGGCGCCTATGGTCGAAGTCCCCGTCGGGGTCCTCCGAACCAGGCATGATGCCTTGCGTGACAATGGAATCCAAGTTGCGGCATGCCGTAGCGTGGAACGCGCCTCCAAGACGTTGCAAGAGGGTCATAGATGGAGATATTGCGAACCTGTTCTTGTCCAACTGAAGCAAATTGTTCTGGGGATCTGAGTGCGCAGAGTGACCACTTGTAGCCCGAACTGCCCATGGCTTCACCCAGCCGTTGCAAACG
Source organism: Symbiodinium sp. CCMP2592 (assembly GCA_905221615.1). Taxonomy (NCBI): domain Eukaryota; class Dinophyceae; order Suessiales; family Symbiodiniaceae; genus Symbiodinium; species Symbiodinium sp. CCMP2592. The sequence goes on from CAJNDT010002013.1 coordinate 820,109, forward strand.
TTCAGGTACCTCTGGCTGTGCCGGCAATGATCATTGTTCTGGATCTCCGTGATCTGGTCAGGAACCGATACCAACATGTTCGAACCTGCTGATCCAAGAGTTTCCGTGCCGGGGTCCTTCACTCTCACTCCCAGGAACTGCAACCGAATCTTGGCCTTATGGCGTTTCGTGGCTGCGAGCATGTTCCCTTGGAACAATAGCTGAAGTCTTTCATTGTACACTCTTTTCTTCTGTTGCTCATCGGTCCTTGAGACCGTTTCGGTGATGCGTCTGCTTTCATGGGTCCATAGTTGCTCATGCCTCACCAAGTCTTCGATCATCACCCATCCTCCTTCATCACATCGAATGACGCTGTTGAATGCCACCTGGCACCTGTTGTCAAGCCATTCCGAGCCTGGGCGCCTGGCGATTCTGTGACGTAGGTCAGATTGGATGCATGATAGCGCCCAATCCGCGTTTAGTCTGCGCTGACGGGTGATGTTGCGAAGGACAACTTCGTTCACGATGTCCCATCGATTGTTGATGAAGCTTGCACCCTTGGTTGGGATCAGGTCGAGAATCCCGCACCGGATTGGCCTTCCGCCGCCGATGCATTCATAGCCTGCATTGGTGTAGCCCTGAGTGGTATCGTTAAAGGCAAAGCTAGGACGGTCTCCTCGTTGAGGTAGGCGTCGGTCGCGATAGTCCGAAAGCTGCTCAATGAGGTCCACCACCCGCTGGCTATTCTCTGGTCCTGATTCCTGCAGTGGTACGCCACAAGCATCATGTAGGCCCCGACGGTTTTCCACATCCGTGCAGAGATTGTGTTTGTTCTCATAACGGATCAAGACCACATCACCCCGTACGGCTTCGCCTCCGCGTCGCGGTCGGGCTTTGGCCTTGGGTCGTCGGTCCGAGGATGCAACACTCACATGGTCTGTGGTGTCAACGTCCATTGGCTCAGCCTCTTGTGGAGGTACTCGACGTGGATATCGAAGAAGGCTTTCCTTGATGATCTGGATGCCTCGAAGTACCAGATCCCGGGTTGCAGAATTTTCCGTGCAATTGGACAGAGTGTGTAGATCACTGCCACAAGCGATGCAGAACGTGAGGCGGTCACTTCCGACCGACATTTCGCCTTGAGCGAGCACTCCCACATAGTCCTGAAGCTGTGCGACAAATCCTTCACGAATCGCCTGCCTGGGATCAGGGCCTTCTGCACCTTGTTCTTCTTCGGGTTGCGCATCCACATCTACATCCTGTGCAGGTATTGGTGGAGCAACGGAGAACCCTGGATCGTCCGTGACGTTGTCAGCGGCCTGTGTCTCGTCGGTTCTCGCAATCTCTACGGGGTAGATATCACCATCGACGATCACTGTGAAATCAATCACGAGGTCAGCGGACATGTTGTTGACGATCTCAGCGACTGCTTCATTCTTCTTGGGCGGTGTCCTTTTGCGTGGGGAGTCAACCGTGATCAGCTCGATAGCTTCGGCCGACGCGTAGCGGAAGAATGATCTTTCGATTCCCCTCACGCACGCATTTGCTCCCTCAAGGCCACCCCAATTCGGAAAATGACTTGGGTGTCTCATTGCAATTGTAAGAAGCCCGAGCGCCAGCTCCACCGTGTCACCCAGGAGTTCCTCCTTGGGCAAGGCTGACCCTCTGTAGCATTCTTGGCGCTCTTCCGGAGTCAAAAGCATTCTCATGAAACCAGCATAAGCGCAGTTCCCGGCATCGTAGTAGCAGATGTAGCATGTCTTGCCTTCGGAGTCGTATCCTCTGTCCCATGCCAACTGTTTGGCCTTTCCCCATGCCGCGTACTCGATGGCCTGACTGGCTGTGATTCGGAGACCACCGTAGTGAGAAACCGTCTTGCCAATGTCTTCGTAGACCACTTCCGCACAAGCTTTGAGGAACTCCTTGATGTCCATGCGAGGGTCCACAAATTGAAGCCTCAGGTCATAAAGGTGCTTTGCGCAAGCCAAGGTGTACTTCTGGGACGCGACCAAGTCATTGAAGGAGCCGATTTGATGCTGCATCTTCAAGGCTGAAGTATGCGCGCACCCAATGCAGTGTCCAGGATACCCGTTTCCGGTCGGCTTGAAGAAGGCCTGTGCGTAGCACTCAGCCAACTTCATTGCTTCACATCCAGGGCAATAGAACGTTCTCCCTTTGACATAACCGGTGTTCGGGGTCGCATAGGTGTCGATCCGGAACCAGTAGTGCCTGTTGTCGTAGTAGGCTTCGGGAACGGTCATGGCGATGTCAAAATCCTGCCAGGTGACTGTGGACGATTCAGCGACCGTGTCACCCTGGGCACCCGACCTGATCTGTTGCTGCTGTTCTCCCGTAAACCATGTCTGCGAAATCCTGGTGGACGTCTTGACTTCACTCTTGTCCTCCCAAATCTCGACAAGCGACGGGTGAGCGACTGAGTCGGCGCGGACAGTTTCGTCCCATGAGCGAACTTTCGATGCCTCAACAAAGCACGTGGATACCATCTTCTCGCAGAACAGCTGCTTCTCGTAGATAGCGAAGCCCAATTTGAACCTGACCCGATTGTCCGGTGCTGGCACCTTTTCGGCTGACAGTGTATGCACGCCTGACGACGCATGTTTCATCTGGCTGTACATTCTTGACCAAAACGAAGATCCATGAATCACCACGCATGCTCGGGCCCGCAACTCCAGTTCAATGTACATTCCCAGCGCGTGGAAACCGTTGAACAGAGAAGCTTTGTGCTGAAGGTAATTGCTAGCTGCTCCAACGAACCGTAAGTCGTGATTGATGTTGACAATTGGAGGGCGCGTGGTACGCTTCCCTGCCGCAATGATAGGGTCAACGTACGTGATCTTGAGCTGTCGCTGCAAGTCAGTGCGAATTGCTGCTCCGTCTCCAACCTCACTCATCGGAAAGGACATGTTCTCGATGAGGATCGCTTGGAGAGACAGATGGTAATGCAATGTGACGGTTGCAAGCTGCTCTTCAGTCAAGCCATCCAATGTCGCATTCACAGATTCCAACGATCCTTTTGTGACTTGGAAGTTGTAGTTGGCACCTGCGGTGATCGACGGGCTCACAATGTAGACCTCGCTCCATCCATGCATGCCGAGGTTCTCTCTCACCGTGTGCGTTGATCCCCTGGTCCTTGCAACCATGTCAAAGTCTTGGACGAGGATTGCGCACTGAGAGCGCATAGTTGCGGCATCGGGTTTGCCACCCGCGGCATCGGGTTTGCCACCCATGCCCAAACTATTGCGAAATCCATTCAGCGTGTTCATGGTGTTGATCCTTGCTTCTTCCGGAATTTCATCGTTGTCGACAAGATCGTTGTCTGCCTCGATCATCACTGCCGAGGTAAGCATCGGAGGAGAAGGAAGATGCACGCATGACACCAATGCCAATGCATGGTACAGCCGTGAATACATCCGTAACCACACCTTTGTACTCAGCTTCACGTAGACCTTCAGGTTGAGACCCTTGTCATCATTTTGAGAGACGGAACGGATCCTTGCCAAATAGGTCACCAGTCTTCTGACGTAATGCTGAATCGGTGTGGTCCCCACGTCGTGGTTGGCCACAAACTTTGGCGTCTCATCAATGGTAGGTGGGTACTCGTCTTGATCGCGGGTCGTCGTCAGCAAGATCGAGCGACAGCCCTTCTCATCGATGTTGACATAATGGTACCAACTTTCCTGAGCGCCAGCGGGGATTGGAGCTTCCTCCCATGTCGGTTGCGATGGTTCCTCTTCCGGCTGCGAAGTCGGCTGTTGTGGAGGAGGTGCCGCAGAAGATGACGACGCCGATGCCGTTGCCTCGTCCGTCCTTGCCCTCTTTGGTCCGTGGCTAGGGGTGGCTCGAGGTTCGGCAGCGGATCCTTGCGATTGTCCCGGCGTTCTTCCATGCTCAGGGTGCACGATTCCTTCCGGTTCGAGGTTGCTTGCCGTAGGCATCGCAACTCTCCCCGTTGAGTATACCCAGCTAGGATGCCGTTGAAGGTTGGGCGGAAATAGGCCATCATCTTGCATAAGCGGATTTGGTGCCCTCATCTGTTGGAATTCCGCTTCCCATATGCCCAATGTGGCGCGTTTGGTAGAGCAGTCGACCACGTACCCAGATTCAACTCCACATTGATTCCAGGTGTAGCCACGGAACGCATCCGGCAATTGGAAACCGTTCTTGTCCTGAGCTGCACACACTGCATCCACATGGTGTTTGAGGAAAGCATACGTGGTGTAGTCGGAATCAGGGAGCACGTCGTTAGACCATTTGTAATGCGGGAGTCCAGTTTGTGGATCGACCCATGATACGTAGGAATGAAGCACGTGGAGACAGACACTGAACGCCTGGAATGAGTTCATCGCAAAGGCGAGCGGGTGTCCCATGCCTTGAGGCAACGTGCGCATCATCAAAGCCAGCTGGTGGACGTTGATTGGCGTAGCGCCATCGTTGCTCGCTGCGCATTCCTGGTTGTAGGTCCGAAGTCCATACCCAGTGTGCTTTGCGAACATGTACATCAGCTTGCACACCCTACATAACGTAGGCTCTCCCAACAAGTCGGATTGGTCAGGTGCTCTGCCTGACATGGGCAACTTGTGGTAGTAGTCCTGATTCACCGTATACCATTGTTGAATTCTCGTGTCTGTCACGGTCTGGTAGGGCGTCTCCACGGAGTTGATGAGAACGGCGAGATTGTAGTACACGTCCGCGCTGACGATGTTCCTGGTCGCAGTGTTCAAGTCGAACCGAACTTGTTTTCTTTCTTGTTCCAGTTCAACCACAGCCAACTTTGCATCATCGCGGATCACTTCCTCGTCCACCATAAATCTTGTGATGGCACTGAACTTCCCTTCGTAGTCAGCAACAATGTGTTTGAGACCTCCACCAAACTTGATGACCATGGCGAGTATCTCCCCATAGGGCTTGTCCATGTACTCCTCCGGGGCAGCAAATATGCAAGCCTTGAGGATTTCTCGGACTCGAATGGAAAGATCCCCTCCTGGCGACAGATTTGCACACGTGAACAGCAAGACCAACGGAGGTGCTTTGAAAGCTGCCCATGTGCGAATGAGATCATTGTCGACCACTTTGTCTTTCGTAATCTTTGGCGGGAGCGAAACGCTCTGCGACGAATCCCCAGAATACATCTCCAGGAACTTGTGGAACTTCAGAAACGTCCGCAGCATCCCACCAGATGGGAAAACTTCTTCGTGGTCCACTCCTTCGAAGGCCAGCTCGTAGGCATTGTAGCTTTCAGCCATGGCTCGGGGTTCGGTCCTTCCTCCGTAGGAGAGAAGTCCCTACACCCTACTCGACTTCACGGTTCCGGGTTCTCCGTAAGAGGCACCCTTCCCCGATCCGTCTGGTCAGACCTTAGTTGTTCCTTAGTTGGGGCTGTCTAATAGCCCCTTCATCAGCGTCTACACACTGATGTTGCTGCCATGCAATGTCCTCAGATTCATGTGCATCGTGACTGACACTGACATGAGCTCGAACAAGGCTGCGAACATTCTTCGCAATCGACCGCCATGAAACATCAATGCGCTGCAACAAACTGCTCTTCGATTCATGGTCCAAGCAATCATCCAGTCTCACCATCAAACGATCCGCTTCAGGCATGTTAGAGAACATGATCCTGCGTCCACCACCATCGCCACCAGCACCAACATGGTCATCAATCTTAACCTTCGTCACCTTGCCACTTGAAACAAGAGCATGCAACTCTGGCCAAGACCAACATGAACATGAAGAAGGCATGTCAAGCGAAAAATAGACGTCGGAAAATTCCGCACACTTCTTCAGCAGGCGTTTGAGAGATTTCAAGACACTTCTGAAAACCTTGTACTTCCCACCGGAACGTTTCTCACCCCCCACGCAAGCCCCTTCACTACTTCCAGGACCAGCACCTGATCGCAAAAGCGATGCCACGAATAGCACAGGTGTGCGCAGGTCATTCCGGCACGCATCCTTCATTGCACCGATAAGGCTGTCCTCATCGGCCTTAGAGCCAATCAGCTCCTTGCAAGTTATGCGAGCGCATCCCTTAGTGGACTTAGGCACGGCGTAGCCATTACCCAAGCCACAAAGGTCAACAATCATGCGGTCTGGCTTTCGTCCACCAGCCTTCGACGGCATGGCTACCAATCTCCCATCGCCCGTTGCCTGAAATTTCAAGGCTTTAAGCAATCTCCTGGAGATTTGGCTAGTCAACTCGCATTTATCAGATTGATCCTTAGCGTCCGAATCAGTCATGTGCAAATGTTTGGACGAGCACACGTCAGACGACTTAGGATGCAACGCGACGTTTGCGGCAATGTACTCCCATTCATCCTTGCAGTAGCCGAGCTCAACGGCGGTTCCGGGAGATACAGGATCCCGAAAGGTATAACGTTGCCCGTGAGTGCATCCTTGGATCTTGATGCTCTTCCACATGGCATCTTCCTGAAGTCCCTTGTACTGCTTGGTTTCCTGGACTGGTACTCGAGGAGGTACTTCGATGATGATTTGGAACCCCCATGATGCCGCTCTGCGCGCAATTCTTTGGACGACCTCCCCCCATGGGTAGTCTGTCCGCAATTTGGCCCTTTCAGGGTTGTCAGCGATTTTCCGACTCAGCCACGAATTCTTGCCTAACACCCCTGCACCAATGAAGATCACGGAGTTAGGGTTGATTTTCCTTGCTTCCACCACATCGAAGAGGTAGGCGCACATGGCGTCGTCAACTTCTCGCCCCATACTCAGAACATTTACTTGCAGCCCAGGGTCATAGTGAGAATCGGGAGCATGCTGTGCAATGCAATCCTTGCCTGGAGCATACTCATTCCACCAGTTCTCCTCATCGACCCCTACCAATGTCCACACCGTCACTGCTTTTGGAGCATCTTTGATAGTGATACGGTATTTCCACCGGCTGTAAGGATTCTTGTAAGTATGGACCAACCCTCCATCGTGGTCGAGGAATTGGATCACCAGGCCCTCCTTGGGCTTGTTTTCGGCGAAATTGACCACGTGGGGCACAATTGCTCCATCATATCCTTGATATTCCCGTTTCTGTTCAGCCGCATCATGCCATACATCCTCGTACACTGACGACCATTGGTCATAACCGAATTGAGAGGCTTGACTTTTGGACTGGCCGTTGAAACAAAGAGGCAATGAAAAGCCCTGGTACCCCCCATGGATGGCACGCGCCAGTGTGACAACCACCGCTCGCCATTTGGCGGGCAGGGCGCGCACATAAGACTGGCCCAAAGGCGGTTCAGGAGGAGGCAAAAACGGCGGCGCAAGGACGTCCGCAATAGCTGCGGGGCGCAAATGCCCCCGACCGGATGGTACTGAAACACAGCACGCTCCACATAGCGGTCGAACTTGCCCGGTTGATCAAGGATAGCAGCACGATCCTCCATCTGGTGCCACTGCCCTTCACGAAGAATCCAAGTCGACCGAAGGTAACGACCAGGCGGCAACGCGGAAGGCGGCCCCCGCAACATGCGCGGGAACTTGACAACCAGGATGGGGTCCACACTGTCATGTTCTTGCAAGCCTTCCTTACTCGACAATCCAGCGCGATACAACACCTGAGGGAGGATCGGCGTCTGCGTGTAAGGAAAACAAGGCACCTCGCTCTTGAACGAGTAATGCTGTTGCCCCTTCTCATCCGTACTTTGGGTATGAGTAGGGCGCATCAGATCCATAATCTCTTGGGAGCCAATGAGAGCCGGCGGAAAAATGTTGATGAGCTGACACGCATGTGTCCAGGACACAGAATCCTTGAACGACTTGGTGTGTATGTCCGCGGACATCTTGGCAGTGACCTCATAGGCAAGAGAAACGTAACCTTCCTGAAAGATAGAATGCATCCAACCAATGCAGATGCCGTGGGTACGTTCCAAGTGACGCATAGTTGGATTCTTGCCCGTGCGAATCACCCCGATCATGGTCTGGTTGTCGTCGTAGAAGACGAAGTTGGGGTCTTGCCCCCCAAGCTGCTGCCACAACGTGATAGCAGGCAATCCAAGACGTGACATGGCAAAGTCGGCCGCGACAATCTCGGCCTCAGGTGTGGAATGACTCAAGCACCCCTGCCTTTTGCTAAGTCCCGCCAAGGGAAATCTTGTATGAGAACCTTGAATGTGCAAATGAGCACCGGAGGTAGATTTCAAACTTTCTCCACAACCTGCATAGTCCGCATCTGCAAACAGCCCGATGGACGAGTCCTCCAAGGAGTTCCCGACCCATCCAATCATCATGTGATGTTTGGACTGGTGCACATAGGCCATGAGATGATGAAGAAGAGCATCCTCCTTCTTGGTCCATTTCGTGATCTTGCGTGCGAGATTGTTGATACTGCGCAGAAGATCGAAGCGGCAAATGCGCGCGGCATAAAGCAATTTCATGAGAATGCTTGCTGCCTGCGGAGCAAGTGCACCGCGATTAGCCTCGTTGATCTCCTCTTCCTCTGGCGCCTTGGGAATAGGTGGAGGCGGAACAAGCCGACCGTCCTTATCAACAGGCATGGTGTGTCCACACCACGTGCATCGATGGCTTTTACCTGACTGTGCCGGAGCGCGAGCTGGGTGATTCTTAGTCTCCTCAGCCGGACTCGGCGATGGTACCGTCTTGAATTTTGTCGGATCGAACCCAGTCACGTCGCAGTACTTCTTGACTGTCATGTCCAGGTACGTCTCCATGTCGTAGGTAACGGTCTGCACCTTCGTTTTGTCATGCAACGTTGCCTCGCCCTTGGAGATGCGACAACCCAGATACAAACCTAGTGGCGTTTCTTCTTCCAATCGGAGTTCTTGGCGCAGCATGTCCCAGCCCTTGGGTAGATTCTCTTTGGGTCCTGCCATCTTGAGATCATCCACGTAGATGACAAGTAAGAGCTTCATTTGCGGGTGGAAATACAGCGATGGCCATTCGTCGCCAATCGGCTTGAATCCTACTTTCTGTACCGCGGTGTGGCAATGTTGTTCCCACATGGTTCCTGCGTCAGGATGTCCATATAGAGCTTTGATCAGGCGACACACAGGTCTGCGGAATTTATGCCGTTTCGCAGATGGATGCCAGGCTTCATCAGGCAGTTCAACCCAACATGGAGTTCCCGATAGTCTCGCCTGAATGTATGCTTGGATAGCATCCGCCATCTGGACATCGTTGCCAGGAAGGCATCCGTAATAATCTGCCCACCGTGAGGCGTCAAACGTAGCCGGGGAATTCCCCAAATCCTGAAACAATGCGGCTTCCATGTTCTGGTCTTTGACCTGATCACCGAGTAGTACACCTCGCCCTTTGAACTTCCTGGCAGGATCGTCCTCTTTGAGCTGATAGTTCTTCTCGTATATCAGTCCATGTACTCGCGCCATATGTACTTTCTCACCTTTCTTCTTTGCCTCAGCGACGACGTCGTCATATTCACGCGTAGTTGAGAAATCAAACACCTCTTGGTCCCACAATCCCTTCCATTCTTTCATGAAAGCTTCCATGGCCTTGGGGTTGTTGACCATCTCCTTGCGTGTGACGGGTCGAGTGACCATGGCATTGAAGCATGATCCTCCTGCCTGATTCTTTTCCCGATGTACGTTTCTGTGAGAAGTCGTACACGGCATAGACGGAATCCAGTTGTCATCCATGACCATGTGTGCCGGAACAGCCGGCACGACGTCCGCCAAGAATTGTTCTTGTGCGTATTGATCCACATAGGATTGTGCCCAGGACCATCCATCGTCGTCATCAATGGACACGTTGAGTTGCAGATCGATTTCTTCACATGGAACAATCTTGGGAAAGATCATGTTGTCCAAAATCTTGGTGACTATCTTCTTCCCTATCACAGCCTTCTTCCGGTCTTTCTTGGCAACTCGAGCTTTGTCTCGTTTTTCCTTCTTGTACGCTGCCTTCTTCTCCGCTTCACTCATTTTCTTCCATGCTTCCGGAGAATAGGAATGGATAGGTCGCCGTGTAGGAAGTGTTCGTCGACCATCACTTCGGATCTTGTACGGAACTCCCCTTTTGTCGATCTTGCAGGCTTCACCATCGTCGGTGAGATATACAATGCCGTCCCCTTTCTTCCCCGTACTCCAATGTTCAATCTCCTCGGGAGCCAACTTCTTTTCCTTCAAGATCTTGATAATCTCTCCAGGTTCTTCGATGTCTCCTTCGGGGATGAGTCTACCGGTTGGACCGACTTCGCGGGGCGATCGTCGATCTTTTCCAGTGACCTTTGGTTCAGAAGGAGGCGGTGCTGCACGTAGACCTAGTTCTTCGTCTAGTTCTTCGAGTCTTTTGTCTCCTATAGCATCAATAGCTTCATGTTCTGCTGACTTGAAGACTTCGCCGGACGGCTCCGTCTCTATGTCAGATGGATCTATGTCCTGTAAGTCGGGATCTTCTCCGGGATCCGGTGGAGGAAGAAGACCATCTTGATCATCATCATCCCCGTTGCCACCATTTCCTCCAGGCGGACCGTCATCCCCGTCATCGACGTCTTTTATCTCCTTGCCAGCAAGGTCAACGTTGTCCCTTAGTCCCTCAATGGTTGAGTTCATCCTCTCGTACTCGGCTTTCAGGGGAAACGTTATCTCCTCTGGGAAGTAGATAACTTCTGTCTCGTACGGTCTCATCAACTTTCTGGGAACAGATGCGTCCATTGACAAGTTCGCGTTGGCAAATTCCTTCATGTCCCACACGCGATACTTCTTGGACCATCCTTGACCAGCAGTGATGATGTATCCGGCGAAAATGCCTGGGATCCCCTTTGGATCGAACTTGTTGCCATATGTCTTCGGCCTTGTATCCGTAGGCTTGAAGAAGACTTTGGCCCCAAAGGGTATGGCTTTTCCCTCGAAGTCCTTTCCAGTCATACGTTTCCATGCTGAATCACCATCGCCCTCCACGTCTTCGATGTTGAGGTTCTGCATCACGCAATTCAGCGCAAAGGACCAGTATTGGGCGGGTAATCCGGCGTGTAGCATGGATGCTGCGACTGTGTTGATCACTTCTTGATTTGACCGTTCAGCGAGTGAATTGTTACTGGGTTTCCCTGGAAGGGAATGATCTATCACGATCTTCAACTGCGCCATAGCTGAATCGAACTCTGGTGCTTCATCACTGTACGCCATATGAATCTTGCGTCTTCCCATAAGGCGTCTGATGGCCATGACGACTTCGTCAGTGCTCCTTGAAGCCGTGGGAATCGCTGCGATCATTTTGGTGGCGATGTCTCTGATGACTAGAACTTCACGTGCTCCATCATCGAGTCCGATGCCTGCTTCGGCGGCCTTGCGCATATCAAGGAAGTCGAACGTCACAAGATCTCCCCAGTGTTTGATCACACGTTGAAACGCACCTCGTTGTGTCCGCAAGTGCTTCATCTTCGCGCGTATGCACGATTCGCAATATGGGTTGCGGTAGCGATGAGTACACAGATGTGCCAACGTCTTAGCTTCGGCTTTCAGTGTTCCGACTCTGGCCTTGCGGCTCGGCGCACCGTCGCCTTCTACATCAATGATCACCTCATCGTCACCGTCCAATGGAATTTCACCCACTCCTTTTCCTTCGTCGTCGTCCGGAGGTCGTCCGGCCTCGGACTCTGGCACTTCTTCTATAGGAGGTTCTTGGGGTTCAGGATCAGGAGGCCGTTCATGATCGTCACCTTCTTCTTCTGCTTCAACCTCGCTTGGTGCAGCTTCAGCGGCAGCTGCGACACCGACGTCAACGTTGCCCGCTGTTAGCGCACCCTTGAAGATTTCGGTGATCGCTTTGGCCTCCGGATCATCATGAACCAATGACTTAGAACTCCCGGCACGAACGTACGGGATGTCACCGTTCACGAACAGAGATATTCTCTTGCCCTGCGGGTTGATCATGAATGGTTCCCTTCCGGGTGGCCACACAAACCCGTAGTTAAAGTTCATACATCTCTTGCCAATGGAAAGCACCGATGGTGTGTCGTCCAACACGTAAGCGTTGATCGGTTCCTCGAACGACTCAGTCTGGAAGTTCGACACGAGATCGGTATCGGTGATTCCATTTGCTGTCTGAAATGATATGGGCTCTGGAGTCACGAGTGTCTCGAGACTATGCTTCTCGATCTTCTTCTGAGATATGAGGTCGTGGCCACACCCAGTGTCCATGAGAAACTTGATCTTCTTCTTGAGGATGACTGGTTGAACCATGCATTTGCATACACCTTGATTGATGATCCGCTTGCTGTGCGCAGCATCGAGTTCACGCTCAACGATGGAATCCTCACCGTCGTAGAAGGAGACTTCCTCCACCCGAGACGTTCCTGGGATTCGCACGAATGAAACTCGATCTCCACATTGATCATCATCGTCGTCAACCATGTCTCTCATAATCTGTGCCCTCAATCTCGCTTTATGCTTGGCGAATTCCAAATTCACGGCGCGATCCTCATCGTTAACAAGCGCTTCCATGTCGACGTACTTCACCTTCCGCTCTTTGTCCTTCTTCGATCTTCTAGGACACGAAGAAATGAACTTCACGTCATCGGCGAATGTCACATTACGCTTGATCCCTTTTCGGGTCGACGTAGTCGGTCCCGAGGATTCGTCGTCTGTTGAACAATCCGAATCAGCGTCGCTGTCAACGGATGGGCAATCTGACTCCTCCTCATCTTGTCTTGAAGATCGCTTCCATATCGCCGGAGCTGATGGATTCCACCTTCGGCACAATCTGATGGCGGGTGCCGCAGGGAGCGCCTTGGCCTTGGCATTCGGCTTCGCTGGAGCTGCCTTCGCTTCGGATTTGGCTTTAGCCTTTGCCTTTGGTTCCGGAGCTGGGGTAGCTGCTGCCTCATGCTTGAAAGGACAATTCTCTCTTGAGCACGAGCCTGTGTTCTTGAACGAGTAGCATATCCTGTTTCCTCCTCCTCCAGATGGACTTGGAGTTCTCGTCCTCGGCGTAAAGGGTCGCTCTGGAGTCTTCTTCGAGTGACTGAATGGGCACTTATCACCATTTCGACACCCTGCATCTGTGAAATGGAACTTGCAGCGGATTTGCTTCTTGCTCTTGTCACCTCTGTTGTCCGCTGACTCACTCCTCGTCTTCTTCTTGGGTTTTGGCTTGGTTTTCGCATGACTCTTCGCTTTGCTTTGAGGTAGTACAGGTGTTGCTTTATCCGGCTTGGTCGGCGAAGCCTTGACCTTTGCGGATGGAGCTGCGTTAGGCGTTGGTTTCTCAGGTACCTTGGCCGGTGCAGCAAGCAAATCCTTGCCCTCAAGCATCTGGCGCAAGCCAATTTGGGTCTGAGTGAGATTTGATTGTTCTCGTCTCCGCATGATGGTACGGTCAATGATCTTCATCAAATTGTCGTACGATCGGTCTTCATGATTGTAGGGCAAGTGTTCGTAGTGCATGCCCAACTCCATCTTCATTGCGGGCGAGTCCTTGATCTTGCTGTACAAGCAATCACGGAGAGCTGTTTTGGATGGTATGTCTTCTGGCCTCATCCGTCCCAGAACTTCCAACCACGTCTGCTTGAACGTATGAAGCTTGTTGTCGCCTTGGTACTGGAGCTTCACCAGATACTCGAGAGTGATGATCATGTCGAGACGATCATGCGTTCGAAAGCTTTCATACATCATCGCAATGATTTGTCGTCCTTTGATGATCTTCCCTTCGGGCCTGCTGATGTAATCGTTGGCCTTCCGGTTCACCTCCAGGTACAGGTCAGCAGATTTGTCACCACCAGCACGTAGCATTGCGACCATTGCGATCCCCAATTTGACGTCTACGCTCTTAAACTTCTTGTGTCCTGAATCGTTCAGTGCTTCGACATCAGGGAATGGGTTGAATGCTGGTGCCAGCCATAACATCCAGTCCTCATGATTTGGATCGGCTGATGCTCCTAAGACATTCGCCGTGCATACTGATCGCCAGTTGTTGAGGTGAGTGAGAGTAGGCCATGGAGGTACGGTCACTTTGTCGGCCTCCCTCCTGGAAATTCTCACTTCCGTGACTTCAGGATCTGCGTCTCCATCAGGATCACGCGCATGAGATCCAGGATCCGATTCAGGTTTGCCTCCACCGCTTTTCTTCTTATCATCATCATCGTCAGGCGGGTCAGGAGGGTCATACCCCGTGCCGGTTCCTTCATCGTGCTCTCCATCTTCGTTCTCGTCGCCAGCCTCGTCACCGTCATCGTCTCCATTATCCTCCTGAATCGTTTCAGCGAATAACTTCCACTCATCACGATCAGCTCTGAGACGTTGTTCGGCTTTCTGGGCCTTGAGTACTTCGCTTCGCAGATCGGCAATCTTCTCCTCGTACCGTTCCGCGACCTCTTTCTCGATCTGACGTCTCCTTGCTTCATGAATGGAATCGTCATAGGCAATAGGGGGACCGATGAGGTCGTTGCCCTTCGTAGATGCGGTGATACCGTCGACACCAACAGGTCTTGAGGAGCTGGCAGATGCTGTGGACTTCGATCCCAACATCCCGCGATCCTCCAAGAGTTCGCGTAGCTGTCGATCACGCACGGCTGCCGCATCACTTTTCCCATGAAATCCGCTTGGTATGCCGAACAAAGTGGCTGCACTAGGCGTGGAACGCGCAAGTGCTGGGCTGCTAATACCTGGCACGTAGTGCTCGGGCATTGCATCCGCCACGATTGGCATTGAACTGCGGCCAGTGAAGAAGTTTCCACCGGTGAATGGAATTCCATCCATCACAAGGTTCTTGTCCTTGTCCGATTCCGAGAATGCGAACTTCTCTTTGGCGACTGGACTAACTTGACTTGGGGACCGTATTTCAGGGGATCGTACCTCACCTCCTACGGAAAATGCAGGCACTACTTCCTTTCCTACGTGCTCCCAGCCAGACTCAGTAGTCCTCGAAGACATGGGCATGCTTGAAGGCCGTGTCGCTCCTCCGTAATTGGAGTTTCGCGCTGCCTCCAATTCGCTGCGTGTCCTCGCTTGAAGATCTTCTTGTGCTTTGAGCGTTTTCCTGAGTTCACTCAGCTCGTCGTGCAAGGTAGGCAATGATCGCCTTGCATGATCTTCATTCTGATGAAGTCGTCCTCTGCTTCTTGCATCCTCTTCACAGCCATTTTGCGGTACTCTTCCTCTTCACCAAGACGTTCGCGAAGCCGAAATCGTTCTTGATCAATGGCTGCGCTGTTTCCAGCTAGCCCTTGGATCTCGTTCACGGCCCGCAACTCCTGGTTCTTGACCAAGTGGAATCGTTCCTGCATTGCTTGTAAGGCTTGTTCCGAACTTGCTGTGTTTGACCGGAGGACCAAGTTCTCTCTGGCATGTTCATGAAGTTCATGAGTCAGACGCTCATACTCACGTGCCATAAGCTCACCATCGCCTTGCGCTCTTGCCTCCAACTGCACAAAGTTAGTGGCTGCCTCCGTGCGGAACACGTGTAGCTGTTGAGCTAACTCCTCGGCAACGGCATGTGCTTGACGTTGTTGAGCAGAGTTCTGTTCATCCATGCGAAACAAAGCTGTTTCATAGTCTCGCTTCATCTCCTGATTGACATTGTTGATGTGCCTCATGGCTAAGCATGCATGGTCACGTTGTCGTTCCAATTCTTCAATGCGAATTCCAGATCCTTCATCTTCTTGTTGCATCTCCTTGATCTTGTCCATCAGGGTCTGAACAACTCCTTCGTATTCTTGCATCTGACTGCGATAGTACATCTGCTGCGCAAGGTTAGATGCTTCGAGCTGTTGCGAAATCGTCAGTTCCTGATAGGCATTCGGACCATCGGCTATGGCTGGCGTGGTCACCGATGACGCATCGCCACGTGCTGGGATAGTGTCCAGAGTCATATCCAGATCGTCAGCATCACGTGGTTGATTGGTAACCATCCGATTCCAAGTCATGGATTTGTCACGCCCACGAGTAGCCGAAGTCCTCGATCGTGCTGAAGAGCTTCTCGAAGATGATGGTCTTGACTTCTTTTCCAAGGTCTTCACTCCTTTGTCCTTGGCCCTGGACGTAGTCCGAGGTGCCTGAAAACCAGACGCTTCGGCTCGTCGTTCGGGAGCCTTGCCCGTCCTCGAACCTGTGGATGTCGGACGCGAAGGCGTAGATGCTCTTGGTAGACTCTTTGCTTTCACCTTGGGAACTGCCTTTGCAATGGCAAGCGCAGAAGATTGACCTTTGTCATCTTCCGTGGAGCTATCAACGGATTGCACCACTGTGTCATCAGCTGTTGACTCACCAACGGCTGGCGCTGCCACATCGGCACCGAAAGTCATTGTCGTATCTTGGCTTGATCCCGAGTTCATTGTGGTCGTAGTAGATCAAGTAGTCGTTGCTGTAGAAAGGCAGAGCCGCGTACGGCTGATAACCTGCGTGGGGGATTGATCTCGACTAGGTTGCTGCTCTCCCCACCAGAGCTGTAATGAATGTAGGTGTGGCTGGCTTGCACTCTCCACAGACTGGACCCTGTCTCTCTTACACTTCCACACGTGCAATCCTATGCAGGCAGAACCGGCGGCCGTTCCTTTTGCACTCACTGCCGGCGGCGGTTCGTCTGTGCAACGGGATAGCTCTGATTGCTCAGGATAGAAGACACATATAGCACTTAGCTATGGGCATTGACTTGAGCCAAACGTTGCGTGGGCGGTCACATAGAAAGGTAAAGATGAGGGACGCGTAGCGTGCCCCCTTAGAGTCGAGGGACGCGTAGCGTGCCCCCTTCTCTTGCACTTTACACGGTCTTGCTCACAGCTCTTATAGTGACACCTTAGAACTTGACAAGGCATCGCAGTCCGTTCGCAACCGAGGACTTGTTTGTTTTAGTGGTTGGGGCCCAGGTCTTAGGAGCTACTGTGCAGATTTCGGGTATAGGGCTGTTTGTTTTGAGGTTCAGTGCTTCGGGGGAGGGCTTACAGCTATGGCTTAGGAGTTAAGATTTCGGGGTGTCAACCTTCGGCCGGAGTTTCGCCACGAAGCTTGAGACTGGGTAGGTTGCACTTGAGGTTTAACCCCCGACCACTCAGACCTCAAAGGGTTCAGGGTTTAGGGGTTTAAGGTTTAGGGTTTTCTACTCCTGATTGGTAATTAGAACCCTGTCTGGCCTTTGAGGGTTGCAACGAAATTACGAGCCTCCCAAACCCTAAACCAGCCCTCTTAATTTATCCTTTTGTGGTCATTTCTTAATGTACAGGGGCTGAGGGTTCCTCTTCAGAGCCCCTCAACCTTAACTTAAAGCCCCGTGAACCTGAACACGCGGGGGGGGGGGGATGTTATACGATAATTATATCATATACACGAAATGCAAGCAAGCTTTTTGGATATATTGTACCATCACTATGACGACGATAAGGACCCCTGAAAAACTATAATGCTAATAGCCTAATGCTATAGCCCTCAACCCTAAACTTCCTGAGCCCCTAAACCCTAAGCATCCCTAAACCGCAAACCCTAAACTTCCTTAAACCCAAGACCCCTAAACTTACCTGAACCAAAAACCCTAAACTTCCTTAAACCAAAAAACCCTAAACTTCCCGAAACCCCTAAACTTCCCCAAACCCCTAAGCTTCCCTAGAGGACCTAAATCCACTAAGAAATGAAGTCATGCTAAAATATAGATGTCCTGGAATAAGAGGAAATACGAAGAAATAGATGACTTAGAAGCTGCCCCCACCCTGTAATAGTGGTATAATAGGAATATAATAGGGCCCTACTATAGTAGTAATATAAGCCTTATGGTCACTACGAGTATTACAGGGTGGGGGCAGCTTCTAATAGATGACCTAAAATGAATCCCAGCCACAAAAAAAACCCTAAACCTCCTTAAACCAAAAAACCCTAAACTTTCCTAAATCCCTAAACTTCCCTAAACCCCTATACTTCCTTAAACTTCCCTAGAGGACCTAAATCCCAGCTGCAAGGTTGGTCTTGGCATTGGCGATCTTGGTGGTGCCTCGAAATGCAGGGGTTTGGGCTTTGGGGCTCCTTACAGGGATCTTTAGGGTTCCTTATAAAGGGATCTATAGGGTTCCTTATAAAGGGATCTATAGGGTTCCTTTAACGGGATATGTCGGGGTTCCTTTAAGGGATCTATAGGGGGTTTAGGGTTTAGGGCTTAGGGCTTAGGGTTTAGGATGTCTGGGTATTAGGTTTAGGGGTATAGTGTTTGTGGTTTAAGGTTTCCGGTGTCTGGGTTTTAGGGTTTAGGGCTTAAGGCCTATAGGGTTTAGGGTTTTCGGTGTCTGGGCTTTAGAGTTTAAGGTTTAGGCCATGGACTAAGAAGTTCTTAGTTGCTCAGCTCCTACATGGGAAGATTGACCACTTCCAGCTTTACAGGCGCGAGATAACACCAAGACCAAGACTGCTCAAAGCTTGCTTGATCAGCTGCACAAGTTTCTCGCTGCTGTTTTTGGAAGCTCTACCTGGACCCCAAAAGTATGTAGAATTATAGCCCTTTATAGGTTTTAGACCATTATTTTACTTACCTTTGAAAGTTTAGGTAAAAAGTAGGAGATCCAATGTTCTGGGTTCAAGGGCTCGGGGCTGACCGGAGTGAGGGTTTGGGTTTTCAGCTTCTGGCTAAAAGCTCAGTGCTGAGCCTACTTGGAGCTTCGGGGGTAGTTATAAGTAGGGTCCCTTTAAAGGGGTCTATAGGGATTCTATAAGGGTGATTATAGGGTTTAGGGTTCAGGGGTAGTTATAAGCAGGCTTAAAGGTTCCCTCATATGGGTTATAAGTATAGTTACCCTACTTTAAACCCTACATATAACTACCCATGAACCTCCAAGTAAGCCTTTAGACCGATCCAAAACTTCTACACGCCCAAATCCCCATATCCCCAAATCTGAAAGTCTCCAGTGCTCCAGGTCCGGTCAGCCCACAACCTCCTATCCGAAACCCGGTTGTTCATACGAATGATACGATTACACGGACATGTTTTCATAACACAACAACGAAATCCAAAACCCTGCGCCCGCAAATAATCGTAGACTCTCAACCCTGAAAACATAAACCCTAAACTCTAAGCCCCAAACCTTATCATCGAAGCCTCACGCTAAGGGTCCAAAGGACCCAATAATTAGGTACTCGGTTTTCGGAGAGTAGTTATGCTGGCTCCTAGTTTAAACTAAACCCTAAACCCTAAACCCTAAACCCGATAACCTAGAGCCAAAACTGACGAGAGGGATCCCCAAAGAAGCCGCGCGCAGAAAAGGGCCTGAAAAAGGACCCTAAACCCTAGGGTTTAGGGTTTAGGGTTTTGGGTTTAGGGTTTAGGGTTTTGGGTTTAGGGTTTAGGGTTTTGGGTTTTGGGTTTAGGGTTTAGGGTTTAGGGAACACGAACTTTACACGAACTTTGAACCCTTTCGTTTTAGACCCCCGAGTGGCCTCCAACACAGCCAACCTTTGCGCTTCAGGGCAACCCATAAAACCTTACAACACCCATAATGCCTGTTAAACCCTATAAAACAAACAACTAAATCCCAAAACCAATCTAAAACCCAAGAACACCTAGGGAACAAACACCAGACAAACTACCTATAACAAAAACCTATAGCCGAAGGGTATGGAACTCAAATAGTAGAGTTTTAGGTACCAACTACTATACCCTGAAGGATATTTGGCACCTAAAATCCTACTATGGAGCCTTTGGGATAGGGCCTAAGGGAACCTCCAGATAAAACACCTACAGGAAAGCCCGCAACATTAAACTCAACAACCTTAACACTACCTGAGAGTACCTAGGATACCCAGTAACCTAAGAATACAAAGGCCTCTCTTTTTGGTATTGGGTAACTTTATAAGGAACCTAGGACTACAAAAAAGGGAACAAGGGTACTACTGGGCATCCTAGGAAGACAACCCTGCTTTCGCCTGGAATGGCGATCATCGTCAGGCCGAGGGCAGCTGCCTTGTAGTAAAGCCTCAGGGCAGAAGTAGAATTTGCGCTCTTAGACTCTCGGGCTTAGGGTTTAGGGGAGCTTAGGGCTTTAGGGTTTAGGGCTTTAGGGTTTAGGGCTTTAGGGTTTAGGGTTTAGGGTTTAGGGTTTAGGGGTTTAGGGCTGATGGTTTCAGGGTTTTGGGATTGGGGATTTTAGGCTTTGGGAACGAGGGTTCGTCGAGATGCCAAGACATGGTATGCTGTCATGGTTTCGCAGTTGAAGTACTACGGCTGATGATATAAATCCTGCATTACCTTAATGACCCTAGACTGTGGGATCTAGCATATATGCCTTATTATGGGCAATGCAGGATTTATGTCATCAATCGTAGTATAGTATATACTCTCGGGGCCACTAGGTACCTGTTAGAACTGAGGCTTCATGAAGCCTTCTATTCCAGAGTTCTGTCAGACGATCGACAAAGGGTGTTATTAAGGGTGAGGCTTTATGATGGGTTCTGTTTAGTGAAGCTTGTCTAAACGACCCGTAAATTAAGAGCCATAAACTGGCATTATGGGCGATTGCAGCGACTGCAATTCCTGGCACGTTGAGGAATGTGCCTGCACTCAAAACAATTATCAGGATCGCCCATAATTCAGCAAGGAGTTTGGTTTCTGATCGTTTCGGGTTGGGGCTCCAGGGATTAGGGTTTGAGGCTATCTTAGTCCTTAATCTTCCACAAAAAAAGGGAACGGCCGCAGCCGCCAACCTCTAAAACAACCAAGTTCATCCCTAAATGCCCTAAACCCTACCCAGAGTCTCCATTGTAGTTCCTTTTTCTGGTTAACCAGTTTTATGGTTAGGATCCTATAATAGAGATGTTGGTTCACCAAAAAAAGGAACTACAATGGAGACTATAGGTAAACCCCAAATCCTAAACGTCCAAGCAAGCACTTCCCAAAGGTGCTTGAACATGCCTTCCTCGAGGACCTCCATGGTGGGAGTGTCCAAAAATTAGGGGTACCATATTTTGTGGTCCTTATAATAAGGACCTTAGGGTTTCATATTTCAAGCGGTCTAGTATAGGAGCGTCAATACCTAACAACAGGACGCCCTGACGGTCCGTATGTCGGTAAGACAAATTTGGTTCCAAAACACATCGAATTCTGAAAGCACGCAGAGCTCCTACCCTAAACCCTAGACCCTAAAACCCTTGCACCCTTAAACCGTAAAGCCCCAAACCTTCAGGGCTTGAGGTATCTTCGGGTTCCTGGCTTCGTCAACTTGGCCGAGCAACCAAGCCAAGGACAACTGAGCCGCCGTGGCCTCCCTGCGAGGGCACGGTTTACGGAATCCCTATAGGCATCTACAAGGGACACTTTAAGTGATCTATATAGGGCTTAGAGTTTGGGGTTTAGGGAGTCCGGGTTTAATTTAGGATGTGGGGTGTGGGGTTTAGGGTTTAGGGTTTCAGGCATTAGGATGTAGGGTTTAGAGATTCAGGGATTTAGAGTTTAGGGATTCAGGGTCTAATGTAGGGTGTTTGGTGTGGGGTTTAGGGTATAGGGCGTAGGGTTTAGGGTTTAGGGATTCAGGGATGTAGGGATTTGGGTTTAGGGTCTATGGCGAAAGGATCAGGGGTTTTGTGCAGGGGCCTGAATAATTAGAACGAGTCCTTTGTGTGAGGAGTGGGTTTAGATCAAGCATAATCAGGAATCCTAATGTTTTTTGGCACTTATTCAGGCGTCTGTATCGGGGTTTGATTCTTGGGCTTAGGGACTTTGGGGGTCGGGACTGCACCTTTAAGGGACTCTTTCGCGGCTAGGGTTTTTTTAAAGGGCTTCTCCTGCTGACAATGGATGGTCCTGCTCCTGGTCCTTCTCCCGATCCATGAGCTGGCTCGGGTGCATTTCGAAGAGGGAGCAAAGACTCTGTTCGTGCTCCGGCTCCTGCTCAAGGCACGGAGTCTCTGTACAACTTTAAGCGGAAACTGATCTCGCTCAATGTTTCCGTTCACCGAGCAATGTCCATGTCGGGGACTCCCGAAGGTGCTTGGAAAACATCCGGTCCAGGAAGAAACTCGTCTTCTCCAAACAGAAGGGATGCTCGTTGCACACAAGTTCGGCTGCCTGAACCGGCTCCCGTAGCAGATCTCCGTGTCCTGCCCAAGCACTCTCCTCCATTCCTGCTGCAGCAGTGGTTCATCTGCACGCACGAGACATGGCTCTCTTGTGAGGACGATCACAAAGGGTTTAGGGATTGGGGTGTATGGGGTTTAGGGGCTAGGGTTTGTAGGGTTTAGGGTCGAGGGTTCAGGGTTTAGGATTCAGTGCGCATGGCTTCGGCTTTAGAAGGATATTGTAGGGTATGTTGTACTCTTATCATATCGCACCTCAACGAAACATAACTGATTATTCAGGCTTCCTGGATATTCCAGGACCCACATGTTAGTAACCCTTATACAAACACTCAGGAACCCTTTGACTCAATCCGGTAAAGCAGCCCGGCGAAGCCGAAGGTACCGAATGCTCTGGCCCCACCTCTTGGTTGCCATCTCCTCAATTTTCGATAGCATCTCCTGGCCGCCATACAGCCATACAGTAGGTTGACAAATCCCTTACTAAAGCTAAAGATTTGCGGTTAAGGGTTTCGGGTAAAGGGAACGGCTTTTACAGGGATTTTGTATGTGGTGGCGCCTCCAAAGGTGTTGACGCAGGTTTCGGTGTTTGCGCTAGCCGAGAGGGCTCAGATTAGGGCATGTCGGGTGTATGTAGGGCCTATGTATGGCTCTTTGGGGAGAGCGTCGAGCGTCTATGCAGGAGTTCCTATGGATTCTGTGTGAGGGTGTACTAGTACTAACCACACCTCATTCACCCGAAGCCCTCCCTGAAAACCCGAAACCCTACACCCTAAACCCCTAAACCCTAAACCCCTAGACCCTAAACCCCTAAACCCTAAACCCCTAGACCCTAAACCCCTAAACCCTAAACCCCTAAACCCCTAAAGCCCAAAGTTGCCAACCCAGGCCCTCAGACTTGCCTCTACGATCTATGCAGCCCAAAACCGATGGCTTAGGGTTGAGGGCTTAGGGTTGAGAGTTTAGGGTTGAGGGTTCAGGGTTTAGGGTTAAGAGTTTAGAGTTTAGGGTTTAGGGCTTAGGGTTTAGGGTTTAGAGTTTTGGGTTTAGGGATTGAGTTTAGGGTTGAGGGTTCAGGGTTTAGGGTTGAGGGTTCAGGCCTAAAGAGGGCCTTTAAGGGTCCCGTAGGGGCTGCTTGAAGGAATCTACACGGTTGCTACAAGGGTTTAGGACAGTGGCCTCAAGAAGTTGATGGTGTTGCGGGGTATGTGGATAGTATGAGGGCTTAGGGTGTAGGGTTTAGGATGCTCTTATGAGTAAGAATTAAGAGAGCCAGGAACAAAATGACCGGAGAACTTGAACAACCTTGCTCCTAAAAACAGCATAGGGTGACAACCCTGGAGCTTTTAAACCCTAAAGCCTTGAACCAAAATCCTAAACGTCCTATAGGGACCCAAAAAGGTACCTAAACAAAATCCAGAAGGTTGGGATATCCCACAAGCCCCTTTATAAACAAAGCAATGAGGTAGGGATATCCCAACCAAAAGCTTATGTTTGGGTCCTTTTTTGGAACCCTATCCTAAAACTGCAGGCTCTTCTCCTTGTTCTTCGCAAGGTTCTCTTCGGCGTAGCGGGGAACTGACTTCCGCCAGTCCTGCACGAAACAGACGTATTGCAGGATCCGGGGTAAATACTTTCTGGGGCCTAGGGTATCACCCATAGAGTTGTTTTCGGGCTGAGAACTATGCTTTGTGAAGGTTATGCAATAGTTTGCATGTCGGACGGTGTCATATTGGAGTAGCGGGGCAGCTAGCAACTGGTCTTTTAAGTAGACCTACAGTAGAAGCCCAATAGTTGGAAACCCAATAGTCTCAATCCTTAAGAGTAATGTATAAGGAATCCCAGTACTATTTGGCCTTAGTCCGGTTTCCATCTTCATGGGTTTACTGGTTTTTAAAGTACCTTAGCCTTAACCCCAAATAACCCACCTTTTTAAGAACTTATATATGTATAAAGAAAGAACTCATATTAAGGTAGGTTCCTTGGGTCCGGGTAGACCTATCTGGAGGCCTTGGGATGCAGTGACCAGGGCCAAGCTACAGCCCAACAGCACCTTGGACTACGGCAAAGGAGATCCTTCGAGGGTTCCCCTCAGGGTTCCTTGAAGGATCCTTTAAGGGTTCCGACCTCTCTTCTTCAACAACCGGGCCCCAAAAAGCTCAAACTTTCTAAGATAGAGCTAATATATAAGGCCAAAAAGATTAAAGTTAGCCCGTTCACCATCTAAGTCAAGCCTCATCCAGACATCTTACCTTTGGTTAGTAGAGAATGGAGGAATGGGGTACAAACATAACTACTATTACTACCACTACCCTTTCTTCCATTCCTTACTAACCAAAGGTAAGACATATGCTGGACCATGGTATCCATAGGGCATCGAGTGGAATCGCTGCTATGCTCCTAGACCACCCCAGCCCCTAAACCCTACCTTAACCCCAAGTAACCTACCTTTTTAAGGACTTATATAAAGAAATCATACTAGGGAACCCTAAAAAAGCAGGTTCCTTACGGTCCAGGTACACCCTAAACCCGAAAAAAACCAAACGGAGGCCGGGGACCTGAACCTTTCCGGAGAAAGTACGGCTAGGGCACCAAAAAAGCACATAAGCAAAAATGAGGAGAGGGATATCCCATATCCCCTTATAATGAAGCCCAATAAGGTAGGGATATCCCTATAAAATGCTTATGCTTATGTGCTTTTTGTGTGCCTAAACGGTTCTAGGTACCTTAATCCGGGTGTAGGTTGGCAGTTTAGAGTTCAGGGTTGAGGACCTAATCCATTGTGAAAAGGCGCAGTGATGTGCAGGGGTTTGAAACTACCTTAACCTACCAAAACCTACAAAAAAGTAGGGTCCCTATAAATCTCATACTAGGGTTTATAATAAGAACCTACAAAAAGGTAGGGTTTGGTTGGTTAAGGTATGCTCAGAATATGGAAGTCTGAGGAATAGTATCACGAACTCATCAGGCTTTCATGTTGCAGGGGTCACAGACGTGGTGTTTTGGCCGGAGTGCTTTGGTTTTGATACAAGCCCGCAGCCCTGTCAAACTCACAGACCCTCAACAAATCCGAAA
Source organism: Symbiodinium sp. CCMP2592 (assembly GCA_905221615.1). NCBI lineage: Eukaryota > Dinophyceae > Suessiales > Symbiodiniaceae > Symbiodinium > Symbiodinium sp. CCMP2592. The sequence goes on from CAJNDT010002013.1 coordinate 845,137, forward strand.
AAGCGGCAACAAGGATCATCGCCAACCCTACTTCGGCTTACAAACCCACCAAAACCCTAAAGCCAAATCAAGAAATTGCCCAACCCTTAGAGAAACGGAACAAACCGAACCATAAGCCTGAACCTTAAGCCCTTTAATCCTAAGACCCTAAACCCCTAAAACGCAGACCCTAAAGTTGGGATGTCGACACTCCTCGGGCGTCTCCGTAGGCAGCACTGCCAGGAGATTGCCTAAGGCAGGCGTGCACCCGAAACCGGGCTCAGGGCTTTAATGTAGGGGCCTTCATCATTAGGAGTAGGCACTAGACTGAACTTAGAACCCTAGCAAAAATTAGAATTTTAGCTGTTTCTTAGGGATTATAATAACCAAAAATCAAAAATTATTTCTAAGCACAACTAAGATTAGGAGGTAGGTTCTTAATATAAACCCTAATATGGAAACTATAGGGCCCTACAAAAAGGTAGGTTTTGGTAGGTTAAGGTAGGAGTAGGGTTTTGGGACTCAGGGGGATCCCCGCCAGCGCCTTCAGCACCTTCCTCTTCGCGCCTGAAGGCTGCCTTGCGGCCGCTGCTTTTGCGACGAGGTTTAGGGGTTAGGGTTTAGGGTTTAGGGGTTAAGGGTTTAGGGAAACGGCCTGTTCTTCTTCTTGCCTGGGCCGTCGCCCTGTCCCCCACCGCCTTTGCCGGCTCCTCCTTTAGGGGGCACCGGGTATTCTGGTCCGGGACCAACGCCAGCCCGCCACCTCCTCTCGCACTGGGGGCTGTGGTGCCGCCCCTCGGTGTCGTAGCACTGGGCACAGCAGCAGGGCACCCAGAGAGCCCAATACCCCTTAATTAAGGAATATGGCTTAAATTATATAGGGCTTCATATTATGATTTTAGCTACATTCCTTAATTAAGGAATATGGCTTAAATTATATAGGGCTTCATATTATGATTTTAGCTACATTCCTTAATTAAGGGGTATTGGGCTCTCTGGGCATGCCCGGGGATTTCGGCCGAGAGAAGTCCGGCGCGTCACAGGTGTCCGGGTGCTTCGGGGCCGTGCAGGACCTGTTGCGCTTGCGGTAATTATAATAAGGAACCCCCACGGCAAATAGTATTGGTCTATTATTTAGGTCCCTGTAGTAAGGCCTTATAAGGCTTTATGGTTTTCGGGCTTTAGGGATTTAGGGCCATTACGGCTTTGGGGCTTTAGGGCTATATATAGGGTTTTCGGGTTTAGGGTTAAGGGCTCTCAGAAAAATCGAGAAGTTGGAAACCGAAACCGGTACAAACTATGCCGGTATTCACTTCGTGCAAGAAAGCCACATGCTTAGGTTTCGTTATCATGACCGTTTATGCAAGTCCTTGAAACTGGGTACAGCTTGCTGTTAGGGCATCCGGACTGTGAATTTCGAACCCCTTGGCACTCTACGGCACTCTGCTGCAATTGCGGCAGGTCTAAGGCTTGATTGCGGGCTTCGGGTCTAGGGGTCACGCTTAGGGTCCATTGAAGGCCGGTGCCACATTCCTGGCATGGCATGCTACCGCGCCTGTAATTACCGCGAAATAAGATTCCTGTCATACCCGAGAACAGTCTGTGGAATGGAGCCTGGGTGGGCCCAAACACTCCAAATTCCATCATCAAGGAGGCGATCACTTCACTAGAGTACTGATGATATGCCCTAGCTGTCTGGCGAGTCCTGTTCCTGAGCCACTCAATAGAAACTGCATCATTAGATACAGCAGTGCAAGCCCCTCAAAGACTTGGAATTGCCGGTACTGTTGGAGACTTGATGCCGTGTTCGTCTAGGTGGGGCTTTCAAAGCCTTTGAAAAATATTAGTAAACAAGATCCTCTTAAGCCCAATAAGGGAAAATATTAAATGTCCCAAAGCCCTACCTAGTCGTGCTCATCCTTCTGAAGGAGTCCTTGGATTCAATACCGAAGAATCCCCAAGGGTTGACCACCGTACTTTAATCCCCTAAACCCTAAACCCTAAGGCAGTACACACCAAAAGTGGGCACTTCGAGAGGCTGCGGCTTGGGCCTACTGTTGGTTTGAGGGTTAGAGTGCTATCAGCAAGGGTTTCTATCTGGCTTCTGGTGTAGTGCTCTAAAATACGGTCCCTTAAAAGAGGGGCAAGGTCTATACTGTCGGACTTACGGTGAAAGGTATGCCTGGGAGCACCTTGACCCTCGTTTGGGCCGGGATATTATCTGGCATACCTTAAACCCCAAACCCCTAAACCCTAAACCCTGAACCCTAAACCCCAAACGGCCCCAAACCACCAAACCCGAAACCCCCAAGCCCTAAACCTTAATTTTCTAGACCCTAAACCCCAACAACGCTAAACCCTAAACCTTAAACCCCAAACCCCTAATCCTATACAATCACAAGATAAAGCCGCTGAGAAAAAGGGAGCGGGGCTCCCTTGGTCAAGCCTACATCCCAAACCCTCATAGATCCCTTATCCCAGAACCCTGAAAAAGCTAAACCGTGAAATGGAATCTACTGTAGAACCCTGCAACCCAATTTTCATAGATACTAGGATGCCCAGTAACCTAAGAATAAAAAGGGCTCCCTTTTTGGTATTGGGTACCTTGAAAAGGAACCTAGGACTACAAAAAGGGAATAAGGCTACTACTGGGCATCCTGGGATACAGAATTCAGCGTACTTGAAGGACCATGGGACTTAGTGACTATAAGGTATATATTAATACGGAAACTATACTTATAATTACTTATAACCCCAATTAAGGTATTTATAACCATACTTACTAAGTCCCATGATCCTCCCAAGTTGACCCTAGACCCTAAACCCTAAACCCGACAGATCCCTTTATAAGGAACTCTATAGATCCCTTTATAAGGAACCCTGTAGATCCCTTTATAAGGAGCCCTTTAAGGAACCTGGGAGCCGAAACTCGTAAACGAGCGAAGGAGCGCGCCAGTGGCGAGTAGGCCACCACACCGATGTTCAACTCCTCGCAAGGTGGAATGTCTGGGAGCTAGAACTTCAAGGGTTTAGGGTTTAGGGCTTAGGGCTTGGGGTTTAGGGTTTAGGGCTTAGGGCTTAGGGTTTCAAGTGTGTTTTTCAGCGGCTGCTTGATGACTGAAGGTTTCAGCCCGGGGGTATGGAGCTAGGATTAGGGTTTATGACTCAGGTGATGCTTTGGGATTCTATCAGGCATCCGATCAGGATTCCTGTGCCCTATCATGAAGATATCATTGGTTTATAACCTCCTGGGCTTACTGAAGCCCAATCTTCAACCCAAGCCGAACCCCAAGTCCCAAAACCCTGTACCCTATACCAAGACATCCCCCAGCCCTGGTTGAGGGACATCATGATCCTAATTCCGTTAAGGAGATCTGAAGGAAGTACCGCCACTGTACACGCCGGGCAAAACCCGGGCAGGACGAAAAAACCCTCCCGCGGCGAGCGAAAACTGAGAAAGGAATTTAACTGACAAGCCCAGTTGCTCTCCCTGTCCTCGAGAAAAAGGCAACCCCAACCGAAAGACCCAAACCGACCAACACCCACCAAACCCGAACCAACAACAGTCACGGGAGAGCAGCAGGGCAGGCAGCTCAGGAGGCAGCACCGAGAACGTGGCAAGGGAGGCGCTGCTGCAATGGGGAACTGGCCGGGGGATTATTCCTACTCGCATCCAGCTGCAAGGCCCTGTCCCTCACTGTGACCTTTGCCGTTTTGAGGCTTCCAAGAGCCCAGACTCAACTGGAGTGAACAACCTGTTAGCGCCATCATGCGTCGCTTTGTCCTTGTCCACATCCATGTACCCTTATAGTAGATACTTAAGCCTTAAAGTGGAGCCTTAGGGATGGGCCTGCACAAAAAAGGCGTACAACCTCCACATGCCTTTTCTGAGCTGCAGCGTGCAAAGGGGTGGCGCCATGCTCCGTGGCTTTGTCCGTGTCAGTGTTGAACTCCGTCAGCATTGAACTCCAGCAAAAGGCGTGCAACCTCCAGGTGCCCATTCTCAGCTGCCGCGGACAAAGGGGTGCGGAATGATTTCTTAACCACGTTGAACACGAGACATCTTAACCACGCGCATATTTTTCTAACCGCGCGCAGGTCTTGGTCTTTAACCGCGCGCATCCATCCAGCGACGAAGGAGCCAGGCTCCTTCGTTCGAAAACGGTTCCGGGTTTAGGGATACCACGCCGCATGGGCGGGATACGACGCGGCTTGCGGGGGATACGACGCGGCTTGCGGGGAATACGACGCGGCTTGCGGGGGATACGACGCGGCGTGGGGGGGATACCACGCGGCTTGCGGGGGATACGACGCGGCGTGGGGGGGATACGACGCGACTTGGCGGAGATACCACGCCGCTTGGGCGGGATACGACGCGGCTTGCGGGGGATACGACGCGGCTTGCGGGGGATACGACGCGGCGTGGGGGGGATCACGCGGCTTGCGGGGGACGCGGCGTGGGGGATACGACGCGACCTGGCGGAGATACCACGCGCTTGGGCGGATACGACGCGCTTGCGGGATACGACGCGGCTTGCGGGGGATACGACGCCACTTGCGGGGGATACGACGCGGCGTGGGGGTGATACCACGCGGCTTGCGGGGGATACGACGGGGCGTGGGGGGGATGCGACGCGACCTGGCGAAGATACCACGCCGCTTGGGCGGGATACGACGCGGCTTGCGGGGGATACGACGCCACTTACCACGCGGCTGGCGGGGGATACGACGCGGCGTGGGGGGGATACGACGCGACCTGGCGGAGATACCACGCCGCTTGGGCGGGATACGACGCGGCTTGCGGGGGACGCGGCTTGCGGGGGATACCACGCGGCGTGGGGGGGATACCACGCGGCGTGGGGGGGATACCACGCGGCTTGCGGGGGATACGACGCGGCGTGGGGGGGATACGACGCGACCTGGCGGAGATACCACGCCGCTTGGGCGGGATACGACGCGGCTTGCGGGGGATACGACGCGGCTTGCGGGGGATACGACGCGGCGTGGGGGGATGCGACGCGGAGGGTGGGGGGGATACGACGCGGCATTGGCGGAGACACGACGCTTGGTTTACAGGGCTTATATATAGGGTTTCGGCGCTCACACTCGGACAATTGGGTTTCGGCGCTCACACTCGGACAATCCAGGCGAGGCATGTGGTCTTAGGTCGGAATAGTGAGATTGGGTTTAGGGGATACGACCAGCTTTGACCAGAGGCTGTGACACAAAGGTCCGTCTAAGCATCTTGAAGCATTTTTTGCAGCCTCCTCCCGTCAAGCACCTAAGCAGCCTGTTGAAGCATCGTCTCAGAGCCACGAGTGTGCCCCCACCAGCCGCGAACCGCTCAGCGGCAGCATGAATCCTCATATAAGCTTCGCAGCGGCAGTATAGGAGTCATTATGAGCCGTTGTATAAGCCGCCCATCATTTTTTCAACATCATGTCGGCATCTGTGTTGTAACATTTCCGGAAGAGCTCTTCTACGGCTGTTCCGTCGCTGAATCGACGCTGAGCCAATACTTCCTCTGATATCTGTTGTTGTCTCAAGCAGCCGACTGGCGGGAATAAGCTGCTGGCCGGCACCCGCTCGTATTTTTTGCCCTTGTAGACGACGATATCGGCGTCTACAAGTGCATCTGAGCATGGGACCAAGTCGAAGGCTGGGCCGGAGATGACGCATCTAACTTGCTCGAGATGAGAGGTGCTACTTGGTGCTTCTTGTAGTTGTTGGCGGAAGCGCTCCACCTCGGTGTGCTCCAACCAAGCTTCGCGGAAGCGCGCTGCCTTCAGGCGGAGCTTTTTGAAGCACCATACAGTCTTCTCCGAAATCACATCGGGGCCGAAAAGCCGTCGCTCGACCAATGCCTCAACCTCAAGTGACAATTGCAGAGGCGAACCCGGCTTGAGCAGCATATTACTGCAACGATCTGCAACGAATGCAGGCAAGCAGCCATCTTGTGACACGACATACATCCCGAGCCCTCTGGTCGACTGTGCTGTTCCTGTCTGTAACGTTTAACATGCTTGCAAGACTTGCCAAGGCCTGAAAGCAGTGAGCCCAAACCCGACACCAGCTCCACCCGGCATTTGTGCAGCGCCGAAAGCAGTGCACCAACTCTTCGCGAATAGGAAAATGCGTGCACGCGGCTAAGAGAAATCCGATCCAGGGTTAAGACAAAGCCGGTGCAACGGTTAGGACAGAAATGTTGGCATGGTTAAGGCAAACCCTGTTTGCGGTTAGGACAAAACCCCTTCATGGTTAGGGATGTCTCTCAAGGGGTGCGGCCTTCATGCAGGGCTTTGTTCTTGTCCGCATTGGCCTCCAACAAAAGGAGCACAACCTCCACATGCCCACTGTGAGCTGCAATGAACAAAGGGGTGCGGCCATCATTCATGACCTTGTCCTTGTCCGCATGGGCCTCCAGCAACAGGCGTGCAACCTCCAAGTGCCCAGTATGAGTTGCAACGTGCAACGGGGTGACGCCATGATCCAAGGCCTTGTTCGTGTCTGCATTGGCCTCCAGCAAAAGGCGTGTGAGCTCCAAGTCCCCCTTGTGAGCTGCACCGAACAAAGGGGTGGCGCCACCCTCCGTGGCCTTGTTCGTGTCAGCGTTGAACTCCAGCAAAAGGCGCGCAACCTCCAGTTGCCCTTCTTGAGCTGCAATGAACAAAGGGGTGCGGCCATCATTCATGACCTTGTCATTGTCCGCATGGGCCTCCAGCAACAGCCGTGCAACCTCGAAGTGCCCATTCTGAGCTGCAACGAACAAAGGGGTGCGGCCATCATGCGGGGCTTTGTGCTTGTCCGCATTGGCCTCCAACAAAAGGAGCACAACCTCCACATGCCCATTGTGAGCTGCATTGAACAAAGGGGTGCGGCCATCATTCATGACCTTGTCCTTGTCCGCATGAGCCTCCAGCAAAAGGCGTGCAACCTCCACTTGCCCTTCTTGAGCTGCAGCGAACAAAGGGGTTTCGCCAGCGACTGTGGACTTGTCCTTGTCAGCATTGGCCTCCAGCAAAAGGCGTGTGAGCTCCAAGTCCCCCTTGTGAGCTGCACCGAACAAAGGGGTGGCGCCACGCTCCGTGGCCTTGTTCGTGTCAGCGTTGAACTCCAGCAAAAGGCGTGCAACCTCCAAGTGCCCAATCCGAGCTGTGACGAACAAAGGGGTGCGGCCATCATGCGTGGCTTTGTCCTTGTCCGCATTGGCCTCCAGCAAGAGACGCACCACCTCCAGGTGGCCGTGCTCGGATGCCCCGAAAAGTGGGGCCGGATCACCCAATCCTGGGTCTTGCGGCCGTTGTAGAATAGTCTCCACTGCCGATGCCTGGCCACGGCTTGCAGCGTCCCGAAGAGCTTTCACTTGTGTTTCAGATGTTGGGCAGAAGTCTAGAAGTACGACCTGAGCTTCTCCGGGTCTCAAGATGTTGTCGTCATCTAGCACCACATTGTCATCCAGAAATACTAGCCTTTGCCGAAACCTTGCTAGGCCACACACGCAGTGCAAGTGCTGCTTCAGGGCCTGGACAGGGCGCCTTCCTGCAGGCAGCGTCTCCAGAAAGCTCGCCACGTCAATCGCAGCGAGGCCTTCGCCCGAGACTGTGCGAATCCGCAGCATTGTAGGGGTGTAGGGTTTAGGGTTTCGAGTTTTGGGGGTAGGGTTCAGGGTTTAGGATTTAGGGTGTAGGGTTTAGGGCTTAGGTTTAGGGTGTAGGGTTTAATGTCTAGTGCTAAGTTTTGTGTTAGGTTTGGTGTTTTGGGTTGAAGGGCCTATGTTTTTCTCGGGTCGGTGGCTTCTGCGGATCTGAACAAACGACCAAGCAAACACACCTCAAGGATGCTCTCAGCCCTAACCCTAACCGGCCCTAACTATTCGACTCTGAACCCCACCTCTCAAGGCTCAACCCCAAAGTCTAAACCCTAAACCTCAGACGAAAAAAAAAAATCGACTTTATCACTAGACCCAAGAGTAACCCAGGCATAAAAAAGGATGCCCTTTTTGGGTTTAAAGAGGCTTATAAGGGAACCTGAACCCTAAAAAAAGGGAATAAGGGCCTACTCTGGGTCCTAGATCAGCATTCTGACATGCCAGTCTAGGAGTTACCTCTTTTTCGAGCCGAGCAGCGTGGTGCCGTTGGTTTTCGGGGGTCGCACCCTACACCCTAAACAACCCCAGAGCTGTGTCCCTGCTCTGGGGGTGGGTTTTGGGGTTCCGGCTCTAGGATGTAGAGTTCTGGGCTTGGGAAGCACACCCAGCAAACTTCTGAGGAGAAGGTCTACAGATGTCCTGACATCTCAACATCCCCCATCTTGACCCTAAACCCTGAAACCCCTAAACCCTGAAACCCTAAACCCCTAACCCTGAAACCCTAAACCCCTAAACCCTAAACCCCTAAAACCCTAAAGCCCAAAAGTCCTGAGGCCCCATACAGCTAAAGCCTTAAAGCCCTAAGGCTCCTCCAGTGCCGAAAGCCCTCACCGACCGAACCACAGAACCTACTGTTGATGAGATATATCCTGCCTTACCCATAATAAGGAAGATATCATAATTCCCATATAGTTTAAGGTCCGTAAGGTAATGCAGGATTTATATCATCAACGGTACCACCGAAAAAGCCCCAAAGCCGGAATTGCTCAAGGCTTCGTTTTAGAGCTTTGAGGGTTCAGGCCTTGGGCTCTGAGGGCTTCGTCTGGGCCCTTAGTTTGGGACCCTTGTTGTAAGCCACATATACAGTATACGTATTAAGGGCCCCTACTTCGGACCCCTTTAAACAAGGGCAAGGGGCCATCCTCAGAACCCGAAAGCTCTCACAAAACCTTTATAGAACCCTAAATATATACCCTGTCTTCCTAAACCTTAAAGCGTAAGCCCCTAAACCCTTAACCCTATACCTTAAACCCTAAAACTTGAAGCCCTACAACCTCAGAATCCTAAACACCTGTCACCCTAAACCCCAACACCTCAGAACCCTGAGCTTAAATCTCAAAGTCAACCCGCCTTATTTGGGGGTCCTTATAATAAGGATCCTACTATTTAGGGTCCCCCTATTTTGGAAACTCCCAGAAGGACCCTAAGGACCGGGCACTACGGTTGATGATATAAATCCTGCATTACCTTAAGGACCCTAAACTGTGGGAACTATGGTAGATTTTTTGTTATGGGTACTAAACCCTAAACCATGCAGATCCCCTACAGGAGCCCCTTAAAGGTACGCTTATGGATGCCTTTAAAGGAACCCTAGGATTTATATCATCAGCCTAGACCCTAAACCCTAAAACCCTGCCGATCCCTTAAAGGAACCCTTACAGGTACCCTTATGAACCCCTTATAGATCCCTTTAAAGGAACCCTATCCACCGTACAATCCTTAACCCGACGCCTTGCAAAAGGAGGGACCCTTAATAAGGACCCCTAGGTATATACCCTTAACATAGCTATTATATACCCATTATATAGCCCATTATAGGGTAGGGGTCCCCATTAAGGGTCCCTCCTTTTCCCCTGTGATACACCCTAAACCCTAAACCCTTTATAGAATCCTTATAGATCCCTTTAAGGAACCCCATTAAGGGTCCCTCCTTTTCCCCTTTGAAATCCTTAAGAGCCGACGTCCTTGCAGCAATCAAGGAGGATCTCCTCCACCAGGTTCCTCCGCAGACTTCGGGGTTGACTGCGTTAGTAAAGGGTTCCTTCTACGACTTAGTATATAAGGTTGCTTAAAGGGCTCCCTAAAGGGGTCTATAGGGTTCCCTATAAAAGGATCTATAGGGTTCCTATAATGGGATCTATAAGGGTTTAGGGTAAAGGTAGGGTTAGGGTTCCTTGAAGGGATCTTTTGGGTTCCTTATAAAGGGATCTACAGGGTTTAGGGTTTAGGGTGTAGGGTTTGGGGTGTAGGGTTTAGGGTTTAGGGTTTGAGTTTGGGGTTTAGGGTTTGAGTTTAGGGTTTAGGGTTAAAGGGTAAAGGAAGGAAGGGCTCCTTAAAGGGATCTATAGGGTTCCTTATAAAGGGATCTATAGGGTTGAGGGCTTAGTTGCAGGATCATGGGACTTAGTAAGTAAGGTTATAAGTACCTTCTTTGGGGCTTCAAGTGGTTTTAAGTATAGTTTCCCCAATAACAACCTTCAGTACTAAGTCCCATGATCCTTTAAGTAGGGTTTGGGGTTTAAGGTTCAGGGCCTTAAAAATAAAGATAGGGTTCCTTTGATAAGTAGAGTATGAATGGTCCCCAAGTCCCTATTCTAATTTTTATAAGGCCCCTACATTCAAGGGCTCTTTGGGAGTCCTTTGGGGGGGCCTTGAAGGGCTCGTACGAGGGTAGTTTAGAACGTCTATAATGCAACCCAGGGTTAGTACACCATGACTTCTGAAGGTGACGGCGGCTGCTGAAGGAGGGGTGTAGCCCTAAACCCTAAACCCCTAAACCCTAAACCCCTAAACCCTAAACCCTAAAACCCTAAACCCTAAACCCCTAAACCCTAAACGTGGAAGTTTGGGCGGGTCCAGGGGTTTAGAGTTCAGGGCTTGGTGCTTGCAGGGTTCTATGCGGGTTTCTAGAAGAGTTCCACAGGGCTGCTACTTAAAGGATCATGGGACTTGGTATCTAAGGTCATTATTAGGAAAACTATACTTAAAACCACTTAAAGCCCCAAAGAAGGTACTTATAACCTTACTTACTAGGTCCCATGATCCTGCAAGTAAAAGGCTCTTCGGCTTAAGGAGCTCGAACGGCTTTCAAAAGTTGAGAAGAGTATCTCCTTGACGACCTTGAACCAAAGTCATACACTACTCAAAGCCGACACCCCAAATCGTATATGCACAGTGCTGCCGTCCTGGTCAGCAGGCTCCACTCAATCTGTATTGCGGCCACGGGGTGGATGGCATGCCTGCAGTCTCCACTCTCCCAAAGGCTCCATGTACCCATGTAGTAGGTACCTAGGCCTTAAAGTAGCCATATAGGGACCCCTTTAAGGCCCAAGTACCTACTATATGGGTACACGGAGCCTTGGGTCTGCTCCCAAAGGTTTTGGGCGAAGGCTTCGGATTCTGGATTCCATTAAACCCTAGGCCCTACACTAAGCCTTCAACCGAAGACCCAAAGCCCTGAACCCTACTCAACTTTGAACCAGAAGTCTACCACAAGCCGGCACAGATTGTAGTTTAGGGATTTAAGTCCTACCAAACCCTAAACCCTAAACCCTAAAACCTAAACCCCTGAACCCTAACCCTAAACCCTAAACCCTATTCTCAAAGCCTCACCCATGAAGACTGATATAACTATTCGCACGACAGCCCGAAATTCCTGAACCCGCAATGGCAAAACCAAAAGCCTTGACCCCATGACTTGAAACCTACAGTAAACCCCATAAATAAGTTGGAAACCGGATTAAGGTCAAATAGTGCTGGGATTCCCCATACGTTACTCTTCAGGACTGAGGCTATTGGGTTTCCAACTTTTCGGCTTCTACTGTAAAACCCATAAACACAGACCCTCGATCTCTCGCAGAACCCTGTCTACCGCACTCGAAAAAGGATTTAGATAATCGGAACTGTCGGAGATTTATCAAGCAACCGTAAACCTCTCAACTGCTACAGCCCTAAGCCCCAGACCCCTAAGCCCGAAACTCTGAATCATGAAAAGAGGCCTAATCATTGCCATAGGACCCCTATAAACACCCGCCAAAGCCCTTCATTATGCCATAGTTTTAATAAGGAACCCCAAAATAGTATTAAGGCGCCTTTATTACAGAACCCTGAGCTATGGCCTTAAAATGTCGCCTCACTAAATCCTAAACCTCTTAACCCTCAACTGTCCTTTGGGTTCAGAGCATGTGGCGTTCACGGCCCCTTTATGATTACGGCCGTGATTGGCATGTGCCCTGGAAGCACTGAGGCACTATTCTACCCAAACCCTAAAACCCAAAACCTAACCTGTGGCTTCGCTTCGGGTGGATGCAGGGCATGCTCGCTCGAGCTCATTGTATGTTCATGCACCGACAAAATGAAGATTGTGTTTCGGGTCGGGTTAAATGTGACTTTAGGAAAGCACGGACCCAAACCTAAACAGAAGGACCTTTGCTACAAAGGATCCCTGAATCTGAAAACCCGAGTTCAGTTCTACCTTAGTGTCCCCTAGTCTTCGGAAACTCCCCTAAACCATCTGCAGCAGCCTTGCAAACACAGCCATAGTTTCGCGTTAAGGTCGTGGGGTTGAGGGCTTTTCTACGGGGCAGCGGCCTCTCTCCATGCGCACATAGGCTTAGGCTTACTTTAGCGTCTAGGGCCTAGGGTTTAGGGGTTGCGCGTACGCTATTGTAATCCCCAAACCCTGAACCATAAACCCGAAACCCCTAAACCTTGAACCAGAAACCTCCTAAACCCCAAACCCCCAAGCGCCAAACCCCCAAGACCCTACACCCTGAACCCCAAAAACCTACACCCGAAACCTCAAAAGCCCTACACCCTAAACCCTAAATTCTTTAAAAAAACAAACAAACAACCCCTTTATTCAAAAAACCCTAAGCTCTTTTAAAAAAACGGACCCTATAAACCCTCACAGTTGCATCACGAGCTGCATCTTCCGAGTCCACTCCGGCGAGAACTCCGACAAGCCAACGTGCTTCACTTTGCCTGCGGAAGTCGCGTTTGGGGGCTTACGGGCCAAAGTTAGGGCTTAGGGGTTTTGGGGGTTTTGTTGGGCCTAGAGTTTTGGGGTTTAAGGATGTAGGGTTTTGGTAGTTTAGGGCTTAGGGTTTAGGATTTAGGGGTTTAGGTTTAGGATTTACGGGTTTAGGGTTTGGGGTTCCGGGTTTAGGGGTTAGGGGTTAGCGGCTTCGGGGTTTAGGGTTCAGGACATGGGGTTTAGGGTTTAGGGTTCAGGGTTTAGGGTTTAGGGTTTAGGGTATAGGGTTTAGGGTTTAGGGTTTAAGGTTTAAAGGACGCGATGACAAACCCTGAGCTCTGAACGCTGAACCCTAGACCTTGAACCCTAAACCCAATAACCCTGTAACCGATAAGCGGCCCTCCCGACGCCCCCGGACAGGCCATTCAAGTTTTTGGGTTTCGTCGGGGTTTGGATGTACTAGGGTTTATAGTTTATGGTTTAATTGGGCGCGAGGCCTAGCAGCCGCCTAGCCCCTAAACACCAAACCTTACTCGTCTATTGTCTCGTTTGTTAATCAGGGCGTCTACGCTAAAGAACATTGCTGCTTCAAAAAGAAGGGTGCGCATGCTCCTGAATTGATAAACACATATCGACAAAATCTTCAGGACCTGTAAAGCCCAATATTCCTTAATTCAAGGATACTGACTGGGCTAAACCGTTCTGGGAACTATGAAGAAAACGTGCTCCAAGAAAGCGCTTCGAGAATTTCTTCAAAACCCTTCAGCTAAGGAACCCTTAAAGGGCTTTTTGGGGAGGCTCGCCGAACACCCGGCGGGGAGGAGCTGATGGGCAAGGGACGAAGGCAGAGCTTCGAGGTTGAGGTTCTAGGCAACATGCAGAACATGGGTGGCTGTCAAAATTATGGTTTCTTATTGGGTACCCTAAATATTAGGTGCCGTACTATATTGGGGACCCAAAAAAGGGACCGACAACCACCCACATAGTAGAAATATACTGAGGAACCCTTAGGAATAGTCCTTGTGATCACCTAGATTCTGGGGCTGATAGGGTGAGGCTTCACATTTGCTGGAGGGACAATAAACAACAGTGATAAAGGCAGCATAAGGTACTCCAACCCCAGGTTAAGGGATATTGGAGATCTTTGGGAACACCACAGAAACCTCGAGAGCTCCAAATCTGCCCACAATAAGAACCCCGAAGAGAATCCAAAATAGGATGTGGGGTTGAGGAGTGTAGGGGTCCAGAGGTTTAGGGTTGAGGGGTGTAGGGTCGAGGAGTTTAGGATTTAGGGTTTAGGGGTATAGGGTTTAGGTAGGGTGAGGGGTCTGGGTTTAGGGTTGAAGGGTTAGCGGTTTAGGGCTGAAGGTTTCAGAAACTAACATCCCTGCATGGGGGTAGGCTTCAATCGTATATAAAAGTGTACTGTTCTCATGCCCAAAAGAACAGCTCCGCGCCTTTGGCCACGATTTCCTGCCAGGCATCGGATGTTGACTGGGCCCCACAGTTTGGGGCTTTGAAGGCTTACGGCTTACGGCCTAGCCTAGGATTCAGGTTCTAGGACTGGGGATTTAAAGGCTTCGGGCTCCAGAGAGTCAGGTTTAGCCTCTAAGGTTTTATGGCTTGGGGCTTAGTTTTTCAAAGAGCCGACCGGAAGATTGCTTGGGGTCGTTACAAGTATAGGGCTGTACATACTTTACCCAGGACTGCACCTGGCGGCAGCTTTAAATACAGATATACACTTTATGCAGGGGTATACATCGTGACAACTGTTGCCCAAGTGTCAAGTCGTACTTTCTCAAATGAACCAGACCCTGTTTCGTGCAACAACACAGATGGCATTGTAGTGGCGCGTGCACTAGACCACAAACGTAACATCCTACCCACCCTAAATCCAAACCTAACACCCTGAAACACTAAACCGTTAACCCCAAATCCAAAACACTGAAAACACTATACCGTATTAACTTCCGTCAAAACCTGACAAAGCACTACAAGCAAACCCTAAACCCGCAACACATCTAAACCCTAAACCCTAAACTCTAAACCCTAATCCCCTAATCCCCTAAAACCCCTGAACTCTTAAAGCCTGGACTCTGAAACCCTAAACTCTGAAACCCTACACCCTAATCCCTTAAATCCCTAAAAACTCCAAACCCTAAACCCCTAAACCCCTAAACCCCTAAACCCCTAACCCTAAACCCCCAAACTCTTAAACTCCAAACCCTAAACCTAAACCTCTAAATCCCTAAACTCGAAACCCTATAGATCCCTTTAGAAGGAACCCTATAGATCCCTTTATAAGGAACCCTTTAAGGAACCTTACTAAGGTACCCTAAAATGTCCTTCATCCCTGAATCCCTAAACTCTAAACCCCCTAGGCCCTAAACCCTAAACCCCTAAATCCCTAAACTCGAAACCCTATAGATCCGTTTATAAGGAACGCTATAGACCCCTTTATAAGGAACCCTTTAAGGAACCTTACTAAGGTACCCTAAATCCGTAAATTCTAAACCCTCACCCCTAAACCCCTGAATCCCTAAACTCTAAACCCCCTAGGCCCTAAACCCTAAACTCTAAACCCTAAACCCTAAAACTCGAGAACCTAAAATGTCCTTCATCGCCAACATCCACTGCTCAGCCAGCTCCCAAGTCTTCGGCGGCCTCTGGGGTTTTTCGGGGGCCTCTTGGGACGTAGTAAGGTTCCTTAAAGGGTTCCTTATAAAGGGATCTATAGGGTTCCTTATAAAGGGATCTATAGGGTTCCTTATAAAGGGATCTATAGGGTTCCTTATAAAGGGATCTAGAGGGTTCCTTTTAAAGGGATCTATAGGATTTAGAGTTTAGGGATTTAGGGGTTTACGGTTTAGGGTTTGGAGTTTAGGGGTTTCGGGGTTCAGGGTTTAGGGTTTCAGAGTTGAGGGTTTAGGGTTTCAGGGTTTAGGGTTTTCCGGCCTCTCAGGGTTTAGGATTTAAGGTTCAGGGGTTAGTGTTTGAAATCGGGCGCCCAGAACAAAGGAGGCTTCCTGAAATCATGGTAAGCAGACCTGTAGATTGTCCTGAACCCTGGACTAGGCCCCGGACCCTAAATCCAAACACTGAAACCTGAACCTATACTGAACTTAGAACCCCAGCAAAATTTATATTCTTAGCTCTTTCTTAGGGATTATAATAACCAAAAATTAAAAAATATTAAGTATCCGTAGGAACCCCGACAGGATGTCGCGCTTCGCCACCAGTTGGCGTAGCGACTGCATGCTCTGGTGGTACAGCACTTTTGCCTGCCGTCGCGTGGTTTATAGGCTGCGACCGGATTGGCCACGATGACGAGCACGCAAGTTCTGACTCTTCACCACCGCTTGGCACAGCAACTGCATGCCCTTGTGGTACGTCCCTTTGACTGCCGTTGCAGCTTTTGCCGCTGCGACCCTTGCAGCATGCCCTTGTGGTACGGCGCTTCGGTTGCCGTCGCAGTTGTTACGGCAGCGGGTGTGCTGCTGCTTTGCTTCGCCCATGCTAACTTTGTGGATCCTAAAGATAAGTCGAAGGCTTTAAGGCTTTGGGTTTCCCCTACACCCTCTACTGGTTTTTAAAACCCTCTGCTTTAAGGCTTAGGGCTTTGCCCCCTTATTGCAACGATAACACCCGATGAATCCTTAAGAACGACCAGGGGGGCGACCGAAAGACGAAGCTAAAGTGCAGGCAACTCCATATGGAAGCGAGTAGGATTTAGGGCCTAGGGGTTTAGGGTTTAGGTTTAGGGCTTAGAGGCTTAGAGTTTAGGGTTTAGGGCTTAGGGGTTTAGGGTTTAGGTTTAGAGCTTAGAGTTTAGGGTTTAGGGCTTTCGGGTTTCGGGTTTAGGGTGTAGGGTTTAGGGTCAGGTAGGCTTGGGGCTTTAGGGCACTTCAGAGTTTGGAGGCGATCTGGGGTTTTCTTGTATTGAAACGTAAACTCTGAGCCTAGGCCAGCACAGCTCAATATCAAGCCCTGGCCGAAGACCCTCCGCGCGACAGAAACAGGATGAACCATCATGCGAACCGAGGTTTCCTGAAACCCTGAAACCCATATCCACAGTATCAACTCTGAACTGCAGCTCATCAACCAAGCCCAAATAAGTCTGAAGTCTAACTAGCGCTAGTCCTTTCGTCGACCTCGGCAAAGCGTCTCACCGAGCACAAACCCCGAAGCCCCAGAAGGCAGCACTTAAACTCGCAAAACCCGACATGCCGAACCTCGACCTTTGACGTCAAACCCCAGCCACTAAACCCCGAACCCCCCTGAAAAAGTAAACTCAACAGTGTAGGATTTAGGGTTTGGGGGTTTTGGGTTTATGGTTTATAGGTATAACATTAATTAATTCATCCCGAGATCAAGGTCTACAAGAACCAGTAGTAAGGCACTAAAGCACCAGTAAAGCCCTTTTTCAATACGAAGAATGCTCATTGGGCTCCGGCGGCGCCTTGAAACCGACAACCCACAAGACTCTGGAATCGTATCTAACCAACAAAAAAACTTAGGTACTGCCCCTTACAGTAAGAGATTGAGGTCCTAGTATATCTATACTATGAATAGTAATCAACTATTACTGAGTGGGGGCCGTACCCAAAATAAATCCTAAACTGGAACCCGAAAACCTGAACCCTACATTTAAACTTGACAGCTGTGTCCCATGCCTGTGGCAGTAGTAGAGATCGACATCTGAGATGCTGTTTGCGGTTTCGGGTTGAGGGCTTGAGCGTTGTTGCGTTTGTTGGGTAAGGGGCTCGGGATTTTCGGGCGTAGGCTTCGAAACCCTAAACCCTAAGTGGTTTGGAGTGTCCTAAACCCTAAACCCTAAACCCTAAGAGGTTTGGGGTGTCCTAAACCCTAAACCCTAACTGGTTTGGAGTGTTGGGTTCGAGATAGGAGTTTGAGGTGTTGAGGTCTAGGGCTTAGGGAGCATTCGAGATCGGGGGTTCGAGGATTCATGGGGTTGAGGGCTTAAGGGTTTGGGGTTTAAGGGGTTTAGGGTTTAAGGGTTTGGTGGTTTAGGGCTTAGCGGCTTTTGGGGTTTAGGGGTTTTGCGAGCGTAGGTTACCCTTAGCTCACGAACAATTGGGCAATATACATCGCAATAAGAACCTGTCAGAAGAAGTAAGACAAGAAGTACCGGCCAGGAGGAGGTGCGGAGGAACGGTAAGAAGGCAATGATGTTCATAATATAGTAAGCATAGCCACAATCATCATAGCCGTAATCATGATGAAGTCGAAAGATGATAGCTGTGGTGTTGATGACGATGATGAATATTGTTGTTTTGTATTGCTACATTGGCAGAAATAAAATTTCGTCGCAGATGCCTATACCATCATGCGGAAGACACAGAGTACCATCAGGTGCATTTTCCGTGGCCCCTCGCGGAGGATTAATCCAAGAAAACAAAAGCGTACTGCTGTCATGCTCCGGGCAGTTGACTGGGTGGAGGAGTAAGGCGGAAAGACGTGCGGGAGCACGACGAACTTTCTTCCTGCCGCAGTATTCTTCTTATTGCCATTAGTATGCCAAACTTGCTCAGCTACTTCGTGATGCCATGACAAGAACTGTGGCACAAGACTAGTAAACAACCCAGCGATGTTAACGGTAACGAGAACGGACGTTGTCACCATGCAGACAGAAGTACCGCATTGTTTGAAACCATACTACACGACCATTTGGTAACATGCTTACGATTCTGAGTCGTCATTTTGGGTGAATGCCTCCAACCACTACTTGGGCTGAGCTTGGGTTAAAGGCCCAGCGTCCAAGCCCCTACCTCCAAAAGCCTGCACGCCATAACACCTACCTGTAGCCACAGACCGTACCAAATAGTAGGTTATGAAATTACTGTTAGCCCTTGAAGCAATACGTTAATGGATCCACAGGGAAGCCCTTGACCCTTAAAGAAGCCTAACCGACCTGTCACGACCCCTCGTAAGCCCTTTAAGAGTAAAGCCTAAACCCTAAACAAAACCTTAAACCCCTCATCCCCAAACCTTAAATCCCTCAGTGCTAAACGAAAAATCTGAATTGAATCCACAGGCCTGGGTAACGGCACTTATGCGGCCTAAGCCGCACTCCAGCCCCAGACGTGCCAGCGAGGCATCCACGGCCTCACGCGACTTTTTCCAAAAGGCAGCGGTCGGATTGAAAAAGGTGAGGGCCCATGTTAACTCTCAGAATTTGAATAGGGTTTGGTGGCATATTATACTATAATAAAATTATAGTAAGGAACCACGGAAATAGTATTGGTACTTTAGTTCTCGCCTTCAAAGACCAGCTCCAGAAGGCTGGAACAAATTTTGGGGGTGGACCGAAAACTAGGGGTACCTTCTTGGGGTCCTTATAATAAGGATCCTACTATTTAGGGTTCTATATTAGGGTGGTGGACCGAAGGTATAAGTTCTCGCATTAGCCACCTAAGTGAAGCTTCAAACCCCTAAACCCGAAAACCCTGAACCCTAAACACTTAAACCCTACCTTAACCCTGAATTACCTCCCTTTTTAGGGTTCCTTATTATGATTTCCTTCTACAAGTCCTCAAAAAGGTAGGTTCTTCCGGGTTAAGGTAAACCTAAACTTAAACCCCTTGAGGAACTCTCAGACCACGAGTAAGGAGGCCCGGCCTTCTCGACGGTAGCCAGGTCGAAAGGCCCCTCGCCGTGGAGCCCCGGGAAAAACCTGCAGGTCGTTGCTGTACTGAACTTCGAACCCTAGCAAAAATTATAATTTTTGCTGTTTCTTAGGGACTATAATAACCAAAGACTAAGAATCATTTCTAAGTACCCCTAAGGTTGCTGTATTGCTGATGTTGGATTCACGGTGTAGGAGTACGGTTACGGGTTAAGGGTTTAGCGTTTATGATTTGGGGTTTAGGGCGTAGGGAGTATGGTTAAGGGTTAGGGGTTTAAGGCTTATGATCTGGGGGGTGGGTGTGGGTGTAGGAGTTTAGGGTTTATGATTTGGGGTCTATATGTTGGGGGTTAAGAGCTTAGGGTTTATGATGTGGGGTCTGTCTGGGGTGTAGGAGGTATGGTTGAGGGTTGGGGGTTTAGCTTTCAACTGCACGACAACCCCACCAGGGTGAATGCCTTGGGCCAGTCATGATTGCTGAGGATTTCATGGCAAATATGGTCTCGAAGCTATCTGCTGTGTCAACAAAACCCCTTTGCATTCGGACTCCTCTGTTCCGCACTTCTAAAAAGTGCTTGTCACGGCTGAACACTGCAACATCTCTCGGCTGGAAGTACCGGGTAGAGTTTAGGCTTAGGGTTGTAGGTGTGGGGTTTAGGGGTTTAGGGTCCTTGCTATAAACTCTAAACGCCGATTCCTAAACCCCTACACCCTTAACCCTAGACTCTAAGACCGAAACCCTAAACCCAAACTTTTTTTTGCTGGATTTAGGGTCATGCAGGTTGTCGGCGTCAGTGTTGGGAGCTCCGGCTTTGATCTTTCCCAGGGTTTAGGGTTTAGGGCTTCGGGCTTAGGGTTTAGGGTTAAGGGGTTAGGGTGTAGGGTTTAGGCAAAGCGGGCCTAAGATTTGGCAGCTATCTCTACACACACACACACCCATGTGTTTGCACACATGTATATAACACACACGCACACACATGTGAAAATGGATAGGTATGAAGGTGCCGCCAAGGTGGTTTTAACGGATTCAGGCAAGGTTCACCCCTGCTTTTTGCTGAGCTGAAACGTAGGCTGGCGTAGGAGACATGGAATACCCTAAAGACTAGGGCATGAGGGTGCCTTTGACTTTGGAGACTTCTCAGTGCAGCGATCCTGCATGCATACTCTCTGAAACACCCAATCAATTTGGCGTTGCCATTTCACTGCAGCAAAGATCATAAAGACGAAGATGCCCTATAGGACACACTTCAGCCGACATTCCATCATGAGAGGTTTCTGAACTTAGGCGAGTTTACGGCCGAATATTGGCCAGCATTCAAACTGATTGGGTTAGGGCTTGGAATGAGGTCTGCATACATGTTTGGTGCTTCAGGGACGAAGGCACGAGGACATCCTTAACCCTACATCGAAACTCTATAGGAAGTCGGGATTTTGAATGCTGATATCCACCTAAGAACACCCAGAGTCTACACTCAGCAATGTTCAGAAGAAGCCCTGTATTCTTTTCCCCAAACACTGGAATAAACCCTTCCTCATAGCTCACATCAGAAAAGCCAGGCCACTTCGTTGCAATGGTGTACGACTCGCGTGGCACCGTTTTGAAGAACTGTGCCAACTGCTCTTCGTTGTGCTTGGTCTCCTGCAAGTACTTGGAGGATCATGGGACTTAGTAGGTATGGTTATAAGTACCTTAATTGGGGTTACAAGTAGGTATAAGTATAGTTTCCCCACAAGAACCTTAGTTACTAAGTCCCATGATCCTTTAAGTCACCCTACGACCCCTCTTATAGAACCCTTATAGATCCCTTTTAAGGAGCCCTTTAGAGAACCCTATAGTTACTAAGTCCCGTGATCCTTCAAGTAGCTCGAGCTACTCGAAGCTTCGTGGGTGGTGGCGACTCGGGCAACTAAGTCTTGTAAGAGTAGGGTTAGAAGTACTTCCTTAACCCCAGTCAAACTACCTTTTTAGGGGCTTATATGAAGAAATCATTTTAAGGGGCCCGAAAAATGTAGGTTCCGTAGGGTCCAGGTTTAAATACCTCTAGCTGTCTCTTTCAAGAAACCCCGAAATCGTAAAGCCTGAAACCCGATCTAGTCTTGCGCTGGGGGTTTCTAAGGGAACCCAACTGAACCGTAAATTCGTCCCTAACCCCTTATGAATATCACCCCATAGCTGTGATCCCGAAACCGTAAACCCTGTAGTAACCCGAAGCCCCAATGCACAGAGCATACATATGTATATATATATATATAGATAAATAAATAAATATGTATATATATATATATATATATATATATGCTTTATACATATATACATATATACACATGTACAGAGAGAGAGGGAGAGATGTGGCTTGATAAATGTGTTTTAAACTCCGGAAGAGTTTGTCAAGCCCCGCCATGCAACCCTGAAGTGCACTCGTCATACAACTCCGTTCACAGCTGCCAAACCCTCCAGAAAGTTTGGGACAACAACGACAAACACCCTCAGCCCTAAGCCTAGACCCTAGTCACTAAACCCTAAACCACGCTAAGCTCCAGACCCCCAATCCTGAAACCAGAAACCACTACACAAACTGTCACTCCAAGGGCAAAAGGTTGGACCCTTAATAAGGACTTCTAGGTATATACCCTTAGTATAGCTATTATATACCCATTATATAGCCCATTATAGGGTAGCGGTCCCCATTAAGGGTCCCTGCTTTTCCCCTTTGAGTCACACAGCCCTCTAGAGCTCCGTCTTGTAGACCTCCGCCGAATCGAAGTGCCTGGAAGATGGCTTCCATACACCCTCGAACCCGTCGAAGCTAGTTTCCATACGGACACACTGCCCAACGGCATTGAAGGGCTACGGGCTTCAGCGAAACCCCAAACCTCGAGAATTGAGGCTCCATACTAAACCCAAAAATAAGTTTGTAAGTCTGCAACTTGCAACTTCACTTACTGAATTTAGGGACGACCGAAAACCCTGAACCTAAACCCTCGGCCTAAGCCATGAACCCGAATATGGCGGGCTTTCCCCGGCCTTTATGGGAGTTTCCTAAAACTGTGGGTAGCTCATTTTGGGGTCCATATAATAAGGATCCTACTATTTAGGCTACTGTATCAGGGTCCCCTATTTCCGGAAACTCCCTTATAACTGCAATAAGTTTGTCGGGTGTATTTGCAGTCATATACGGGAAGCAGGATGTGATGACTAGATATTCGAACCTCTATAAGTCAAGACCCTGTGTACAGCCTGTCAAGACCATATAGGGCAGAAACTAGAACCTAGGACCCGAAACACCAAATCCAGCACCCTAAACCCCTGAACCCTAGAGGCAAAACTCCTAGACCGTAAGTTGAGAGTTCCAATGAGCTTCTCGACATTACAAAAGTACACCCCCAAAGCCCTATAGACCGTGAACCCCTAAACCTCTAAACCCTTAAACTCAAACCCCTAAACTCAAAACCCAAAACCCCTGCAGCCCCACCTATAGTCTCCATTGTAGTTCCTTTTTTTTGGATAACCAAAATCTCTATTGTAGGATCCTTACCATAACGCCGGTTAACCAAACAAAGGAACTACAATGGAGACTATAGGTACTTTCGAAGGTCCAGGCAAAGCCCTGAACCCCAAGTCCCACGTAACCAGGGAGCCGGAGGAGCCCAAAAAGCAAGGAACCCTAATCCCTAACCCCTGAAGCCCTAAACTCCAAAGCCAAAGCTGAAGAGCCCTGATTATACTAACCCTTATAGTAACCCATACTTAAAGGATCCCTTAAACCTTAAACCCCCTTAGATCCTTGACCTTTTGCGCCGAACCAGAACCACAGGGTTTAGATCAACAAGGCTTATATGAAAGGAACCCAAAATCTTATTTTGTATGTGGTTGGCTTTATCTGTGTTTAAAAGTTTTTTTGTGTATTTAAAAGTGTTGTTTTGTATTTAAAAGTTGTTTAAATATTTTGTTTGTGTTTTACAGTTGTTAAAATTCTTTTATTTTTTTGGTGTAAAAAAATACATGTTTGTGAATTTTGTTTCTGAGTGAGTCAATTGGCTTCCTGTTGTTCTACCTGGTTTCCTGCTGCTGTATGTCTACAAATTTGTTGTTTATTTGTTGTTGAAGTTAATAATTTTTAATATTTAATCTTTTTAAATAGTTTTGGGTTGTGATTGAACAAAGAAGGGAGGCCGTAGTGACATGTTGACTTGCCTTGAGACCTTGCCCTTACCCACACGGATCGACTGCCCATCTCGGTTCGTGGACACCGTTGGCCGGGTGTCAGGTGTTGAGTCGATGGTACCTGGACCGCCTTGGGGCCAACGTGCCAGGGCAGTGGCATATGACACCCGGGCACATGGGCTAAAGTGCCGGGTGGGGTGGTCCAGTGGGTGTTGTTCGCAGTCTGCTTACAGCCTTGAAGGGGAGGCCATCCATGCTTGTCACGTTAGTGAGCCTTGCGACTTGGAGCGACAGAGGCAGAGTGCCACCTTACCCACACGGATCGACTGCCCATCTCGGTTCGTGGACACCGTTGGCCGGGTGTCAGGTGTTGTCGATGGTACCTGGACCGCCTTGGGGCCAACGTGCCAGGGCAGTGGCATATGACACCCGGGCACATGGGCTAAAGTGCTGGGTGGGGTGGTCCAGTGGTTGTGGCTTTTTTATTTTTCTCCCAACCAGGAGGGGAGGCCATCCATGCTTGTCACGTTAGTTAGGGAGCCTTGCGACTTGGATCGACAGAGGCAGAGTGCCAGTCGAGCCTCTCGAGGTTGCCTTACTTAAGTCCCTGCCCCATCGGGGTTGCTCCCCACACCGTTGGCCAGGTCTAAGTGTTCGGTTTGAATCCAAGCCTAGTGAACGCCTTCTCTTCCATTTCCTTCTCTCCCATCGGTCTTCATCGGCTTCCAGCCCATCGAGAAGTGGATGCCAAGTGCTGGGATCTCAGCATCAGCTTGCTTCAGCTACTTAAGTTAAGTCCATTATTATGAGCGATGTACAGTCCTGGCACCGAGGCTCATGACGAGGATCCTGAGGACATGCAACATCGCAGAGGACAAGCTGCCTTGCATAGTCAGTGAGCGTGTCATGTAACGCAACTTGCCGCTGCAGCAGTTGTGCTCGCTGTTGCCCTGCGTAATCTACTATAGTCGTGTTACAGCTGCTCTGTCTCTAGTCTAAGTCGTAGTAGGCCCCCCTGCAAGCCGGCAGATGTCGTCGATGTCGTGGAGTGACAGTGAGTCTCTGGGCTCGGACTGGGTTCTGGTTGACGATGAGGGTGCAAGCACTGCGGGCTCGGTCGCGGACAGTTTTGACGACGATGATTCTGTGATTCCGTTCGACACGATGCTAGAGGAGTGCTTTTCGACATTGTGGATGTTTCTGAATTCTGAAGAGCGTGGGCAAGTCTTGCAAGTAGCCTGGTATGTCAATGAGCAGACCATGTTCATACTGTGGCCGAGACTTGTGCAGGATTTTCGGCAAGGCAGAGTGCCAGGAATTTTATATTACAATGTGTCAGACGAATTTCTGTCGTCACTGATTCAATGATTTGTCGTGTTTGTACAGCCTCCGAGACCGTATTACGGATGTTGGGGAAGGCAGATTGCCGGGTTTGCGTGTGTTTCGAGGATTTTGAATTCGACGATCTCGCCAGCAGAGCTAGACTGTCCGATTTGAGACCTCAGCGGTAGTGTGCGCAACTTGGATTCAAAACGGTTACCCAGCATGACATGCTGACTACACAGTGCCGGGTGGCAGTGACGTCCTCAGGACCCTGCTGTCTCCGAGGCTGCCTGCCTGCCTGCCTGCCTCCATAGTCTGTCAGTGAGTTGCCTTGCACCATACATGATCGACATCTGCCGGCCAGGGAATCAAGTGATTCATTCATACTGATGTAACAGTAGTAACACAATGTCACATATCATTGATTAATGTACTGTATAGTGATGCATTAGTCACTGTTAATGTTTTAATCGTTGGACAATTGTGTGCTCGATGAAAGCAGTGATGCCGACGACCTGCTCTGTCTCTAGTCTAAGTCGTAGTAGGCCCCCCTGCAAGCCGGCAGATGTCGTCGATGTCGTGGAGTGACAGTGAGTCTCTGGGCTCGGACTGGATTGTGGTTGCCGATGAGCGTGCAAGCACTGCGGGCTCGATCGCGGACAGTGACTACGATGATTATGTGATTTATTTCGACGAGCTGCTAGAGGAGTCCTTTTCGACATTGTGGTTGTTTCTGAATTCTGAAGAGCGTGGGCAAGTCTTGCAAGTAGACTGGCATATCAATGATATGATCCTGCACGTACTCTTTCCGAGATTTGTGCAGGATTGCAGGCAAGGCAGAGTGCCAGGAATTTTATATTACAATGTGTCAGACGAATTTCTGTCGTCACTGATTCAATGATTTGTCGTGTTTGTACAGCCTCCGAGACCGTATTACGGATGTTGGGGAAGGCAGAGTGCCGGGTTTGCGTGTGTTTAGAGGATTTTGAATTCGACGATCTCGCCAGCAGAGCTAGACTGTCCGATTTGAGACCTCAGCGGTAGTGTGCGCAACTTGGATTCAAAAGGTTACCCAGCATGACATGCTGACTACACAGTGCCGGGTGGCAGTGACGTCCTCAGGACCCTGCTGTCTCCGAGGCTGCCTGCCTGCCTGCCTGCCTCCATAGTCTGTCACAGTGAGTTGCCTTGCACCATACATGATCGACATCTGCCGGCCAGGGAATCAAGTGATTCATTCATACTGATGTAACAGTAGTAACACAATGTCACATATCATTGATTAATGTACCGCATAGTGATGCATTAGTCATTGTTAATGTTTTAAGCGTTGGACAACGTGTGCTCGATGAAAGCAGTGATGCCGACGACCGTTTCAAGGTGCTCAGGGAGTTCCGAGGCAGAGTGCCAGAGTTCTGCTGCTGACCATCATCAGGCCAATCACATTGACCTTGGCAGTGATTACTGGAACGAAACCGTGCAACAACTTCGGTG
Organism: Symbiodinium sp. CCMP2592; assembly: GCA_905221615.1. Classification (NCBI taxonomy): domain Eukaryota; class Dinophyceae; order Suessiales; family Symbiodiniaceae; genus Symbiodinium; species Symbiodinium sp. CCMP2592. The sequence continues at coordinate 871,367 of CAJNDT010002013.1, forward strand.
GAATTGTTTACACTGTGGCAGATCAGCTGCCGACTATACCACTGGGCTCCGATTATCCAAAGGGCTGCACAATTGGATCAAAGAATCAAATTGGCAGCTGAGGCCATCTCAGATTTCGGAGATATGGATATGAAGTTGTACAAAGCATGGACCGGCCAGACAGATGTGCTGCCTGGGTCGATCCCGCCACCTCGGCCATGCCAGCATGATGTCGAGACGTGGCCCATGGATGATGTTTTGATTTACGACCATCCCCAGTGGCAACTGTTTGTTGGCAGTATTGGTTGCCCGATCCGATATGACCAGCTCCGGGTCAAGCCTGACATTGTCATCTCTATGAATGCAGATGACAGACCTCGGAATTTTGAGCCATGGGACTGGTATCAGTATTTGGCGAATTGTGGACCGTTTGGCACTGCACATCTTCGGTATGGTGGCTGGGATCAAACACATGCCAATGACTTTGATGCTGAACAAAGAAGTCATGAGTTCAAGAGCATTTGGCGCCGCCTCATTTCAGATTTCAGAAAGATTATGATGTGCTGGCAGCGCTCAGCAGAGGAGTTCAGCCAGAGTCAAAGGCAGAGTGCCATCAAGGGCAAAATGATGGGCAAGGCCAATGGCGGCAGGGGCAAGGGCAAGACAATCAGCAAGGGCTACAGCGGCCCCTGTCAGGTTTCCAATCACATGCAAAGCCAGAAGGCATCGACGAAGGGCTCATTTGGCTATGGCTGCTCCTATGACAAGGGCTTCAGCAAGGGAAGTGACATGGGCAGCCTGTTCGGAAGAGCCGCTGATGGAAGGCAGAGTGCCGATGGAAGGCAGAGTGCCTTGAAGGTGGCCGATGAGACATTCCCTGGTGAGCTCGGTAATGCTCTTGCTTTGTTGGAGGCGATGAAGCTTCAGGGAGGTGGTCGGAAGCGTGGAGGCAAGAAGAGGCCAATTCGTGTGCTTGTCCATTGCTACGGTGGCATTAACAGGACCTGTGCTGCTTATTGTGTCCTAGTCATGGCCTTTGCCTCGATGACTATGGAACAAGCCATTGTCAGGTGGATCAACCACCGAGCCTACTATGCTCCATTCCGGGATCGTGAGTACATGATTGAAGCACTGCTGGAAATGCAGGATGAGCTGCACACGTACAGTTGATCATCGACAGGTGGGTACGCCTAGATGGCAATGAACGAATGAAACTACTGAAGTCCTTGGTCAAACAGTTCTGCTCCAATGAATGATTCTGACGTCGAAATTTGTGTCCCGACACTGGCCCAGCCAGAGAGTCCTGGACCCGACACTGGACTGCTGGCTGGAGGTGAAACACAGTCCTTACCTTGATAAGACTAATAGTTACATTCTCACTTTCAGCTGGCAGTCACTGCTTAATTCGTGCTTGTTTTAAACCTAGCTGCCGGTGTTACTGACTGAGCTTAAAAAGAAAGTGAGATCATGCCCGTCTCGGTTGTGGAAACTGTCAGTTCCTTTGTCGGTTGTGCCGACATGGTGATCAGGGCCGCTGGGGCGATTGGATGAGTGAATCCAGCCGGCGACTCAGTGGGTGCAAGTGTGACTTTAACAGTCAGTCTCCGGTGATTGTAATGAGTGCTCATTTTTGCCTACTTGTGCTGTTGCAGCAGTCTGGGTTCAGGTGTAAGGCAGAGTGCCCTTGTCCCAATTGTGCAGTGGGCAAGTCATTATCCGCCATGGAAAACACAGGGGCAGGCCGCCACCGCACTCAGCTGCAAGAGTTTTCAAATTGGCAGCTGTCCAACTTGAACAACGCCGCTCATTCATCCCAAAGAACAAGTCAGGTCGGGAAGGGAGCAACTCCGATCGGGAAGGGAGGAGGAAAGCCAGGGCCAGGGCAGAGTGCCAGTGCGAGCAAGGGCGATCTTGGCAAGGGCAAGGGAAAGAAGGGCAAAACCCCGATGCAAGACCCCAACCAGATCCTTTACACATACTTCATGTGCGTGGAGGACGTTTGGCAGGCAGTGGGCAGTGTATTTGATGATAATCATAGCATGTGTTGATTGTGAGTGTTTCTTACTGCTTGACTGGATGTCTCCCTGCAGGTTCGCTTTCAATTCTTCAAAGCGAACGGCATCGCCGCTTGGGCGCAACCCGGTGCCACGTCGGATAACAGTCACAAAGGTTATCCGCACTGGTCCTTGCGCCCCACGGCCCAGTTGGCCCTTGAACGCTACCAATGGTGGCCAAAGTGCATTAAATGGCCACTCAGATTCAAGCAATGCTTCGACGCTACATTTATTTATTATCTTATATCTACGGATCTTAATACTGACTAGAATCAAGTAGCAACTTCAACATGATCTCAGTTCAGGATCGATCAACATGCACCGCCAGCTTACCTGAAGCTGGAACTCACCGGTGCAGGCATGCAAGTGATGATGGACAAAAGATGGCTCTATGCCTGTAATGAGGGCTGGGCGCGGGGGGTTGAGAATTTGACGCTGTGGGACGGGGAAGTCACCGAAGGTGAGCAACTCTTGTGGACCACGACCATGGTGAGATTCGGTTACGACGAAGATGATCCGGAGGCCTGGAATGAAGAGCGTGTGGAAGATGAGGAGGATTACAACGAGTTCGAAGAAAGGCCCGCTCCCATGGAAGACGGCGAATTCGTTCAAGTCCAAATGCCGTGAGAAAAAAGGGCAGAGTGCCTTAAAAGGCAGAGTGCCAAAGGCAGAGTGCCCACCATTGGACCATTCAGTGAGTGGGTTGGCCCAAATTCCAATATCAATTTAATTTTCAGGCCAGGACAGTGACGAAGGCAGAGTGCCAGGAAGGCAGAGTGCCAGGTGGGTCAGGCTTCGTCGACTGACTCTTCTCAAGTTTTTCAGTGCCGATGTCTGCTCATGTGGACTTCTGCCTGCCTTTCGCACAGCAACAGGTTATTTGTTTGTGGTGCAGGCAAACCAACAAGTCATGATCAAAGTTGTGAGTGTTTTGGAGAAGGCCTCGTCGCTGTCAGAGTAGTGCCTCCAGAAGAGCATTGCTTGCTGCAGAAGCAAAACTGTGAGTGCTGAGACTTCTGAAGACCGAGCACTTCTGAGTTCTGTTGGATGTGTTGGGTTTGCGACTGTGCTGAGAGAGTCTGAGTATGAATGAAAGTGACCATGCAAGGTTTGGCCGTCAGCTGGCGTCTCCAGACCCCAGGATTGCTGGTCATCGGTGCTGTTCTTAGCTTCCGATCATGCTGCTTCTGCGTTGCCAAATTCAACTTAGCATTCTCGGGCTTCTTCTGAAGTGTCATGTCATGATTGTTTTGCCTATGGCTTATGATGGTTGCTCAAATTTCAAATGTTGCTGCAGTGGTCCTTGAATCATGGCATATGGCAGATTTGAATATCAACACAGCCCTTGAATTAGGTTTCATTCGTGTGCTAAGCTCCCGATCATGCTGAGTCTGTCTGGCCCCTCAATTAAGTTAAACTCCGTGTAGCTGCTGCTTCAATAAAAGTGTCATGTCATGATTATTCTGTCGATGGAGTTGCTCAAAGTGAAGTGAGTCGTGGTCCTTGAATGATGGCATATGCATGATATTTAATGTCAATGTGAGCACAATATCAAAATATAGTTGATTTAGTTTAAATTGTGTCAAATATTAGTAACGGTGAGTTTTACGAACAAGGGCTGGATGGATCCTTGCAGATGGGTGGGAGTTTTCCCTTGCCGGTCAGAAAGCCTCTAGAATGCTATGTCACAGGCCACGGTGAGGTCCGCCTGCAATTCCGCGTGAGAGGCGGGCATGGATTCAAACAGTGCAAGTGTGAATGGAAATACGTCGGTCATGGCCAGAATCGGGACACAATGCTTGCGAAGATCCCACAGCCGTGGGTCATCGACATTCTGAAGCTTCTGCGCGAGCTCAGGATTCCTCAGTCTGAAAGGCAGAGTGCCAAAGTCCTCAAAGCCTCGGAAGTCGCAGCAGATGCCCTGAAACTGGTGGATTCTATTCCTGAAGATGCTCTGGACTTCGATCATCCGACAGATCAGGTGCACCTCGCGATCAAGCTGCACAGGAAACTCGCAAAGGGGGAAACAGAGTGTGGAAACCAATATGACTGGCATTTTCTGAAATCTCGAACGTTCACAACCCACTGGCAATCGTTTCCTGTCCCGCTCGCTTTCGACTTGCAAACCTTGGTCACCCATGCCGCGGGCGTAGTGGCACCGCGGATGAGAAAATCGGTGCTCGTCACAGAAGCCAAAGGCAACGGGACGACTGTGGGAGCCTTCCTCAACCAGAGGTTTTCCGACCCAAGCAAGTTCCCAGAGAAAGAGACCATGCTGATCCTCTTCAAGCTGTTCAAGTATATCATGAAGCTACAAGTGCATACCCTTAGGCAGGAGGGGTGTCTTCTGGGGGACCTCCACGAGGATAACATTACTGTCATGGGAGGCAGAGTGCCGGACCGCAAAGGCAGAGTGCCAGTGGGGGCGGAGAATTTGACGTTTGCATTGGTGGACTGCTCCGGTTGCCTACCAGTTATGGCTGTTCCCGCAAGAAAGATGAAGGGTCACCTCAACTGCTTTCTGAGCTTGTGGGCCATTCCCTCAAACCACAGCGCCACCGTCTCCGCGTACGCGTCAGAGATCTGGAAGAAGATGCTTGCCGCTGGCGAAAAATTCAAATCTGACTATGGACCGAATAAGTGGAGAACTGCTGAAATGGTGGGCGATCTGTACAAGTTGTGCAAGAATCTGGAAGCAAAGTTCCAGCAGGGTCTGGACTTGAGCCAACAATGCCAGCAAATGAGGGTGGAGGCAAGGCAGTAATGAGCAGACTTCAGCCGCAGGTACTTGCGCCGCCGAATCCTCCGCCACGTCAGTGTTTGGATTCGACACCTCCCTGGGATCCCCCTGGATCTGCGACTGCAAAAGCCAAAGGGATGAAAGGAGGAGTGCCAGTAGAAGGCAGAGTGCCAGGCAAAGGCAAAGCAGTACTTCATCCTGATGGGACTCCTCCCAGGGACCGCCCGCCTTTGCATCAACCGGCTCAGCAAAAGGCGAGGCCTCGCCCTCCGCCTCCTGACGGGCCTCCTCCGTTTCAGCAGCAAGCAAGACCGGTGGAACCCGGACAGGTGCAACCCGGACCGGTGCAACGTCGGCAAGTGCTCCTGCTGAACTGACGGAACAGCAGACGATGGACGAGCAGGATTTCGCCAAGGAACTTGCCGAGTATGCTGACGATATGGCAAGAGGCTCCAATTTCGTTCCGCAGGGCCGACGCGCTGAGCCGGCCTGGGTGGCAAAGGCCCAGGGCTTGAAAAGCAAGGGCGACGCCGTCCCGCTCGGGAAAGCAGCTTTCTTCGCCCAAAAGGGCAAGCCTGCCGGAAAGGGCCACAAAGGCAGAGTGCCAGTGGAGGACAATATCCCTACTCACCTTGTTGGAAAGGGCCGTCCAGGCGAAGCTCATCCTGCTTTTTTGCGGCATATGAAGACGGAGAAGGGAGGAATATGGTTGGACGCCGAGGAGGAGGTGGAAGCCGAGGAGGAGGATGACACTTTGGTTGATGTTGTGGTGGAAGAGGAGCCTGCGCAACACCCGTCGGACGATGAGTTTGAAGTTGTCGAAATTGTGGTGCAGGAGGAGCAACCGCCGCTTGAGATGCAGGCGGAGCCCGAGGAGGATGAGCCTGCGTTCGCCACGGCTGCCTCGTTAGACCCGGATCGCTTGGACGAGAATGAGGGTGACAGCCAAGCAACAATGGTACTAGGGGACCATCTCCGAGAGGAGCAAGATGAGCCGATGCCTCCTGTACCGGAGGCCCGGGTGACTGAGAGCGAGGACCCTGTCGTCCCCAAGGTCATGCACGAGCTGGGGGCTATGAATGTGGACCCGAACCCGAAGGCTGCCGCAAACCCGAAGAGTGCGACTGCGCCAGTGCCTGGAGAGGTGAAGCCTTTCTTGGAAGCGGAGGAGGACCTCGGAATTACGGACCCCCAAGGCAGAGTGCCAAGGGGTCAAAACAAGATCAAGGTTCCAGCCGAGCTTTTGCAGCCAGAGACTGAGGAGGAGAAAACTCTCAGAGCGTTGCGGGGAATGCTGCCATGCAGTCACAGGGAGGTGACGACTTCGAAGGTGGGCCGCCTCGCCAATCGGGCACGTATGTCGAGACCGGTGCCACAAAATCAGCCGTTCAACCTCCACCACAACGATCGGAAGTTCAACAGCAAGACTACGACTGTCATGACCCAGCTGCTCATGGCTGTCCATGAGATCACAGTCCGAGAATGCCGGTTGAATTCCTTGCCAATGGAGAAGAAGGAAATGGCGTGGAATGACTTTCGGTCGAAGGGCTCGAAAACTGTGGTTGTCTGGGATCTGTTGTGTGACAAGGGCATGAAGGAGATTCCAGAAAACTCTGAGCCTGGGGACTGGCACTGGAGAATCTGCTCAATGACCGCCACCCCAGTTTCCCTCTGAAGCCACAGGTGCATGTTCAATGTCACTCGGCCAGTTCATGGCCGTGATCGAGTCAAGGGAAAGGAGCTGACATACTCGCACTGGTGGAAGGCCTCCGAGAAACTCTGTGAGTTGTATACGACGGAAGATGTCATCTCGCAGGTCAAATTCCCGCCCAAGGACCTGCAGAGCTGGATTGTGCCTTTGTCGGGGAAGATTTGGGATGCTTACAATTACACCATGCTTGTGTATTGTCAGAAGAAGCTGGAACAGAAGGCAAGGGGGGAAATCCTCGACGCGGTGAGTCAGATGGGTGATGATGGCCCGCCATCGGAAGATGAAGAAGAGGATGAGTATGTGGATGTTTACCAGACCACTGGGAACTTCGTTCCTGATTGGGGAGTAACTGCAGATGGCTTTCAGGATTGATTAGTGTCAATGATTGAGCTGAACGAGTAGGTTTATTAATTGTGTTGCCAAAACAAAGCCATCTAGTGGACCTCCTCTTCTTCATCCCATTCGTCCTTGGGCACTGGGGACTTTCACAAGGCAGAGTGCCAGAGAGTTCTCAGTGTGACTAAGGCAGAGTGCCACCAAACAGTGTGGCCTGTTCAGATTCTTTTTTTGTGTCGCTGTCACTAGGCAGAGTGCCGGAAAGGCAGAGTGCCAATGTGAAATCGCATTTCTTGGGGCGTTTGAATTTTGTCACTTTTGCAGTCCGTCTGATCTGGCACATTTCAGCTTGCCGTTTTGGAAAACAAAGACGGTGCCTATGCATACAGTCATGTCGGCAGTAACTCGATGGATTAATTACTGTGCCTGTGAATTGATTGGTTCAACCTTGGTTTCCTGTGACAGCCCCATAAAACCTTTCAGGTGCTGGCGTCCAAGGTGGTTGGCTACTATGGCAAGGCTGGAATGCATGATGCAAGTGATTGTGAGTTGTGGAAGCTGAAACGCTTGCTATCTGGCCGTTGATGGGACCATGCCACGTAGTGTGTACGGACTCTAGTGCCTAGTGAGTGGATGCGCAAGAATTTCTTGACCTGGCCGCAATCAACATATGTGTGTTCAAGATCGAGTCCCTTAGTGCTGCAGTGGTGCTTCCAGGCAGAGTGCCAGAGACAGTCGCCGAGAGCAATGGGAAAGTCGAGGAAGAGCGCTCGTGTGAGTGATCAGATGATGTTCCCAATGCCGGGGGCAATGAACCCAGCAATGGGAATGAACAACCCACTGGCCATGATGAACCCTTTCATGTTGCAACAGCAGCAACAGATGCAGCAGCAGCAACAGATGCAGCAAGATGCAGCAAATGCAGCAGATGCAGCAAATGCAGCAACAGCAGCAGACGGCTGCTGGGGGTGAATCAAGGCAGAGTGCCAACGACTCCTCCTCGTCGGAATCAGAAGACCAAGGAGTGAGGAGGATTCGTAAGGAAACCAAGAAGAGCAGAGCAAGGCAAGCAGCAACGATCGGGATTCATCGGCTGGCAACGTCTACTACCGATGCAGATGCAATCCCGAGAAGCGCCACGACATTGCGTTCGGTCCCTCTGGCTGCTTGTCAATCAACAGAGTATCCCTATAAGGTCAGCAATGATCCCTGAACCCTCCTCCCAAAAAACCAAGCTGAGCCTTACTGACTGAGGTGAAGGTGAAAGCTCTGCTCGAGCGGGTTCATAGTGCATGGGATGCCGCGGTCACGGCTGACCTGCCACAACAAACAGCGCTGCAGCTGCTCTTCATATTGACCAATCTGAAGCCGACCACAAAGGTCAGTGAACTCAGGGTCGATATAAATACAGCTTGCTTGGTCAGCGATGTGAGAATGCCCATAGGCGTCAATCCCTCTGCGATAGCAGCAGTTGGAACCGCATAGCCAAACCGGTTCTGGGAATGGGGGTGAATATGTCTGAGCATGCTGTTGACAGGGTTGCCTTGGAATGTGGATGGCAGTCCACATGGATGACCGAGGATGTCACGACCTATGCCAGGCGTAGAGCGAGAGCAAGGCAGTCCACTGAGACGCAGGGACGTCTCAGTTTCAATCCGAGTCCTGCTCCAGCTGCCCCGCCAACGGTTCCGCCGTCGGAAGGCAGAGTGCCAGACGTGGTCCGTTCTGGTCCTTTGCCAACGACTGCTCCTAGTTCCAATCCAAGCCAGGCTGTGGGTCGCAGCCCGGCTGGGGAACAAGGCAGAGTGCCGATTCAACAGCCGCCTGCCTCCCCTCATGCCGTTCCGGGTTCCAATGCAAGCCAGGCAACCGAAGGCAGCCAGGCTGCAGGAAGTGAACAAGACAGAGTGCCGAGGGTTGTGGAAGGCAGAGTGCCAGTTGATCGGAATGCTCCTGCCATGGATGACGATGGTCTAGAGCCGGCAGAGGCAGGCCAAGTCCAAGGCCAGGGCGACGGCACCAAACACAGAGTCGCAGGACGAGGTCGCAGTCGAGGTCGAGGCCGAGGTCGAGGCCGAGGTCGAGGTCGAGGGCGAGGCCGACGACAGTTTCAGTTTCTTGTTTGAGGAGGAGGAGGAGGAGGATGCTCCGAATGAGTCGAGCAGACCTGCGAACCGGTGGAACCAGGACATCTGTGTCATTTGCCATTCGGAGATGCACCCGGGCCAGGCAGGCTGGTTTCGTTTGCCTTTGGTTAATGAACCATTGATAGTGGTGCCTGTCCTGTTTGTACATTCCACTAATCCTCAAAACATTACCTCTCACATGACGTGTCTTTTTCTGTGGTTTCCCTGGAATGCAGGCATTGGAAGCGCTGTCGTGTGGCCACCTCTTTCACAGCGAGTGTATCAATCGATACTGTGAATCGACCGGGCGGAACAAGGCCACCGCTTGCCCTCTCAAGTGTGCGAGCTCGACCTCTACGGCAAGGTTCTTTTTTGGTCCGAGGGGGTCAACGGGAAGCAATGCCCCTGTTCCTGTCGAAGATGATGTGGACGCACTCGTTCAGGAAATAGCAGCTCAACTCGTTGACGACCGCACTCGTGAAGCTCCTGAGGTCAACGACCCCGTGGTGGACTGATTGCGTCGACAAGGTGGCTCGGTAACAAGGCAGAGTGCCACAATAACTGGCTCATGTGTATGTGTTGTCGGTGATGTGGCCTCGAGTCTTATTAATTTTGGAGGTGTGGCAATGCCATTGTCACAGACATGTTTCTGAAGGCGGAGTGCCATGGGTTGTAACATGTGTTCCATGATCATTATGTATTGACATGATTGTGTTGCCTTGTGTTGCATTATGCCATCAGGAATGTATGTCTCTTTGTAATCCCAGGCGGTCTGTCGATTTCACAAGGATACTGCAGATGCCTGTGGACAAATCCGCGCCAAAGGCAGGATCCAACCTGTCCTAGAACACCAGTTGGGAGGGACCCAACAAAGGACCACGGAAGTCTGCAATGGGGTGCATCCGTGTTAAAAAAGCATATGGCCTTTTAATGGACACCATCCCCATACCGCCCCACAGGCCCTGCAAAATCTTAGAAGACATTTGTGGCACTTGTGGCATGCCCCGGAAAAATCTTATTGAATCTTATTGAATCTTATTGGATCTTATTGAATCTTATTGGTTTATCATTTTTAAAAGGGTACCGAATCCAGATCGCCCCAAAAAATCTTATTGAATCTTAGAAGACATTTGCAGAATTGTGGCCTACCCCGAAAAATCTTATTGAATCTTATTGAATCTTATTGAATTGAATCTACAAGGGACACCGCCTCCAGCTCGCCCAAAAAATCTTATTGAATCTTAGAAGACATTTGCAGAATTGTGGACTACCCGAAAAAATCTTATTGAATCTTAGTGTTCGGGCCATCGCGTTTTGAAGGCACACCGACCCTGTACCAGACAATTGCACACATGTAACATCCCCTCCCAAAAGTCTTGTTGGAGCTTATTGAATCTTGGGAGCTAGTTATACAATATCGAATCCCATTGAATCGGCACAGTCCAGCTAACCCAACCAAATCCCTACGAGTAGTAACACATCTTATGATTAAGCAAAAGCTAGGTGGCACTCTGCCTTTCAATACCTTTAAACCATGGACCTCCTTAAAACCTAAAACCCTGAAGCTCTTTTAAACCCTAAACCGTTACTGTGTGCGGTAAGTTTACACATAGACCTAGGTATATGTATAACATACATACATACATATATATATATGTATGGAATATATGCATACACTTATTATGGGGCATACTGCTTTGGAACATTAAACTACATCATCTATTAGCACTCTGTCTTCAAATATGTGTTAATCTAATGATCATGTGCATAAATGCTTGTGTCGTCCAGTGGAACATATTGCATGTGGTATTGAAACGAACATGGCAATCAACATCTAGTACCTGTTCGTACTATCCAACACACATAGTTGCTTGCAGCTTGTGGGATCAAAGATATTTAAAGTTAAGCACCATGGCACCGAAGCCGAAGGCCAAGCCGGCAGCAGCAGGGAGGATCCGCCGGGTGAGGACTCCGAAGCGACGGCCTCGTAGAGTGCCGCCAACCGTTGTGAATGGCATTGGTGAAGAAGGCGGTGGGGCGGAAGGCAGAGTGCCAGGGCCACCCATGGGTCCGCCGCCGCCAACACCTGTGAATCGGCCACCTTTCCCAAGACCTCCCGCCCCTGCGCGACATGAGTTTGAGATTGCCCAAGCTGTGGCAGAAGCGTTGGACATTATGGAGACCCCGATCATGATCAACTTCGAGCCGGATGTGGTTACTGTTAGGGAGGGCCGCATTGTTCTGGTCACCCTTCAGAACTTGACACCTGAAGAGATGCAACGTCGGCAGTTGGAACGGCGAATTTGTGCCATGTGTTTCAATGCTCCAGACAACCCGCCGCCACCAATAGTGCCGCCAAGGCCGATGCTTGAAAATGGCTATCCTCGCCCTAACAATAACGCCAACAGTGGAGCTGCTGAAGGCAGAGTGCCAGATGAGTTCGAAGGTGGAGTTCGTGATCGAATTTTTTTCGTTTGGAATCTCGCCCGGATGCCTGGTTGACTGGGCCAGCTCGTGCCGAAGGTGAGATTCACGCCTCAGACTCAGATGTGATTGAGGAAGGTGTTCGAGATGTTCGTCTTGGTGAGCTTGGAGGGCGGGGTCGTTTGGGGATTGATCATGGACACATCTCAGAAGAAGTTTCGGACTGGAGTCAGCGCGACTCAGCGGATGGAGCCCCCTCAGATGTGATGGAGGAAGGTGAGGAGTCAGACTCTGAGGCTTCTTCCACTGATGCTGTTTGTCAGATGGGAGACTGATTATTTTAACTCACCAGCAAAGACTGCATATCTTAGAAGGCAGAGTGCCAATGCAGAATCTGGCTGACAAGTGGCTGCCACCTCGGTGGTCTCGCAATCGTCGAGTGATATGGATGGACTGCTGTGTGCGGTACCAGAAAAACGAGAATCGAGTGAGGGTCTGCCAGTGCTGTATTTGATTGCTTGAGCATGAAGTCATGGTCTGCAACAACTATGCCATGTGTGAATTTCAACAAGTGATGTCGTCATGTCTGTCTCATCCTTGTGTTGTGATGGATCAATCGACTCACAAGTGTGTCAACTGCTGCATGTGCTGGTTCACAATTACGTTGTTAATTCGAACACCCTTGAGGTTAAGGTGTTACACTTTCTTGGGGTTAGGACAGAGTGCCATGCACAGTGCAATTCGGAGTGCCATGTCTGCAGCAGAAGCGGAACCGACTGAAACAAGAAGAAGACTGTTAGCAGACATCCAGCAGCATTTTGAGGCAAACATCGCACTGGAGAAGAGATTCATGGCCATTTCGACAGGACAGGATGTTCTGCGCCTTTGTGAAGTTGACCCGTCGCTTCTGGAGTTCCATCATGAAGGTCCTTATGAAGTTCTGCCTGAGTGCAACTTTGATGTGATTCTTGAAGCCAGTGGGTTTTCCTGGATGGTATCAATCTGGCAACAGATGTTGTCAGAAACTTTTCCCATCATGACTTCGTGGCCATGGAAGAAACAGATGAGATTCCTCATCAACTTTTGTCATTGGAAGCGGAACATAAGGCAGAGTGCCAGGTTCCACTTCCTGGAGATCTTTGCCGGACAGGGCAACCTCAGTCGGGAGATGCTCCGTGCTGGCTGGCAGGGGCTAGCCCTGGACATCAGGTACGGCCCAGATCATGATATTCTTTCTCTGAGAGGCCTTCGCCTGGCTGTCAATGCTGTGTATCAAACACACAAACACGGCCTGGTGTGGTTTGGAACTCCATGCTCTTCCTTCGTCCAAATCTGTAAACACAGTTCTGGAAGGGCCATTGCCAATGACTGGATGGGAGAACCTGAGCGATCGCTGTCATGTGAAGAAGGCAATCGTTTCATGTATGTGACACTGCTGTTGACTTTGCTCGCGGCTTTGAATGACAACCGGTTTGTGATCGAGCAGCCTTGCTCCAGCATGCTGTTCGACATTCCAATCGTCGCTCGTGTCATGGGAATGATCCAGGCTATGAAGGTCAAAACCTATGGTGGTGCCTTTGGCCAGCCCATCCTGAAGCCGCTTCAACTGTGGAGCAACTGTCAGCACATCAATGGCATGTGTCGCAGCTATCCTTCCCATGTCAGAGGAAGTGCTGGTTGCGTTGATCGAGATGGTGACAAGTTCACCGGTCGTGCTGAAGATCTTCAGGTGTCAGAGGAGTACACCGTGGAGTTCGGCAAGGCTGTTGCCTGTCATATGATGAGCGATATCCCAACATGAATTGTAGGTGAAGGCAGAGTGCCAATAAGGCAGAGTGCCATAATTTTCTAGAGTTAAATGAGCTTGCTTCATCTTTAGACATTCTGTCTTGTTGGTATTCTGCTTTCCAATGTTGGGACTGGGTTGAGCCCTGGAACCCCTTCGGTCCCTCCATTAGGTGCCGATGAAAATCATCGCCGCCTTGTGGAAGGATCTGAGTGATCCGAGCTGGTGCAGCTGTGCAATGAAAATGCAGAGAGCTTCAGCCAGTCCGTGATCAGATGTGTTTGTCGGTATTGTCTCAGTTCATATGCCGCTGTCGTGCAGGTGGCAATGACCTGGCTGGTGTCTCGACCTCCAGTTGCAGGCATCGGTGGCCTGTGTTAATCATTCCATGTGGTTGTCAGTGCCATCTGGGATTGTTTCCTGTCTCAAGCTCGAGTGACATGATGTGGCTGCTGACATGTCATCGTGAGTCTTTGGGTTGATCTCTTAAGAATTCAACGTGTTGTGAACTGGGGCTTGTTACACAAGTGCAGGCGTGTGTCAGTATTTAGTAAGATTCAAGTACAGTGTTGCTTTGGAGGATTTCGGTGATGCCTCTCAAACTGTGGGTCATGCTATTGCTCCGGGATGGGCAATTGCTGAACTTGGAAAATGATGCAAAACTTCCAGCGAGAGCAGCTTGGCTCTCACAGGGCGAACTGTGGTGGCGTCTGGACTTGTTTTTCGATGAGAGCAACAGGAACGGCTCAGAACGTCGACAGTACCACAAATGGTACCTCTTCTTCAGTGATCAACTCCGGAAGACCCCCTTGGCTGCGAACTGGGAGTCACATGTGCAGGAGGATGTGGCATCTTCCACAGCCTTGGCCCGATTCATGTTGCAAGCATCCTTCGACACAAGGACAGACGCCCACAGGGAATGGTACAAGAGCAAACTGAAGGATGCTATGGTACGTGTGTGTGAAACTATCAGTGATGCGCCTCTGGTCATGCAGTTGGATGAAGGCAGAGTGTCATGGTTTCTTCAATCAACTGGGTTGGTGTCAGGCTTTGCCGCTTGGATGATGAAGTGGCTGGCAGGCAACACGTCCCGATCTTTGCGTGAGCTTTGGGAATCTATGTTCAATGCAAGGACGCTGTCTTCATCTCTCCGAGATGAATCTGAAGGCAGAGTGCCACGAGATTGGGAGGAGGTTGAAACTAGCATCTACGACATCATCGCCTTTGCAACCATGGCCAAAAAAACACAGAGCGCTTCAACCGTCGGGGCAGGCTCATGGATTTGCCAAGACAGTCTTGAATGCCTTCATGCACATACATGAGTGTCTGTCCGAGACATTGTCAGCCGGCCTCCAGGTGTATGTCATTGGGCACTACTTGAGTGTACATGATGCTGGTGTGCCTGTGACGTCTCGCAGGGCACTTCTGGGCAAGCGTGTTCCATTGAAAAAGACTGTGGACATCAAAAGCATCTGGAAGTTGCTAGAGGGCGCTGCAAAAAGTGGGACCTCTTTGCGACAAGCCCTCATTCTCAAGAACCAGGACGAACGCAGCGACCTGCATGGTTCCTTGGTGATTTGATATGGAGTAGAATGTTGTTTTGTTAACCAGTTGTTTAAGATTAGTGAATTCTTTGTCACACCGACCTTACCAACAAGTCGCGGTGTGTCCAGTTTTGATTCACCAGCCGCGCTTGCATGTCGATGGCCGGGCATGGGGTCGCACTGGGGGACCGTGGAAGACGCTAAACCCAACTGCCAGGACACGTCTCCCTCCCAATGGGACGGAGACGTGTCCTGGCAGTTCGGTCCGCGGAAGACGGAACCGAGGACTTGTGGCCTGTGGCCAACCACCAGAGCGGACATCTGGTGATGACAGCCAGGCACATGGGCTAACGTGCTGGCTGGGTCCGAGGTCGGCACCCGAGTGTCCCCCTTTGCAACATGGGAGGCCAAATATCGAGCAGTAGTACAGTAATTAATTAACTCAGGTTGTGACCATATTTGTGAAAGGCAGAGTGACAGTAAAACTTCTAAGGGTTTAGGGTTTAGTGGTTTGCTGTGCTTGCTGTTGATCAGAAAATCCTTGTCGATTCGCTTGCCGGCATGTGGAGGCATGTGTGTGGCCGCTACCCAGGACTCGCTGTGGCACAGGGCTCTGAGGGAAGAACTGTGCTTCGCACAGGGCTCTGAGGGAAGAACGTAGTGCAGGGCAACTTGTAGTCGCACACAAGTCTCCTGCCCCTACCCACGGTACACCTCCGCCGAACGCTTCTTTCGAGATTCAGTTCGAGTTGTGTGCTGCAGCACCACTGGCCGGGTGCTGGGGGGCCGCTGCATCGAGTTTTTCGAGCTCTTGAGGCCAACGCAGAGAGCTCTGTGCTCTCTGTATGACAGTCGGACACATGGGCTAACGTGCCGGCTGGGAGCTCCTGAGTCTCTGCACGGTGTCTTCGGACAGCCAGTGCGAGCGTCGCTCGGGCGGTTCGGAGGGGAGGCCCGGTGTGACATGGGCTAACGTGCTGGCTGGGTCCGAGGTCGGCACCCGAGTGTCCCCGGTTGTGATCATATTTGTGAAAGGCAGAGTCCGAAAGGCAGAGTGCCAGTAAAACTTCTAAGGGTTTTTTAGTAGGGTTTAGTGGTTTGCTGTGCTTGCTGTTGATCAGAAAATCCTTGTCGATTCGCTTGCCCGACCTAAACCTGAGCAGCGGGCTGGCCGAGGGGCCCTAGAGACCTGCCAGGTTCCATCTTGTTGGCCGTGTTGGGGGCAGCGATCCATCCGGAGCTGAAAGCTTGGCCACTGACGCCTGCGTGGCCTCGTGGCGGCCACCCTTGGGGCCAACTCCCCTACAGCCCGAGGGGTATGACAGCGGGGCGATGCGCTAATGCGCCCGCTGGGGGTGGCTTAAATGGGGGGCGGGTGTGTCCTTCCCCCCCCGGTGAGATCCTAAAAGGGAGGCCGCTTGAGTTGTGTTGTAAAGAGAAGGGTGAGATAGTGCCTTATTCAGTTCTTGCCTGTGCTCACTTTTGCGTGCAAGTGGCCCTGGGATCAGGTCTATCGTTGATCGTTTGGCATGGCCTGTAACTGTAGTGGCAGCGTAGCATCCTGCTGTAAGTTACCACTACCCCAGCCGCCAGCTGTGCCTTGAGCCTGCTACTCACAGTGGTGATGTTAGCCTGTGTCTGGTTTGTTTCTAACGGCGCGTTGCGGGCGATTGTTATGGCCGAAACAAACCAAGTCTCCGCGATCCTTTACGTCGCATGTGTGCAAATGGCCTGCAAGCAACAGCTGCGACGGGATCCGGCACAGCGCTGTCATCTTAATATTCCCTGTGAGCATGGCGACCCACCTTGGCCGAGTGGGGTGGATTTCAGCAAATGGGGGAGGCCGCTAACCCATGATTAGGTTATATCTCTTTCTGCTGAGCACATGCTTTCTGTTCTCTTGGATCGACGACAGAGGCAGAGTGCCGAGGCAAGGTGCCAGTCGAACCTCTTCGGGGTTGCCTTACCTAAGGAGTAAACCCCTGCCCCATTGGGGTTGCTCCCCACACTATTGGCCAGGTGTGAGGCGTTCGGTTTGCCTGTGTCACAGCCTTGAGGCCAACCTATCCCAGGGGCAGGGGGTAGATGACAGCCGGGCACATGGGCTAATGCGCCGGCTGGGGCTGTGACCTGGTGACATCGAAGCAGTCATGCAAGTCACCGGAAGCAATACCGGACAAAGAAGGGAGGCCGTTCTTGGGACATGGCTGTGTTGTTGAGCTGGTGTGTTCCTCCGTCTCATTCATGCCTGTTATCACAGAGAACCTTGCTGTTGGGTTGTCTTTGTCGAAGGCAGAGTGCCAACATGTTCAGAATGGGGTTTGGTGTATGTTGCGACAGAGGCAGAGTGCCGAGGCAGAGTGCCAGTCGAACCTCTTCGGTGTTGCCTTACCTAAGGAGTAAACCCCTGCCCCATCGGGGTTGCTCCCCACACCATTGGCCAGGTGTGAGGCGTTCGGTTTTGCCTTGAGGCCAACCTACCCCAGGGCAGGGGGTAGATGACAGCCGGGCTTTGATGGGCTAATGCGCCGTGCTGGGGCAAAGGCTGGATTTTCTGCGACCTCGGATCGTGTTGTCCGGGCCAGACTTCCATGTTCCGAACAAAGAAGGGAGGCCGTCCGTTCTTGGGACATGGTTGTCTTATTGAGCAGAGAACCTTGCTTGGCTTGCTGTTCGGTTGTGTTTGTCACGAGTGCCAACATGTTCAGAATGGGGTTTGGTGTATGTTGCGACAGAGGCAGAGTGCCGAGGCAGAGTGCCAGTCGAACCTCTTCGGGGTTGCCTTACCTAAGGAGTAAACCCCTGCCCCATTGGGCACACTATTGGCCAGGTGTGAGGCGTTCGGTTTTGCCTTGAGGCCAACCTACCCCAGGGCAGGGGTAGATGACAGCCGGGCTTATGGGCTAATGCGCCGTGCTGGGGCAAAGGCTGGATTTCTGCGACCTTGGATCGTGTTGTCCGGGCCAGTTCCAGGTTCCGAACAAAGAAGGGAGGCCGTCCGTTCTTGGGACATGGTTGTCTTATTGAGCAGAGAACCTTGCTCGGCTTGCTGTTCGGTTGTGTTTGTCACGAGTGCCAACATGTTCAGAATGGGGTTTGGTGTATGTTGCTCTACCAAGGGGCAGCTGCATGCCCGCCAATTTTGGCAGCTACCGACACACTGTTGGCCGGGTGTGGAGCGAGGGCAAGGGCACTGGGGTCCCGCAGTCTAGGGGGGTGTTGGGGCCAACGGCCAGCGGGCATCTGGCTATGACATCTGGACACATGCGCTAACGTGCCAGGTGGCCCCTCCCGAAAATGACGTAGCCTCGGTGACCCAAGCTCTTCCATGGGAGGCCGAAGAATGGTGTTGCTTGCGCATGGTGTTGAAGTCCAAGTTGTACTTGTATCTCAACGATTGAAGTGAACGAATCGCTCTTTGACTTGCCAGCTCAGGTGTGCCTGAGTCCCGCTGTGACGAGTGGCAGCTTCGAACCAATCGGTTGTACCAGGAGAGAGCTATCACTGCTATGCAGCAGTGTCGACAAATCAACTTCATCGCCGATGGGTCTACTCACAGCACCAGCGATTGTCTTGTGACAGTGGCTTGGGCGAATGAGATTTCTGCTGCAGTGTGTTTGCACCCATGCAAGTGATGAAGACTGGACAAGTTTCTCCACAAGACCGGTTTGACGACGACCTGCTTCTTCACATATCAAAGCGAAAGAAGCTGGAAAGGATTGCTGCATTCAGACAGCTTCAAGCGATCAGTCACCAAATCTGGATTTTGCACAGAGGGCGAATGGATTTGGGCTCTTTCAAGATCGCCCCCTCTCTTGGGCAGAGGCCTGTGAAAAGATATGAAAGCGGGGTGGTTTTCCAAGTTGGAAAAGAAGACAATGACATTGACCGCTGTTTTCAGTGGTTGAGGGACAATCCGGATCCGGCTGAAGGCAGAGTGCCAGAAGGCAGAGTGCCAGAAGGCAGAGTGCCACCAGCTTTTCCTCATGTCTCCTTGCTGAAGACAATGTCTGAGGATGGAGAGATCACAAATGTGCTCCCCGTCTTGCCAGAGTCAGAGAAGTGGTGGCTGAACATTCCACTGCTGGTCTTGGGCCTTGACCAGGGCAGCATCGGACTTGCTGGCATGGCCTATGCTATGCGTGAAAACGTGATTCATGTGAAATGTGACAAGATTCACAGGGCCATTCGAGATTTCAAAAACAGCATGTCGAGATGCCTCAAAGGACTCTTCCTGAAAGCACAACTTCACTCCTCTTACATCTTTGCCCTGAATTATAAACCCTTTGGAAGTGTTGGTTTCTACCAGCAGAAGAAGGAAATGCTGGCGAGTTTTGTTTCCTGCACATCACCGAGCAGAAGCTTGTTGTGGGACGCTTTTCGAGATAAGATTGCCTAGGACTTAGACAGGCAGCTATCCGGTGACGAGCATGAGATTGAACATATGCTTGCAAATGTCGAATCCTTCATGAAGAAGGGCAGCTTGGTGAAATCCTCCAGATGGTTCAGCTGGAACCAGCTATGTTGTGAGCAACTTCATGAGTTTCATGTCCTCAAAATGCTGCTGGCTTATCATTTCGGTGAAGATCAATCTTTCAGCCCTTGCTCAAGGGAAAGACTCAGCCTGTATTCCAACTCGGCGAATACACAATCGGGCAAGGAGCTCTTCGAAGGCAGAGTGCCAGAGTCCGAAGGCAGAGTGCCGGACTCTGACAATGGTGAGAGGCAGGAAGATTCACTGGGTGATTTGCAAAAGCTGTCACAGGCTGGTCGTGCCACTGATCCACGGAAAGAACTCAGCTTGTTGAAAGCCAGCATGGGGGGCTTCAAGTTGGCATACTACCTCATGACAGAAGACCTTTTCGATCACTCCAAGATATTGTACAAAGTGACCGAACCGTTGTGGACATGGTATGGGAAACAATTAAAAAACGTTAAATCGCCGCAGGATGGTCGAGGTTATGCCGAGTTGATGACAGTGAATGATGCCTGGAAAGCAGACAAACATTTGTTGCAGATTGTCTCCAACCTGCAGAAGACCGAGTTGTGGAAGGAGCATCTGGATACTGATTTACACGAGCCCGCAGAAAAAATCATGATGTTGAGCGTGCATTTGCTGATGAACAGGGTCTGGACTTGCAGTCTTTTTTCACTTCCACCAGATGCCTATGCGGGATTGCTGTCACCTGATGCAGAAATTCGGACGATCACGGCTTTGAAGGCAAAGGGCCATCACACATCACTCTTGATGTTGGAGTCGACATTGGCACGGTCCACTCCAAGTGTTCATGCCCGGCAACTCTTCACAGACCTGCAAGTTGGAATCAGCCATCCTTCGAGACTTTTTCTGGACACATTGGAGGCACAGGGATATGAAGTGGCGCCTCCGGGGTCAGAAGACATTGTCGTGGATGATGTTGACACAGAGCTGGACGGGGAGATGGAGGATTCTGTGCCTGAAGAAGCAGATGACGGTGCCGGAGTTGGTGACATTTTTTTTGACGGGCAAGAGGGCAGAGTGCCAGCTCAAAGGACTGTAACAATATCGGTACCAGCATGCCCTGCAACCCACCTGCTGAGTGTTCTGGTGCAGACGCTGCCAGATGACAAGATTGTGGAAGATGTGCACAACAAGATTCGCAATGATTCTTTGTTGAACAAAACCCGCAAGCAAACATACTCCACGATTCAAACTGTGATCGAGAATTCAAACGTCTTTGAAAGCCGTTCAATCAGGCATCCGGCAAAAGTCAAACGGGAATATTTTGAAAGGGAGTTTTGGAATGTGGACAGGAAGCGCAAAAAGTTGTGCTTCAGAGGATGTGTCCACAAGCTGCCGTCACAGTATACCGAGATTGTCGGCGACAAGACATGGAACACCCTGTCAGAAGAGACACTCGAACGAGCATCAGCTGCGTGGTCATGGCTAATTCACTACAATGATGCAAGACTGGCATCTCTGCAGGTTCCCTTGCGTGCTGGGAAGTTTAGCAGCCTTGCAGCCCCTTTGAAGATCTTGAACCATGTCTTGGATTTGACATGCTATCTCTCTCTTGGGGCAAAAACCTGGGCTGCTCTCATGTGGCCAGTGGTCCAGCATGAGGACCAGTCGACAGGAGAGATATATGTTGTTTTGAAGGCAGAGTGCCCGGATGGTTCCAGCGTCAAGGCCTGCTGGATTCATTTGTATGAGCCCCAGTATTGGGAAGTCATCGAAACAGAGGCAGTCTTCTGGAATGGCTTCATTTGCCTCCGTCGTTGTGCTACAAGCTCAGTGTCCCTTCTATCCTATATGTTGCAGCATCCCAAGTGACATGTTTTCATTTAGGATTCTGTCAACTGTCGACCCATACAGTAAATAGTACAATAAACTTATATAAGTTTTGCTGTGCTGGTTTTTGCTGACTCGACTGAGGGAAATGTCACAAGCATGTCGGACTCTCGCAGACTGCCAGAATCTCGCCGAGCATGTGATCTCCCAGACTGGAACCGTAGACGAAAGAAAGCGAAAGGAGCTGCAACGAATGCGCCGTCCAAAGCTCATGAGCCTGATCGTTTCTTATCTCCTTCCGGAAGATGAGGATTTCATGCGCAAAATTGAGGCTATGTATTCGACAGCCAAAGATACAACAGAGGATGAGGATGAGGATGACGTTATCATGGGGGACTTTGTTGATGAGCTGGTTCTTGACGACCTGCTTGCTGAGGACAAACAGGAATTTAAAATGGTCTCAGACGCAGTCAGAAAACGCAGAATCAAAAGGGTGCATCAAACCTGGCAGTCCATCAAGACGCAGCAAGCAAAGGCCAAGGCAAAGGGCAAGGCCAAAGCAAAGACCAAAGCAAAGGCCAAGCCACAGGCCAAACGGAAAGCCAAGAGAAAGATTTGTCGCCCACGTATGTTGCCCAGGAAGCAACCCGCGCCTCCTGATGAAAGTGGTCAAGAGGGAGCAGAAGGCAGAGTGCCAGCACCTCCTGCTGAGGTGCCGGAGGTGCCTGAGCCTGGAGCCTGATGATCACGTGGAGCCCCTGCTGAGATGCCGGAGGTGCCTGCTGCAATCCCTGTCCCAGAGCCTGATGATCACGTGGAGCCCGAGGAAGGCAGAGTGCCAGCCCCTCCTGCTGAGATGCCGGAGGTGCCTGCAGTGCCTATCCCGGCACTCGAGCCACGGGAGGTTGCAGTCCGTGGCCCCCAACATCAGCGGCGGCCGAATCGTGTTGACTACCAAGGGGTATGGACACCTGTTCAATGCCCGGAGTGTCCCAAGATCGCTGGTGAGATGAAGTACGACCCGAATCCTGGTGGCACTGACACAGCAAAATGGTTTCTCCGAGTTCGTGTGACAGACGGCGGTCTCTTGGAAAGATTCGGAACATTTGTTATAGCTTCGATGTGGTTGCCTGATCTGCTGTGTGTTGTGTCACATTACATGAACCAATGTGTGTCTGGCATTGAAGGCGAGTGGAGCCACCTCGTACCCTATCAGTGGGGGCGTGTGGCTTCCAAGATGACAGAAGCGCAGGCCAGACAACACGTCATTGACCATAGGCCCTGTTGTGGCCCGAGCAGGAGGCCTGGCAACAACTAGAGGATTCATCCTGCGCTGCAAAGAAAAGTTGTGTGTCTGTCTGTGTGCTTGCATTGATGGCAGGGGGTCCTGCTAGATTGGAGTGCGTCCGAGAGACTGTGTGTTTCTGCTTGGGGAAGACGGATTGCGAAAGCATGTTCGTATTTTCACACATGTGGAATTTGTCACTTGCAAGCACATGGACAACCATTTCGAGTGCCACAACCCGGAAGCCGCACAAACTAGCACATGTGGTTTGAAGCTGTGCGTGCTTGTGACTGAACAGTAGCCGTCCAGAGCAATGCATTTCGCCCCAATCGAACGAGGAGAGTGTTTCTTCAGAGGCGAGCTCTCCCCAATCTTGATCAAAACCGCTTGCGAAAAATTGGCCAAAGCGCCTGTCCAGTGGAAACCAGCTGAGAGATGGAAGGAAGTTTATGACGACGTGCCTTGGGAAATCATGGTTCGCTACCTGCGTTACTGGCCGCTTATTGGCTCCCGCATTACAGGAGGCCTCAGGCTTCTTCGACAGTACGAAGGCCCCTTCCCGAAGTGTTATCAGGTGGGTGAAGGAGAAGAACCGCTGGAGTTGCCGCGCGTTTCTCTCGTTTGTGATTTTGTTTATGTTTGGAACGACGAAGATGAACAACAACGGCAGTTTGTCCTTCAGATGAAACCCCTCTCCCTTGTTGCCATCCGTCTCAGTCCGGGGGAACTTCCTGACCTTGATGCTGGAGCAATACCTTTGACCGACCAGCTTCGTGCAAAGTTACGGAGGACCGGGGTTTCTGGTTAATTAATCTTGAGGCGGGAAGGCAGAGTGCCAGCAGCTGGGAAGGCAGAGTGCCAGACGTTGTCGCGTCACCCAGCTGTACCCTGCTTCGCCTGCACGTGATTCGCTTGACAGTGTGGTCAACGCACAAAAGCGCAACATCCAGCAGGTCGTAGCCACTTCACGTGATTTGTGCATCCCTAATACTATCAAACCCTAAAACTATGGCACTCTGCCTTCTAGCCCCAAAGCCTAAATACTAAAGACCCTGAAACTCTAACCCTAACCCTTTCATTACCCTCAAACCCTAATACTATGGCACTCTGCCTTCTAACCCCAAACCCTAAATACTAAAGACCCTGAAACTCTAACCCTAACCCTTTCTATTACCCTCAAACCCCTAATACTATGGCACTCTGCCTTCTAAACCCAAACCCTAAATAACCTCTAACCCTACCCTTTCATTACCTCAAACCCAATACTATGGCACTCTGCCTTCTAACCCCAAACCTCTAAATATACCCTAAAGACCTAACTGACCCTGAACTCTAACCCTAACCCTTTCATTACCCTCAAACCCTAACACTATGGCACTCTGCCTGCTAACCCCAAACCCTAAATACTAAAGACCCTGAAACTCTAACCCTAACCCTTTCATTACCCTCAAACCCCTAATACTATGGCACTCTGCCTTCTAACCCCAAACCCTAAATATACTAAAGACCCTGAAACTCTAACCCTAACCCTTTCATTACCCTCAAACCCCTAATACTATGGCACTCTGCCTTCTAACCCCAAACCCTAAAGACACTGAAACTTTAAACCCTGTGCCAGGTCTTCTTCATCCTCGTCTTCTTGGAAAAAGCATTAAAAATGTAGAAAAATAGTTTTTTTTGTTTTTTAAAGTTTTTAAACAATTTTAAAAGTTTTTTAAAGTATTTAAAAGTCTTTCAAAGTCTTTTAAAGATTGTAAAAGCTTTAAAAAGTTTTTAAAAGTCGTTTAAAGTCTTTTTGAAGCTTTTAAATGTCTTTTAAAGTTTTTGAAAGTCTTTTAAATATTTTAAAAGCCTTTTAAAGTTTTGAAAAGTCTTTTAAAGTTTGTAAAAGTCTTCTAAAGGTTCTAAAAGTCTTTTAAAGTTTTTTTAAAAAAATTACAAGGTCTTTTCTTGCATTTTATAGCTTTTACAATTCTGTAAAAGTTTTTAAAAGCCAAATCTGTCGAACAAGCCCTGTGGATCTAAACCCTGTGGTTCTGGTTCGGTGCAAAAGACCAATGATTAGAGGATCCCCACTATAGGTAGAGCCCAAACTCCAAAGCCGCAGCTGAAGAGCCCATGAGACCGGCCTGTATCCCATCTCGTACACCGCCTGGAGCAGCTCCACGCACTTGGCGTCCTAGCATGGAAGTCTTGATAAGGGTCTAGGGCTTAGGGTTTAGGATTCAGGGTTCGGGGTTTAGGATTTAGGCTTCGGGGTTTAGGATTTAGGGTTCGGGGTTTAGGGCTTAGGGCTTAGACTTTAGGGTCTAGACAAATTTCTCTCCTTTTCAATAACCAGGCCCAAAAAGGTCAAGCTTCAAAGGATTGACCAAATATGTAAGGCTGAAAAAATTAAAGTCCCCACATTGGTTACCGAAGGTTTAGCGGAAATTGTACAGGCTGTTTAGGCTCGGGTCCGAATTTTATACCTGGGGCTGGTGGCCGGCTGTGCTGGGTCCTTGTCATGCTGATGCTTGCTGTTTCTATTGGTGGGCATGTCTGCTGTTTGTGATGTTGCTTGTAGTGCGTTCCTTCAGAGTTTTTCAGGAGCAGCACCATTCAGTTTAAAGCAGCTTAAGCTGCGCCGTCATGGTATGCGATTTAGATTTATTCTGGTCTCGAGGGTTTTGGGTTTAAGGATATAATAGCCTTTAGGGTTTGGGGTTAGGGTTTTTCGGGCTGAATTTGAGGTCTAGGGCTTGTAGGGTGTAGGCCTCAAGTATTTAGACTGGGAGGGCTTAGGGTTAAGGGCTTGGCGCTTGCGAAGTTGAGTGGATACGGCGTTCGAGGAGTTTTGGGTTTATGTTTCAGGGCCGTTATTTGGAGATTAGGTTCCGAGTGCGCAACTTAGCGGCTCAGGGAACTTTGCAACTTAGAGTTTCTGGGGCTGGGGAATTAGGGAGATTGGGGTGTAGGGTTTAGGTAAACCGGCAACTATAGTTATAAAACCCTAACCCCTAAACCCTAAACCCTAAACCCTAAACATTATTATAGGCTAGGCAACTCTAGAGCGAACCCGAGAAAACTGGAACACGGGTTAAGGATCATTAGTGCTAGGAGCCGTTATACTTTGCCTGTAAGGGCAATATAGAGCATTAGGGTAAGTAACCATGATCCAACTTTGAGGCTTCTTCTAGTATAGTTATACCGGTTTACAGCTTATAAACCCCAAGTGCTTAGAGCAATTCTGACCCGCCTTACAACCCCGCCACTGCTACTCCGCCAAGCACGGCCCACACAGGAGCCGCCCAGCTTTACACACCAATGCAAAAACCACCCGTTCGATGCAAACGTAGGAGCTGGACTTGCGCTTCCCTACTGTCCAGCTGATCACTTCCCCCCAATATTCAACAACACCATGCTATTAAAAGCACTTTCCGGCAAAGCCCCCTCAATCATCCTCGCCGTTTATAATTTATAACCTATATTGAGCCGGGGGGGGGGGGTAAGATCCTCCTCAATGTGACATTTACGGAACGACACGCCCTACTAGTGAACGCAGCTGTGGAGCTTTTAATCGGCTTTTGGGAGCGGCGGCCCCTCGTTTGATATGAGGGGAAAGGGATGAAGCTTCAAGGCTCCTACAGAGAACTCCAGAAAGTTGGAATATGGTTTCAGGGTAGGATACCCTATAGTTCACCATAAAGGGTTTAGGATAATCATATTCCAACTTTCTGGCTTTTACTTTAGGCTGGAACCATGTTTGGGAAGGCTCAAGCATAGTGATACGAATGATTATCGCCCCTATTTTTCTCTCCCCAAAAGTCTACTCATAGGCCCCTATATACTTACTTCCCTTGTAGTAACCCTTATAGACCTTAGAAGGGGCCTCCACCCTGTAATAGTGGTATAATAGGAATATAATCGGGCCCTAATATAATCCTTATAGTCCTTATAGTCACTATTACAGGGTGGGGGCAGCTTCTAATATATATATATATATATATATATATATATATATATATATACTTCCCTTATAGTAAGCCCTAAGCCCTAAACCCTAGGCCCCTATAACTACTTAACCCTTACAGACCCCTTTAAAGGGAGGCGGCATGTCCTCCATCGGTTCACCGTAGAAGGCCGTGATGCCCATGCCTTCTCTGACGGAGTCGAGGCTTCTGTGGGGCTACGTGTACTAAAGCCGAAGGAACCTCGATGGTTTAGGGTTTAGGGTTTAGGGTTTAGAGTTTAGGGCTTCAGGGGTTTAGGGTTTAGATTTTAGGGTTTAGGGTTTAGGGTTTAGGGTTTAGAGTTTAGGTTTTAGGGTTTAGGGTCTACCAGAGTTCATGTTGAACCATCCTCTTAAACCCTAAACCCCAAACCTTAAAGCGTGAAATCCCGGATCAGGTTGTGTCTTGAAAGATAGATTTAGTCGTCTTCGGCGGAGGCTGAATATCTTTGCACAAGGGGTGCCTCAAGCCCTATATAAGCCGCACAGCCCCAAAGCCCTAAATGCCGTACCCCTAAACCACCCACCATGAAACTCCAACAGCCCTTTGGCATATTGGCTCTTCCGACTTTTAGCCATGCAACACAAAGCCTGGACAACCCTTGGTCTCAGACCCCATGCGCGGACACCTGCAATTCTGCAGGCTGAAGTAGACCAGCACTTTTGGAGGCCCCCGTCATGAGACTAGCATCCCTCAGGCCTCCTTCACATACCTTGACGCCTACTACACCCACTGAACCACACCCTTAAAAACTCTTCACTTCTAAAACCCTACGGAGACCCTGAACGAAAAGCACCTGCGTATAGACAAGTACAACTTGCTCCTTCACAACGCCCTTACAAAGCCTTACAAGTAGCTATAAAAACCCTTACGAAACCCCAATCCCTAGACCATAAACCCCTAAATCCCTAACCCCCAAACCCTTAAACCCCAAACCCCTAAACCCTGACTTGGATTGTCGCAGCTGTGAGCCAAGGTGCATCCGAAGCCCAGCTCCGTGACCTTCAAACCTCAAAAGCTTTGGGGTTCCTCTTGAGGGTTGTTTTCTTTTAAGGGTTTGGGGCTGAAGGTTTAGTAAGGCCCTAAGAATACCCAGTCCTGCTTTCGGGTTGGCATTGAGCGTTGGGGGCTGAGGGTTTGCGGCCAGGAGGGCTGCAAAGGCGTGCAGTGTGCAGCAATAACAAGCTATGCCGGGTGACCCGTCATTAACCTGAAAGACCTTGCGTAAGCCTTAAAGCCCCTAAATGCGAAACGGCAAACTATAAGCCCTAAACCCTAGACCATAAACCCCGAGCATGAACCCTAAACCCTAAACCCCTTAAACCCCTCAAACCTAAACCCTAAACCGGCGCCTGTGCCCCCCAGCGGAATTTCTCCCGGCATGGCTTCCTGGACCAAGGCATTGGATGCTTAGGCCACTGTTCTAAAGAAGGTTTCTTTTGCAAATTCCTAAATAAGCATTTCAGAGAGGTGCTTCGGGGGTTGGAATGTGGGGATTAAAAACAAGAAGAGGGCTCCGATGCATATCTAAGATGCCAGAAAGAGCAGATTCTGACTCATATTAGAGGTGACATAGTCCTCAAGTTGATCTCCTCAGGGCCTAAAGGGTCCAAGAGCCCAAGAATTGGGTGATTGGGTTTGGGGTCTGGTGGCGATCATTCAGCATTTAAGGGCTGTGATCTCAGAAAGGACTATTTTCGGACCTGCGGTTTACAAGGCTGCTCGCTCTTCTAGTCAACCCTGTTAAATTTACTAAGGCCCCTACGAGCTCCTAAATTGAAAAAACTCTAGAACCCAGATAAAACCTTCATAAGCAAAAGAAAACCAACTCGAATCGTGACTTGAGGCCGAGGGTTGCAACGCCACAAGACATCAGACCTGGAGGTGGTTT
Source organism: Symbiodinium sp. CCMP2592 (assembly GCA_905221615.1). NCBI lineage: Eukaryota > Dinophyceae > Suessiales > Symbiodiniaceae > Symbiodinium > Symbiodinium sp. CCMP2592. The sequence continues at coordinate 899,506 of CAJNDT010002013.1, forward strand.
TCTTTGCCTGTGGGGCCTTGTACGGCTCAGGCTAGACTTCGAGTTCAGGGCTTAGGATCTAGGAACGCAGAAGTTCATTATAGAAACACCATGTCAACCCCCTGAAACACCCATGCGAAATGAACGTAGAAACAAAAGCTGTACCAGCTATAACTACGGTGGATGAAATAAATCCTGCATTACCCATAATCGAGAATATACCATAATTCCCATAGTTTAGGGTCCTTAAGGTAATGCAGGATTTATATCATCCACCGTATCAGCGAGCAAACAGGAGATCACATTCTCGAAGAAAAACACGTCACTGCCGAGCCTCGCGTCTGTGCCCGAAGGGTCCAAAGTACCTTTATAGTAGAACGTAGGGTTTCTATATTAGGAATTCCTATTATGATTTGGGGAAGTATCCCCCATAACAGTACATAGGACCCTTTGCCGAGCCTGGCGTCTGTGGTACCGGAGCGCCCCAGTCCGACGTCCAACAGCTTCCGGCGGCCCAAACGGCTGCGTTCCCGGAGAGCCCTCTTTGTCCCTCTTCAAAAGGAAAACGGGCTTGTTTCTGAATTAAAAGCTTAGGGCTGGGTTTTGGGATTTAGGGTATAGCTTTGGGTTTAGGGTCTCTTCTGAAGTCTTGCACGGCTTGATGGGGACAAAAACTGCGTCGGGTTTTAAAAATACCCGTAAATCGGGAATAGTCTTCGAGTGTTCTGGGCTGATAGTTCGAGAGCCTTTTGCAATGATTTTCTAAGCTTCGGAAGTTGAGATTCCTGACATCACCATAAAACAATAACGGTCTGTCTCCAAGCCCTAGGCCCTAAGCCGTCAGCCCGAAGCTCTCAACCCTGATCCTAAACCCAATACCCTTGGGCTAGTGGTTCCGTTGATGCTTCTAACTTTTGCCTTAGTGTACGGCGGCTTTGTCTAGAAGCAGAGCTTAAACCACATGAAACTCCTTCAAAAATTCCATAGATTCCCAATGAAAATCCTTCCAAATCCTACAGAAATCACTCAAAACCCCACGACATCCTTCAAAATCCCATTGAAATACTTGGGAATCCTATGTAAATCCTTGCAATACCCATTGAGGTCCCTACAAAATCACATCAAAAATGCTACAAAACTTCACACAATGATATGAACATCCGACAAAATTCTATGAAAATCCTGCAAAATCCTATGAACATCCGAAAATGTTGGGTCAGCCTGAAAATGCTCAGCTGATCACCATGATCCTGATCATCATCATCCTCCTCACTAACGCCATCATTTCAGTCAATCATCACGGCAATCAATCACCAGCATCGACCTTTGGTAGTTTGTCCACTGGTGCTGTGCGTTGCTCGAGCTCGCATTCGTGACGCCGCATGCTGGGCTACCTTGTCTTGTTGACGTCCGGCTTGCTCTGGAAATGATCGAATTGCGAACATGGTGAGGATGGCAAGGGTTGTGAGAGATGCTATCCATGATGATGTGCTGAGGATCATGCATGTCGGGTTTACTGTCTTCGAAGTGTGTGCATTCTGGGTGAAAGGTGGCTCCGGCACACGATTCAAGTTTCGGTGCCTTTTTGCGTAGTTTTGAAATCAGTGGGGTTGAAGACTGAGGGTGTCGGACGGTCACGCTAAGATAGAGAACGGTGGCCACCAACAATGCAAAGGAGCAGTGTCCACAAACACTCCTTCTGCGAATAGCCTCGATTTAGACTCAAAGTAGGACCCAAAGTAGTAGTTCCTTGTTGTGAAGCCCCTGAATGAGGCAACTTGAAACCCAATGGCACCTTGTAAAGCCATATTTACGCCAAACCCGACAAACAAAGCTCATTCACGCAGTTGATGCTGCAGTACTGACTACTTCCTGCGATCCATCTGCCTGGGTCTTACGCGTGGCCGGACTAATGACGAGAAGCATGGGGCTCGTAGATGTCTGTCGTCTGCCTCACGATGAAGCCTCAGAGCCAGATGTCCTTTGGGATAGAAGCTACATCTGGGACGGTGCACCGAAGGTGTGCAGGCAAGCCACAGGCTGGCCATGTCTTTCCTCCAGAGGCAGCTTTGCGAGTGTATTTACTTGCGGACAAGGGGGTTAACTGCTCATGCCTTCTCAACTCTGGACCGTCTGCGTGCAGGGTCAACAGGGTGGAAATCGGCAGATGCTTCGAAAGTAACGCTCAAGATATGCCGGGCGCTGCCGCTTATCGTCTCTGTATGGTGGTTCTGACCTTATAAACTTTCAATCGTCGTATGATTGATGCTTCCGTTTGTTCCAACTTATAAACCAAAGCAAACTCCAAGGGGCATCGTGCAGCTTAGGGGCGACATTGTTGCCCAACAATCTGCCAACCGGTCGAGGCCTCCGTGATGCAGAGCTGAGCCTCCGGGGGCACGGGGGTGTTTTGAGCTCTTTGCCTTTTATCCGCAGGCTCAAGCGGATGCACATCGGTTTCAGGTTGCGCCCCTCGAAACCTCAGATCGAAGAGGGACTAAGGCTTCAGGCCAATCCGTCATAGTGCTGTGTTTATTCCAAGCCTTAGGGAGGATGTGCTTCTTCAAGGATTGAACCGAAACATACAAGCATAATGTAGCAACCTTCCCAGACAGGCAATTAAGGAACTGTTTGGGGAAGGTCGGACAGGCTGCCCTCGTGGATCGGTGCGAGCGCATAACCCGGGCAGCAATGCCTTCAGCAGCATATCATACACTATAATATAACAAGCCTGCACCAACATTATGGCACACTATACTATACTATCCTGTATATACTATACCATATTCTACTATACTATGCTACACGATACTATAACTATACTTTACTATACTATACCATACTGACCTAATACTGACCTGTACAAAACAGTGCTGTACCTATACTATGCTGTACTATCGAGGACGTCACTGATGGCAGCAGTCTGAATGGCACCTGGTTAGCCCGAGACCCCATATGGTTATAACCAGACAGCGCGCCGCGTAGGAATGGCTGAATGGCTCCAAGCTTGGCAAATCCCACAGACTGAAACTCACTACAAGAGCACAAAAGCGCCCACCGAAGCCAAAAAAGGCCAGCCTGCGATCGTAGATGGTCGCGGCTAGCCACGAATGCCCGCAGAGCCGTGCAAAGGATCGGGTGCCTCGGACGGCCTAGGACCCGGCCGAGCCGTTCACAAACACGAAATAGTGCTAGTACTAGTAGTAGTAGTAGTAGTAGTAGTAGTAGTAGTAGCAGTAGTAGTCGTAGTAGTAGCAGTAGCAGTAGCAGTAGCAGTAGCAGTAGCAGTAGCAGTAGCAGTAGCAGTAGCAGTAGCAGTAGCAGTAGTAGTAGTAGTAGTAGTAGCAGTAGTAGTAGTAGTAGTAGTAGTAGTAGTAGTAGTAGTAGTAGTAGTGATAGTAGTAGTGATAGTAGTAGTGATAGTAGTAGTAGTAGTAGTAGTAGTAGTAGTAGTAGTAGTAGTAGTAGTAGTAGTAGTAGTAGTAGTAGTAGTAGTAGTAGTGATAGTAGTAGTAGTAGTAGTAGTCGTCGTCGTCGTCGTCGTCGTAGTAGAGATGGGGCAAGCCTATCTGGATCGCATCCTGATCGCCGAGTCTTGGAGACTCGGAGACATGCTCAGAAACCGGAAGTGGACTCAGTGCCCTAAGGAACCCCCAAAAATAGTGTCGGTAATTCTTAAGGCTCCTATATTATAGTACCCTTATAGTATCCCTTATAAAACCCCTTACTTAAAGCCTCCAAACGCCGAGCGGCCTTGGCCAGGAGCCTCGGAGAGTGCCCTTCGAAGTCGGGGAGCGGCGGTCGTTTAGGGCTCCAGTTACCTAAAGAGTAGGTTACTAGTTACAGTTACTACATTCCTGACATATTATATACCCCAATAACCTACTATTCAAGTAACTGCTGAACCAGGGCTTGCTTCGGGGGAATCGCCCATCAACCATGGTAGGCGTGGGAGAGCACCTTGCATCCTTGACAAACTAGCTGAAGAATTCCTCAACATTAGGAGCCCTCATCCACTTCTAAAAAGAGGAAGAACCCCAGTATGGAAGCCCCGGAGACTTTCGACAAGCCAGACAAACCCTCGCACATGCTCCGATGGGAAAACCCTGGTCCCACCCAGCCTGTCTGTAGCACAACAGGGAAGAGTTTAGAGCTTGGGGTAGTGTAAGGCCGGTTTAGGGTAGGGTGTAGGGTTCAATTAAGGTTGAAGGTCATCCTTGTCATATAACTCCTTAAGAACCGTCAGACTTCTGGATCCTCACTCACTCCGAGCGATGGCTTTGCTCGCTTCTGAACCCTCACCTCCTGCCGCACCTCAAGAAAGAGATTGAATCCATTTACTGTACCTCATAAACGAACGTAAGACAACAACAGCACGCAGACAGTCTACACCATTCTACTAACACCTCGTACCCCTGAGACCTGAAATCTAAGACACCCCATTCTCTAGATTTTGTTGGTCTGGGTCAGAGAGCTGCGACAAAGCGTCTGCATCCATACCAGTCCCGCGCTGTGTTTCGGCCAAGATTGCATTCCAGCAAAGCCCAGCTCTGTACTGCTTGATCTAACATCGATTGAGCAATGTGCCAAGGGCAAATCTCCGCGTTGCGGACCAACGACGTGCAAAAGCCAGCTTATTGAAAACATATCACCAGCTGGCGATTTGTTAAATCTTGACGTGTGGCGGCCAACAGAGAGGATGTAATCTACCAAAAACCCGCAGCCTTCTCGAGAGTCTTTGACAATGCAGAACTTCCCAGCACCTGTATTACATCCTCTTCACGCCAGACCCCGTGGTGTCAAAGACGATGTTCTGAATTCCGGAAGCAGTTGCTGCCGCCAAGGGACCGTCAACGGAAGAAGTCTGAAAGACAATGGGCACTACACCACATGAGCGCATTTTGGAAATTGTGCTGCCCGGGTTTAGGTTTAGGGCTCAATTACAGGTTCAAGGTTAAACTTGCCATATAACGCCTGATATCTTATCAGACTTTTGGATCCTCACTCACTCCGATCGATGGCTTTGCTCGCTTCTGAGCCCTCACCTAGTGCCGCACCTCCAGGAAGAGTTTGAAGCCATATACTGTACCTCATAAACAAGCGTAACACAACAACAACGGTGCGCAAAGTGCAAAATCCCTGCGTTGCGGACCCACGACGTGCAAATGCCAGCCTATTGAAAACAGATCACCAGCTGGCGATTTGTTAAATCTTGACGTGTGGCGGCCAACAGACAGGATGCAATCTTTTGTCGGAACTCCCCAGCACTTGTATTACATCCTCTTCACGCCAGACCCCGAGGGGTGTCAAAGATGATGTTCTGAATTCCGGAAGCAGTTGCTGCTGCCAAGGGACCGTCAACGGAAGAAGTCTGAAAGACAATGGGCACTACACCACATGAGCGCATTTAGGAAATTGTGCTGCCCGGGTTTAGGTTTAGGGTTCAATTACGGGCTCAAGGTTAAACTTGTCATATATCGCCTGATATCTTATCAGACTTCTGGATCCTCACTCACTCCGATCGATGGCTTTGCTTTTTGCTGAGCCCTCACCTAGTGCCGCACCTCCAGGAAGAGTTTGAAGCCATTTACTGTACCTCATAAACAAGCGTAACACAACAACAACAACAGTGCGCAAAGGGCAAAATCCCTGCGTTGCGGACCCACGACGTGCAAAAGCCAGCTTATTGAAAACATATCACCAGCTGGCGATTTGTTAAATCTTGACGTGTGGCGGCCAACAGAGAGGATGTAATCTACCAAAAAACCCGCAGCCTTCTCGAGAGTCTTTGACAATGCAGAACTCCCCAGCACCTGTATTACATCCTCTTCGCGCCAGACCCCGTGGTGTCAAAGATGATGTTCTGAATTCCGGAAGCAACCTCTGTTGCTAAGAGACCGTCAACGGAAGAAGTCTGAAAGACCATCGACAATGCACCACATGAACGCATTTCGGAAATTGTGCGGCTATTCTGTCTTTGGCATCTCAGACTGCACGAGTTATGACGAAACATCGCAAGTCCAGCTAAGAACACTCTCCACGGACCCATGCCTGATATCCTTGCGGCGGCTGGGGCTTCAAGGCACTTTCGGCCAAAACGTTTGTCGCACAGCGGCCAACAGAGAAGATGTACTTTATCCAGAACCCGCATTTTTCCAGCTGAATCCTTAAGAACTCGCACTTGGATTACATCCTCTTCACGCCAGACCGCGTGATGTCAAAGATGATGTGCTGAATTCCGGCTACTCCGAAAGCAGTTGCGTTGCCCAGAGACTGTCAGTGCAAGAGCTTTGAGCACGCTATGTCCCAATACTCGTTGAAATTGTACTGCTATCCTGTCCCTGCCCTCGCGGACTGCACGAATTCTGACGCAAGATTGGCTCTCACAGCGGAGTTCGCAGTCCGGGTTCATGCGATAAAGACCAAAGCCACATGGCAAAGAACACTGCCGAAGCATCCCAAGCTGTTGACTGGTTCACATCCGTTGTGAGCGCTGGGGTAGTGAGCGGACCTTTGTGGGCTGTTGCGAAGCTGTTGTGGAGAAGGATCAACGACTGACGATAGCTCGTTTACGGGTGGAAGGAACCAGAAGCCAAAGCCGCGTCGTCAGCCGCCGCGTCTTCCAGTGAAATGGGAGGACTAAGATCGACAGTCCAGGAGTACTCTCCCCGGCCCCATTCCTGATATCCTTGCGGCGCATCGAGCTTCCAGGTGCTCTCGGCCAGATTCAGCCGGAAGAATCCATTGATACTCACTGCAGGATACCTTGCTTAGGCTGA
>CAJNDT010002014.1:0-38097 GCA_905221615.1 Symbiodinium sp. CCMP2592
AGTCATGGTGAAAAACTGTCCCCTCTCAGGCATTGCTTCAGAAATCTGCCCTGCCGCGGGCAACAGTGACGACATAAGGAGGGCCGCTTTGCCAATCTTCCCGGCACCCTTTGGAGCAGTGGGAGCTGGCGCCGCAGTCGAGGAAGGTGCAGGAGGGGCTACCTTGGGAGCAGCACTCTCTGTTGCCGCCGCTGCTGTCGCAGCAGCCTTCTCATCGGCAATCCTCTTCCTGCACTCGTTGGCCCAATGGCCCGGCTTGTGGCAGTAATTGCAGGTGCCCGGCTTCTTCTTCCCGGGAGCCGGCGTCGAAGATCGGGCCCTTCCGCCCTTCTTGCCACCCTTGCCTTTGTCCTTTCCCTTTCCTCCTTTGTCCTTGCCTTTGCCTATCACCATGCTTGCCTTGGTCCTTCCCGTGACCTTTTCCTTTGGGCTCGCCACCCTTGGGCTCACCCTTCTCAGAACGATCAGCACCAAAAGCTGCAAAGCCCTTGGCGTTCGAGGCTTCCTTGTGAAAGTTCAAAACACGAAGCTGCTCATCGTAGAAAACCAAACCGCGCTCAAGCTGCTCCAACGTTGTCAAAGACCCATGCAACAAAAGGTACTTCTTGCAATCATCATGAAGGTGCTTCAAGATGCAGCTGATAACATCAGCCTGCTGCAGTTCAAGGTCTGGGTACTTGTTGGCAACGAGCGTGAGGTAGCGAGCAAAATCAGAAATCATATGGCGAAAAATATCCAATGGCCGTCTCAAGTGCTTTGGTGGCGCGATCAAGAGAGCCTGCTCTCTGAGCGCCTGTCCCTCCACACGAGAACTAACAGACAGTTCTTTGTTCAACTCACGCCAGAGGTCGTACCCTGCAGCGGCACCGCCTTGACTCAACTCGACAAGCTTGGCTATGTCAACTCCTCGCTGAAAACCAGCGAGAGCCTGCTTCAAGAGGTACCACAGATTAGTGGAACGAGCGGCCTTCCCCTTTGAGAGGCTGATCTGCTGAACCTGAACACCGCTCTCCACAGCCTCTTGCAGTTCCTCCGCGTAGCGGTCGTCTACAAGACACAGCCAGGAGGTCAGTTCTTCGCGGTAAGCGGTCCACGTGGAGATTTCCTCATGGCGCGATCTCATCTTGTCTGCTGCCAACTTTGGCAGGGACGGAATGTAGTTTTCCGCCCTGTTGCTGCGCAAGCCTGTGTCCACATCCATCTTCACAACCCCATCAGAGTCAACTCTGAAGGAGCCCAGAGCTGCAGAGTCAACTCTGAAGGAGCCCAGAGCTGCAGCAGGCGTCTCTTGGGACGAACTCGCAGCAACGGGTGCTGCACTTGCGGCCGAACTTGCAGCATTCGCACTCGCAACGGCGAGCGTCTTCACCATCTCGGTGAGCTGCGAAATCTGGCCCTGCTGAGCTCGGATCTGTTCATCCTGGGCTTGCAACATCTGCCTGAAAAGGTTGACAGTGTTGTCTTCTGGACTAGGCACAGTTACCTGCTGCGGAATCCCTCCTCCGTGAGGGAAAGCTGGTTGCGGTCCAAACTGAGGCTGTTGCTGCTGCTGAAAGCCCTGCTGCAAAGGAACTTGCTGAGGCACCTGTGCAAAAGGCACCTGAGGCACTTGACCTGCACTCGCAAGAGGTCTGGGTCTACTCACAGGCCGGTGTGCTGTCGGACTGTTCCGAGCAGGAAGGGACCTTCCACGAGTCCGCGAGCCAGGTGCACTTCGAGGGGTTGAAGGAAAGCCAGAAGAAACTCCACTGGCACGACTAGCACTCCGCCCCGAACTCCGTCCTCTTGGGGAACTGCTTACTTTTCTGTGTGGCTCTTAGGTTCGGCCACGGTTATAAGTCAGGGCAATGAGCGATGCACACCAAAAGCGTGTGCCAAATGCGCAATCCAGGCCCACGAACTTCCCAGATGTTTGAGGAAATCCGCACCATCCATCGTTCATGGAAAAAGCCAAAAATTTGTGTAGATTGATTCAAAACATGGTCACGGCTGTGCTTTTGCAGTTTCCCCTCACGCATGTGTGCATGAAGACAGAGCCGCAGCGGTTTCTGCATCACCTGCGAACAGTCATCCACGGCCTCTGGCATCCTCAATTGACAGCTCCGCATGTTCAAACGGCCATAGTATGTTCACATGACTGACTGACTGACTGACTGACTGACTGACATATGACATCGAAAACACTTCCTGTATACATAATATATATATATATATATATATATATATATATATTTCTATATATTTCCATATTGTCTTAAAAATGTTAAACATATGCCTTCCAATCTTCCCACGCCGCCTGTCTCAGCTTAAATGGCCGGCTACGTTTGTTGAGACGGCTGAATGGCAATCGTCACTGACTGACATCATTCTGTTCTCCCACAGGAACCCATAGGGATCAATGTATTACAAAAGTATCGGCATCATGCGCGTTTCTCTCATCGTAAACTGGCGGCTACGGATGCTGAGACGGCTAAAAAACCATGGTTCAACTGAAATCGATATGTATTTCCATACGAAATAGTGTGCCGAAAAAATATATCAGAATAGGCTTGAATGGCATGCTCAACAGCAAATGTTTCTCAGAGCCAGCACGAACGATGTGAATCTGAGCCGAAGGCCCCCTGATGTGCTGCACATCACACAAGTGAAAAGCGAGACTGCACGAAGCACTGTGCCAGGAGCAATCCCGGTCCGGATTCATCGGACTTCGTCAGAGGAATCCAGCACCCCTGCCAACGCAACAATGTTGCACATCCCCGTCGCTGCACTCACGATGCAGCGACAGCAGCCTGAGCTGCCTCAGCTGCCGGAGCAGCTCCATCACCCACGACTGCATCCGCGGAGAACTGTTTGGCCACTTCCTCCATCTTCTCGGTGTTGCGGCCGCCGCCACTTTTCAGCAGCTTGACTGCTGCCAGGTAACTGTTCTTGGATGCAACATCATCGATGAGATAGCTTTTTCTCACACCGTAAGTCAAGGATGATGTGCTTGAGACCTGTTCCGCGATGATCCAGCCCTGAGGCACAAAGCAAATGTCATCTTGGTTGAGCGTCGTGGCGTAGCCAAGGTTCTCGTCAGCATGCTCAATGAAGTACGTGTCATCCAAACTCAGAATAAAGTCCGTGACATCTGAGAGGCTGTTTGGCGCCTTGTTCACGCCCTCCATTTGAGTCACGATCTTGGCCACGTCAAAGGCTACCATACTCACAGACCCCATAGCCACGACACGGATCAGGGATGCAGCATTGGGAGCCAGGAAGGCGCCAGACATCTTGTTGTCGAAACCCCAATACCACAAGTTGGCCTGAAAGAGGGCCCCGTCTGAAAGCTTGGAGAGGTCCAACAACTTTGTAGTCGGAGCAAACTTCTGCATCATCGCCTCGCCTTGCTCTTTTCCCTGCTTTTGCAAAACAGGGGCCATGGCCCTGCCATCAACCTTGATCGACGGAGTCTTGCGATATGCCCCGCCAAACTCAGAGAGTTTCACACTGCTGTCTGAGTGATTCCTCCAAGTCTTAGCAGCTGCACTTGCCCGCATGACCCACGGCTTATTCACGTTCGCGGCGACGTCAAAGTTCTCGCCGGAGTGAACCAAGAAGGCCTTCCACGAGTCCTCCTTGATGCCGAAGATGGGGTGGGCCTGCTTGCTAAACATCCTGGCCTTTTGGGCTGCATTCTTGGCGGCTTCCTTCGCCTTCAAAGTTTGCTCCGCCTCCTGCTGTCTCTTTTTCCTGGCCTCTGAACGATCCTGGGAAGCCTTCTTCTGCTTGATGTAGCTCTGAGCATCGTTGCAGATCTTCAGGATCGATTTCAAGAACAAGTCCACTGTACATAGGTGCGTCTTCATGAGCGCGGTCTGAATGTCGTTCACTTCCTGAGCTGTCTTGCAGGCCCGCATCACATGAGCCTGGCACTCGAAGTAGCCCTTCGGAAACAGCTTGCTGTCGCCCTTCACGAGCTTCACATCCGGTAGCCTCTTGAGCGTGTCCTCAAGCTTGACCTGGTACTTCTCGAACGTCTCCTGTGCATTGTCACCTGCCGGATTGGGGATATCATAATCCCAAGTCGCCAGAATCTCTCCACAGGCTGCAACACAACCCTGCCATGAATCCACAACCGCATCCTTCTCAGTGAGCGCATTCTTGTACTCCTCCGTGGCCGTACGGGCCTCGTTCATCTTGGCCCTCACAACCTGTGCTGTTCTCACGTGGGCTGCAAGCTTGTCTTCAACCTTGGTGGCGGCGGCGTTCTTGAAGGCAGTGAATGCTGGGCCTGAGGAGGAAAGCTTGTCAAGCTTGGCTTTCAACTTCTTCTCGGCCGGAGTCTGAGCCTCATCAGCCTCCTCCAATCCACGCTTGGTTCCTTTTGGAGGCGGCGTTTCCTCAGTGTCCTCGGCATCGTGAGTAAAGAAGCTGTCAGGGTCACGATCTCGCAGGTTGCTTTTGCACTGAGCCAAGAGCACACGACGGTCATCAGCACTCAGCTGCTTCTCTTGAGCCCCGCCCTCCTCGAGCATGGAGGACTTGATGTGATCGGTGTCCCGGTGGCGCTCCTCTATCACCGGGATCCAGAGGCGGTCGCTCTTGTCGATGCCGAGCTTGTCTCGGTGAATGCTGGGATCCTTGAAATGCTTGTCCCACTCAGTCTGAGTGGCCGACTTGCTCCACCCCATGGTCTTCTCGCCCCGGATCATCCACTCACCGTGTTCAAACGGGCGAGTTCCTTGGCGGCTTCTCCTGATCTGGGATACACAGTAAAGCCGCTTGAACTGTGACCAATTGATCAGCTGTTTGCGCTTCCATTTTCCATCCGAGGGGTTCATCTCCTCGAACTCCTCCATGGCTGCAGTTGCCGTTGCGCTGTTGCCCATTGCTTCATCCAAAGCCTCGACCTCACCGGCTTTTCTGGCTTGGTAATGCATGTTGTCATAAGTCTGGTTATGTGGTTTGCACCATCTCTTGCCCTTCAAGCACTGGGAATCGCACGTTGTGATGAAGCAAATCTTCAGGACCGCAGCCTTGGCCTTCGCTTTGGCCTTGGATCTACCGGCCCTTGGCGCCGCCCCATCACCGGCCTCACCCTGCTTTTTGGCCAGCTCCAGCTGCTTTACGATGTCCGGGCAATCCTGGAAGTCGCCGAAGTCATCCTCCATGATGACTGCGAGGCGCTTGAGACCGGGCTTCCCCGATCAAGCAACAGAGAAGAGTGACACGGCACGGCACCACTTGCAACTAGATCACTAGACTTCTGTTGTGCGGTATATGCAAGCGAGGCAATTCCTAACATATGTCGATACTCAGTGCTCTGGGTTCCGATGCGCCAAAACTCTAGTGGAGGCTGCAACTGTGTCTTCTGTCCGGTCCCAAACTGTGTTGTTCCATTGGCTCGGAAGTGGCCCTGAGCGGAGGAGAAGGCGTGACGGGGCACTGACATGAATACTGCTTCAACCTCAACACAGTTGCACTTGCAGTCTGACGATAGGCTTCCTGATTCCTGACCTAAGCATGGCCACTGACCTCAGCGACCCTGGCAGGCAGACTATACATTCAGTTCAACCATTCAACGCTCACCGACAAATTTCAGTTCTGACCTGAGAGCGAGGCCCATGCTACAGGCAGACCGCAAAGGTCTAACAATCACTTCCGAACACCAGCACACAGCACAGAAAGCGACAAACTAGTGACCAGCTTTTGCCCTCGTGATGTGGAAGTACCATGCAAGGACAGCTCAGACTGTGCAGAGCGACACTACCAGCACAAACATCGTAAGTAGGCCAGTGGGACGGCTTGCACATGTGGGCATTACCTCAGATTATGGGCTATTGGGGACCACCTATCAATCTATTGCATGACACATGTTCGCTACATCTCGCAGTTACCCTGGCCCACTTCAACATACCTTGCTCAGCATCTGTAAAAACGTGTGAATTGGCTTCAACTTAGCCTGAGCTACGGACTGTACAAACTGAGCAGCACTAAGCCCGGACAGCAAAACAGATGCACATGGCGGCAAAACTTGCACATCGTCCTGCTGCCTGCTGCCTTCTGCATCTACTGCAAGAACCTAACGAAGCGACGCGGGGAGGCACCTGGGTTCTCCTCGTGGCTGTCGGAAGCCACAGACTGAAACTGTTGCCGTGACATGTCGGAATCGGTGGCAGCACCACAATCACCGAAACTGCTGAGACTCTGCTGACTGTCCTGCCCAAGGGAGAAGCTAGACCCTCCGCTTCTCAACAAAGTCCTCTCGGGCTGTATGCTGGCAGCACGATCAAGCTTGACTGAGTGACACATGCAATAGAACCACCAGCTCGCAATCACTGGCAGATGCCAGCCGTTTCCTAGCATCTTCTTCTGCTGACACATAGAACGTTTCTGCAAGGCAGGCAAAATTTCACAACCATGCTTCCAAGAAGTTCTATCTGCAAAGACATTCCAGCCGTGCGCAACATACTGCTCCATCGGCAGCATTGGTCGGTTTGCCGACCAACTGTGCAGGGTTCCATGCGTCAAGGCACTCGGCAAAATGGGTCCTGGGGTACTTGCGCCGTGACCTGGGTTTTGTTCTAGATCTGCATACCATGCACCGCAATCACGTGAAGGACCTGAATCACCAGCGACGGCAGCATCATCTGCACCATCTGAATGCTTCTCAGACAAAACTTCTTGCCTGGCCTTCTCGTAATTCTCCAATCTCACAAGCTGTCCTGGAGCGTAGACGTGTTGCATGGACACGTCCTGCCAAGACATGTCTTCTGGCAACTGCACGCCTCGCTTGCTTGCCCGCTCACGCAAGAAATCAAAGACTTCTGCATCAGTCGCGGCAAGGAAAACATCAGCAGTTGCTTGTATCTCTCTGCCAAACAACTGCAGAAAATGATCAGCAACAGCAGATTGATCAGGCCCAACCCAGGCCATGCTCTCTCGATTCAAGCTGCAGGTAAAGACACGGGACCGCCTGACAGGCCACCCAAGCTGCATTGGGGAAATGTGCAGGTAAATGATCTCGTGGGTCTTTTCCAAGTCAGCAAGCTTCTCCTGCGAAAGCACGAGCTGGCACTACAAGACTGTTGAGCGGTTGTCGGGTGTTCACTACACTACAGGGTGCCAGACCCATGCACTGGGAGCTTCACAAGGCGATCACAAGGCTTCGGTTCATTGAAACTAACCGTGTCTAGGACAACAACAGGATCCACACTGCTTCTGAGTCTGAGTCTACGACTTGATGACTTTTGATAAATAGTCTAAGCCTGAAATCTGCTACCTTTTCGAAAACTAATCCCAACTTCGGGAGGCATTAATTCAATGATTGAGAGCTTTGCACTGGCTCTGACTCTGACCTTCCTAGACTTCTGCCTTGTTGCTGCTCCAACCGGAACATGAAATCTACCAAACGTTAGCTAGCTAATCTATATGTAAGAAACACAGGCACACTTCGGCAGAACAGTGCGCCTTCACCGGGTAGCGAGGGGTGCACTCGCTGATCACCATGTCTTCCACCCCTTGTTCAGCACGGGCTACACGCTCAGCAAGCCATATCGCATGAGGCCGTTCAGAAGGATCTGCAAAATGCAAACCCTTGCCCGCAGAACTCCAGCCTGTACATGTCGTGCCTGCTAAGTTCACCCGCAAGAAACTAGATGCCGGTGCCAGTGGTACAGACTCCTCTTCACCAGCAACATCCATCTTCGAGGTATCAGACTCTGAAAACGACAACCTTCGCCGCTTCGGTGGAGGGGTTGCCGGGGATGTTGAAGCTGGCTCTACTGATTTCACCAAAGGGCAGTCTGTGCCATGAATCAAGCATGGGCTGGTGCCTGCCGGGGCAAACACCCAGGCACGGTTCTCCATCAACCACTGAGACATGTTCGAATAAGCTTGCTTTGCTTCTGCGGGCGTCACCTTCGTTTCCGGGATCATGGAATCCAACAGCTGCCTAGCTGCAGTTGGCAAGCGGTCGTTGAGGTCACCAAAAAGGCACACGGAGTTGTTGTGCAAGCTGCTGATGTATTTGAGGATGTCTTGCTGCTGCTTGCCTTTGTCGCAAAACCGCCCGTGTACTACCTTCACATTGTTGAAACATGACACAGCAGATTCGCCTCCTAGTCCGGCAGCTTCTAGGGCAATATGCTTCAGTGCTTGAAGCATCTGGTGCATCACCTCGTACTCCCCCGCAACTCCAGAATAGTCGGAGTCAATCCAAAGGCCTCGCTGAAGCAGAAATCGCAATCTATGGAGCCGCTCTCCATCATCGCCGTCACCTGCACCAATCAGGCTTCTAATAACCGTGACTGGCCAGCTGCAGAACTCATCCAGCGACAACGGGCCCGCTTTCAAGGCCCCACGCACTTCGGCCATGCCCTACAGAACGCACAAAGACCTACAGAGCCTGGCCCAAGAACTATTTGCATTACACCCACGATGCTACACTGTTCCACTCGTCTTCGGTTTTGGCCCGAGCACAGTACTTCTAAATCGAAGCAGTTCTTTTCAGGACGGAGGACCTTGTACAACACACACCATACACCTGTGCAATACCTACGGCAAATTAGCTATCACCAGTTGTGCAGCTAGTTCTCGGCAGGGACCGGGTATGAAAGACCTGGACATATAAGTCGTCATATAAGTAATATGAGACTACGTTTTACCAAAAGTCCGCCAGCATGCCAGTGCTGTGCCCTTGGACGCCGACATGAGTTGCAATGTGTTGAACTACTGCTTTCACTGCTTGTTGTCATGCTACATCTTACCCCTTCACAGCAAAAGATGCAGCAGCATCGCTCATTGAATTGTCTGGCGGGGTCTGACTCTTTGCTTGGGCTTTGGGCTAGCTGCAAGGCGCCGGCGCTTAAGTCTCCAGCTCGAGGACGTCAGGCTTCAGGGCTTTTGAGCTTCAGGGCTTAAGGGTTTCAGGGTTCAGGGGTTCAGGGCTTGGTGGTGGTGGTGTTGGTGGTGGTGGTGTTGGTGGCAGTTGGTGGTGTTGCTGGTGTTGCTCCTGAAACTCTAGAACTTAAGGACTTCAGGATTCAGGACCTGAGGAAGCCTGAGGACGTGAGGGCAACATGTGTTGTAAGTTGTGAGATGTGAGTTAAGCTAAGGGTTTACAACGACAGAATCGAGTCTTTGGTTACATAACTTTAAGTTAGTTCCACTTTGCTGCACGGTTGCCTCAGCAACGTTGACTTGCACTTGAAACTATGCTGCAATGCCCACAAAGAGATGCGATCTAAATGGTCCACCCTCAGCAGTGCCCCAGCCCTCTTGGGAGTCAACCAGCACTGGCACATGTCATGACTGCGACTGCAACTGCAACATTCACACAGAACTTCTTTGCACAAGTTGTTACATTCTAGTCTTGATCAACTCTTACATTCGTTCTAGAGTGTAGACGTTGTTACAAGTAACAGTGAGACCCCGGGCCCCGACCCAGCAGGACAATGGGTATAACACAAGTGCAATTCGCAGTAGCATAGAGTAGTAGTAGAGCGAGAACGTGCTGATGTCACTGGCTTCGCTTCACAGATTCATTGCATGGAAACGTGTCCCCAAGAACAGCACATGTGAGTCAGCAATGTTCACCGCACCTGCCACATCCGAATCAGAATGATCGACTTGACTGATTTGATTGAAGGGGGACAACTTTCAATATTCATTGTTGCACACTGACCTATTTGCAGGAACAACAAGTTGAGGTGACAACAGACCTGGACTTTCCATCCCCCGGGCCTGCTAGATATGTTTATTGGAACAACGCAATGTTCAGCGCAACCGAATCTGAAATACTGTGTTTTCTCTTTTCGTGCTGATTTCTGCGGATTTCGCTAAATATCCCAGATTCCGCCCAGAAACGCTGGAAATCGAAGCCGTGGGCCTAGAGAGCCTGAAGTGCCTGGCCCCAGCCATTTCAAGGGCCACAGGCAGCGTTGAATTTCGAGCAATTTCGAGCGTTTCGAGCAACAGCCCAGAGTTTCGAGCAACAGCCCAGAGTTTCGAGCAACAGCCCAGAGTTTCGAGCAACAGGCCAGAGTTTCGAGCAGGTCTAAAGCTAAAGTAAAGGCGGGAGTTTCGAGCAACCAGCCAGAGTTTCGAGCAACACGGCCCAGCCAAATTTCGAGCAGCGACCCTGGGAGTTTCGAGCAATTTCGAGCGTTTCGAGCAACCCTCCCCGGGCCCCCCAGTGGCCCCCCAGAGCCCCCCAGCGGCGGATTTGCAGCCCCCAAGGGGCTTTCACGGGCCCCCCAGCGTGAAACGAGCGCAAAACCTCCACGCAGACAGATTTCAGCAGAATTTCCGGATTTGGCTGATTTTCACACGAAACTGACAACGTGTGCTCCGCAGCGGGCAATCCGCTGGCTTGTGAAACTTCTGCGGAATGCGGCCCAAGCACCTTGAGTCTGCTGATGCAAAGTCAAAAGAACCTGACTATGATGATTGATTATTTGCAATAGAGACATGATCACAGAGAACGGTTCAGTAGCACTACAGTACAAGTCCAAATATCGAGGTGCACTGGGACAACACAGACACGTTTGGAGCATCTGCAGAACTTGACCGCAGCTGACAACTACTTCTTGTTGAGCTGAGAAGCATCCAAGTGCAACACAAAAGCAACATATCAAACAAACGCTCTAGTTGCTCTATAGGATGCAATACTTTTCTGAACTGTTCTACTTCAGCTCTGACAAGGCCTCAATGTCCGGGGTAGGACCGGACAGGTGCTCGATCCAGCTCTTCCATGGATGGCAGCGAGCCGTCCTTCAAAGCCTTCATGACCTCTTTCCAACATTTCTCCTGATGTATCTTCTTGGAAGACACACGGCGGCCTTTCTGTGCCCAGAACTTCAAAAGTCTGAGAGCCACGTCGGGCCCGTCAATGTTCGAGCTCCTCGTCTTAGTGCATGCAGTGCCACTTGCTGTCTCGTGCCCCGGGTGTTTACACGTCATTTGGAAGCCGGTCTTCGTGGGCGTGATTCGGCAAAGGCCGTAGGATGTCGCAACATCGCGCCTTCGCTTGACACCCTTTGGCATGGCCACAGCACGCCTGGTTCCCGCTTCATCCTCCACGTACTCACTATCACTGTCCGAGGATGATGATGAAGACCCTGACCCGGATGTAGATGAGGAACTTGAAGAGCTGCTTGAAGAACCGGACGATGAAGCATCTTCTGCTCCTGCTTCTCCAGCTCCGTCTTGTTGTGGATCATGATGATCACCTCCTTCTCCGGCCATCTCAGCATCATCTTCGGCCTGGTCGCCCATGTGGTCTTCGTCTGCGATCTCAGCATCATCATCGTAGTCAGCGGCATCCTCGAGGGCAGGGACAGCATCCGAACCCATTGCACGCCGCCGGGTTCTTTTGCGTGGGGCAGGCAAAGGTAGGAGAGCTGACTCGTCCACCCAAACATCCTCGTCATTCAGGAAGACGAGGCCAGCACCCTTCTTCCGACGTGGTTTGCTAGCAACTGGCTTCCCCAAGATTGCAGCATATGCCCCTGCATGTTGAAGATGCGGCACAGGCTGACCATGTTGCTCAGCATTGAGCAAGCACAAGAGGTAGTCCTTGCAGACCAAAGGGTTGTTCACGAGGTAGTACCAAATCTTCTCATCTTCGGCACCCTTGTAAGCTGCACCTTTTTCCAAAGCCCGCTTTGATTCCAACCCTTTATGCTGCCAGCCCCTGTCGCGAAGAATCAGCAAAAGCTCTACCATTTCCATGTCCTCAAGCGGCACGTCGCGAGCCTGGAAAACCTTGCCCAAACTTGTCAGCAGATTCTCAACTTCAATGTACCGGTGACCCTTGAATGTCATTACCCAACCACCATCCTTGTCACGCTCAGCCCAGCCCCGAACTTCAAGCTTGGCCAAAAGCTCACACTTCTCAGTATGCAGCGGGTCGTTGCTTGCCGGGATATAAGCACCGGCACCCAACAAATCATGCAGCAATGACTGACACACAGCACCTGAAAATGCAGAGTTGTCAACATCATCTGCTGGCACGATGAAACGATATGAAAGACTGCTTGTGCTTTCCCACTTTCGCATGCCCAACAACGAATCCAGAGGCAAAGCTTCCAAGCAAAGCACCACCGGCGTAGCAGACCCTGCAAAATCTGAATCCAAGTTCCGCAAGCTCACAGGACTGGAGTTGACAACAACACCAAATTCGCCAGCGCCCAGCCGCTTCACCGAAACGACCCTCAAGAACGACACGGCCCAATCTGATTTCCGAAAGCCCGTGGCTGTAGGCAAGACAACACTCCCAACAGCTTTGCGGATGATCTGCATGAAAACATGGCCTCGCAAGCTGAATGAGTCCCAATCCAAGACCGGAACAGGGTCATCGGCGGAGTGCCGAGACGCCGCCCAACGCAAAGATCGAAGCGCCTGGTCGCTGAAAGGCATGGAGTAAATCTTGTCAGATACAGAACCGTCGTCTTCTATGAGTGCCGACATAGACTGCAAAGCATACCGCTGCAGGACAACATCTGACATAGCTGCCTGTGCTTCACCAGGTTTCTCTAGCTTCAAGGCAACCACTGCTTCATGTCGCGACTGTGCTGCAAGAACATCAACCTGCTTCCCCCTGGCCCTGCGGAGAAGCTGTTGCGGTGGCTCTGTGGATGCAGTCGCCCCAGCTGCACTACCAACCGAAGCCGGTGCATCTGCATCAGGAACATGTCTGGGAACTGCACCCTCAGGCTGATCTGCAGGGCCCGGCTGGTCATCACGATTTGCATCGGGGTCCTCGGAACCTGGTGGCTGTTGCCTGTCACTGTCAGGAGGCTGCGGGGGACCTAGATCCGACCATGGTTGCTCTCGCTGGTACATGGTAGGCCCATCTGCATGGTAAATGATCTTGCTGTGAAGCGGGTCCCTGCAGTTGCTAATGCGCAAAGCTGACGGGTGATGCTGCAGACCAAGTGAAACCAACGCCTTCTTAGGGCTGTGCACCTGCTCATACAAAGATGCCAACTCCTTCACAATGCCTGCATCTGCCACGGTCTCACTTCGAAGCCCGTTCATGCGGCGAGCCAGACTGACATAAGCTGGTGTGTGATTTCGAGCGAGGGCAACTTTCTTGTGGATCTGCAAGGCAAACAGAAGCTAAGAACAAGGATTCTATGTGGCCAGCACGGTGATCTCTCACTCACTTGCCTCTCTCTTTCTCTCTCTCTCTGCCCTTGCTACCTCCATTCCTTGCCTTGCCAAGCCCCCCCTGTTTTCTACCCCCCTTCCCTCCGTGGTCTCCCTACTCCCTCCCTCCATCCCTCACTTCCTGTGTCTCTCTTTCGCTCTCTCTCTCTCTCTCTCTCTGTCTCGCGGTCTCTCTCTCTCCCTCTCTCTCACTCTCTCTGTCTGTCTCCATCCCTATCTCCCTCTCTGTCTTCTACGCAAGCCAAACAAGCACATGAAGCTGAACGTGAATGTGAATCAGACCGCGACTGAGACTGAGACTGAGACTGCGAGAGCGGAAGGAGGAGCCTCGGAGGAGCGAGCGAGGACGGAGAGAGGCAGAGCGAGACAGAAAGAAACAGAGAGAGTCATAGAGAGAGAACGAGAGAGACGGAGAGCGACTGAAAGAGAGGCCTTGAAACAAAGAGACAGAGAGCGAGAGAAAGATGGCAGAACAAAGAGACAGATAGGCCGACAAACAGGGACAACGTAACGAGACTCACCTGACTCACCTGACTAACTTGATGCGCTGATGGCGGCTTGACGGCTTAAGGCATAAAGCGGATTTTCAGAACCCGAGCCTGTGCATGATCCCCTTCCACAGCCCGTTCTGCTACGGGACAAAAGCGAAGCATGCCCAGGAATTGCGCCAGCTCATGCAAATCATCAAGTTCTTCATCCCCATTCACATATTGCTCTACCTGGTCCCTGATTGGCTGCTGCTGCAATGTGACCAAGAGCGGAGTGCTAGCTGGCATTGCAACACATCTGCGAAGGAACTGTTTCGAGATTTCTTTGTCCAAATGTGCGCAACCAAAGATGACATACGGTGCCTCTTTCCAGTGGGCTAGCCTAAGGTTGACCACAAACAGCAAGTGCGAACGTCCACGCTGGAAATCCTGCAAAATGGCAGCACGAGATTCCTGGGATATGTCTCTAGGCAATATCGTTAAGAGCTCAGACGCACTGGTTCCACTCAATCTCTGCATGAGAGATTGGAACTCGCCCGCGGCCAACTCCGGTGCCCGACAGCCCCTCAACGGACATGTCGCCCATGTGTCTCTGATCTTTTTGGGGAACTCTTTCTCTGGCAACTGGCCGTGGCATGGACACGACTCAACCCACTGCAGGCAAGAACTGATGACAGTCGCAAGGCATGATAGCATTCGGAGAATACCCCAGAAATCCGCAGAAGACAAAGCTGCATCGATGATATTCAAGTCTACGCCGTGTTGGTTGTTGTCATCTGCAGCACGGCCTGGACCGTACTTTTCCAAGTTCCAACCAAAACGCAAGGTGTTTTCAATTTTCAAAAGCTCAAGGACGCAGTGGGCCAAACTCCCCCACCGAGAAGGATTGAGCTTCGCCGTGAAGCCTTTGATGTCTCCCTGAAGAAACTGCCCGATCCGGTCAGAAAAACAAGACTCAAGCAACCGCTGGCGTGTTTCTTTTCTGCACAACAGTTTTGAGACATGCGTCAACTGTTTCACGGTCTCGTCAAAAGTAAGCATCGACTTGCCCAAACCCATTGTAGAGTTGTGAACGATGTGCAACAAACCCGCTATACCCACACACTTGCTGAAGTCAACAGTGGCCCCTGCATCCTCTTCATGCTCAAGGGGGGGTGCGAAGTCATGCTCATCGCCCTCATTCCCGACTTGGGCAACCCAAGGCAAAGCACGCCTGATCAGGACTGGGGGCACTGATGAGAGCTTGAACTCTGTACCCTGATCAGTACAAAAAGCGAAGATGGAGTCACAAAAGTCGCGGAGATCCAACGCCGTGCCTGTTTCTAAAAAGAAGCAATGCAAAGCGGCATGGAACTTGTGATACAATGTGGTGTGAGCACCGCCTAGGACGACTGCAGGCGGCAAGCGAACGTCAATGCTAGCCCACATCTCAGCGAAAAGCGAAACTTCTTCTTGTGCAGTTTCAGCTAAAACCTCCTCATCCATGTCTTGCAAAAACTCCGCCCACATCTCGTTGGCTCGCAAAACAGATAGGAACAAGTCTCCGCAAGCTTCCTTTCGTACTGACGTCACACGGATGAGCTCGAAATCGAAATGCCCTTGAACGGACGAATCGATCATCACATATCTCACGACCCCCGCACCCGCGTGAGCCTCACGATTGAGCCTCCGTGCACGCAGCATGAGGGCTACATCAACGCTCAACCTTGCTCGAGAAATCGTCCCAGCAGTTGGTACTCGCAACCCAAAGCCGAAATTGGGGCCTTCCAATGCTGAATGCACCGCCTCAGCAAAGCTCTTTGGCATGACAATGTCAATTGCCCTGAGAAGAACATCCTTCAGGTCACTGGAGTCCCGTAAGTGGCTTGTCATGAGTATACACTGCAACATGTAGCTGGCTTGAAACGGAAGACGAGCTGTACAAACACGGCCCGCGCTTTGAACTACCTTCTTGTTGAAACTGGACAACTCCAAATCGTCTCTGATACGCTGAAGTGTGTAGGCTCCTTGATAACAAGCCTCATACAGAGCAGCATCCTCTGCATTCGACTCCGGGTTCAAGCGAGCTGCCAACACACGCACCGTCTGAGCGATTTGCCCAGCCAGCTCTGCAGACAACTGAGGCTCTTGAAAATCCTGAACCTGAGGGGCAACCGTGAAAGGCCCTGCCACGTTTTCAATGTGTGACCACCCCAGCATCCTAGACCGCAGCCTCACTCCTACCGAGAAAAGGTTTTCGGGCGAGGGATCTGGCAAGCCGAACGAGTTCCATAGGTTCCGGGAGATAAGAAAAGCATGGGCAGCTGGCAACCGCACAACCAAATGACAATTCGAATCCACCCATTCTGGCAACTCGGATCCTTCCACATCCTTCCGGAGTTGTGCTACAAGGTCTTGGGGGGAGTGCAAATCAACCTGGCCAAAGAAGCACTTCAACTTGCGATGGTCTGTCACAGGTAGCTCGACCGGCTTCTGAAATGCACAGATGTCTACGACATTGAAAAAATACAAGCTCTCATGCAAGCATTCGGTGCCGAAAACAGACTGCCAGAAGTTGTACTGCTTTCGCTGGCACTGACTCAGCATTGCTAGAGCATTGTATTTGAAGGCCGCCGCCACACGCATCACACCCAAAATTTGGTCATTCTCAATGTGGGCTGCCCACGGATCTGATCGCAAGGCTCTTTCCTCTGCTGCATCCAGGCAATGTACAGAGCAGTCATTCCAGTCTGTCTTGTACCGCCCACCTTTCTGGACATTTCCCCACCTCTGCTCTTTGCCATGAGTGGCGAGCCAGCAGCAGAACGCCATAATGGGTGTGTGAGGAGGTTGTGGCAGTGGCCTGGCTTTGTCCCGTAAGTACCTTGATTCTGTAGTTTAACCTTGAGCTTACATGAACTGCCAAGACGTCTAGGCTATGCTGTGTTCTGAGTGGCCCTGTGAAAGGGCCAAGGCTTTCTTTCAAGCTGCAGACAGGCATGCCGAGAGTTCTGTGCGAATGCTCCCAATCCCAAGATCAGTCAAAAACATTCTTTGTGGAGAATCCTGGAACTTGAAAAACCAGTGCTCCGGGAAGCTTCGGGCTGCGGACGTAGGACCGCAGAACCCCTCCCACTCCCAAGGTCCTTCCCAATGGTTGAAGCACTGAATGTTCCACATCCTGCTGCCTGTCTCTTACACGTATCACTTGCATGTATCCATGCCTGTTGCTCAAGGTTCTAGTGCAGTGGACTACAGCTGTGCGCCTGTAGCAAAACAGACACCTGAGTGCCTGTGTTCCTGTACAGACTCGGTGAAACGGTGAAACTCACGGTGAAACTCCAAGGCGATCGGAGAGGAGCACAACAAACGGCTTCGTGCTCCAAGCTCCAGTGTTGCCCGGCGCATGCTGTCCGTACAAAGGCAAGTCATTAGGTCGAAGGGCCTATTGAACCCAGGTACTCCCACTCGTGCCAGCAAGATTCAGCACGACAAGAGTTTAAGGAGCAGAAATCATCAAGGCATCCTCTACGAGTCCTAAGTTCTCTGTCAGCTCCGTTAGCTGTCTCTGTCGCGAAGCTGTTGCTGCACGAAGCTCTTCCTTGAGCTCACGAATCACGTTTTGTTGATCGAAAAGCAAGCTCCACAAATTGCTTGCATGGTTCATGTAAGTTTCTCTGAGATATGGTCCGGAGTCCAGCTGTGCCAGCGAACTGCAAACTGTCGACTGCCGACCTTCTCTTGCCAATCGCACGCTGCAGTGTCATGGTACTAGATCTAAGACTGTTCGTTCGACGTGGCCAACATGGGAAGGCCTACCAAGGCTGCCACAGTCTGAAGCCTCAAAATCAAAGCGGCACCCTCGAACCTCAAACTCGGAGGCCAGAGCTCAGAGCACCCGAATTCACGGGCCCGAGTTCACGCACTCACGCACTGCACTGCAAAGAAAGATGTAAAGTTCGAGTCTCTTCGAGTTTATGAAACTTGAAGCTACCAAGCTGCCATGCCAATCAGCTGTAAATAATGTATGGGCACACTGATTTGCTTTGTAAAGTTGTGTTCATGCTGTTCCGGTTTCTCACAACTCACATGCTTGGCCTGAAATACCAAACACCGCAACGCAGCTCTGCACTCTGCTCAGGCACAGCACAGACATGGAACTGTCAAGCTGCCGCTGGGCCCTCGCACGCTTCATAGCGCAGGAAGCGAAAGACAGAGAGAGAGAGAGAGAGAGAGAGAGAGAGAGAGAGAGAGAGAGAGAGAGAGACGTCACTGCACATGCTTGCAAATAACAATATTTCAAATTCCCAATCCAAACACTCCAAATTAATATTTCAAAAACTGGAAAGGATAAAAATCTGGAAATAATTGCATTACATTATGTTACATTGTTTCAGAGTTTCATATGCAAATTCACTACGTCTGTGCTCAGCTTTCCACTGTCCTGTCTTCGAGTCATCATTCATTCTCGCCCGGAAGTGAACCCGTGAGTGCGGCCGGACCAGACTTGACGACACGACACCATTTCTTTCCAATCACAAATGGCTTTGTCTCCCACGGTCACCAACAAGCAGAAATGCCACGGCTACCCATCATGGACAGCAGAGTCACCAATCACCTCACCTCATCCACGAAACACAACTGGCATGTGAGAAACCACATTGTTTCCTGTGTAGATGGGAACCCGGCAGAACATCAGCCCCTGAGAACCTTTCAGTAAAGTAAGCATGGGGAACGGTCGCGGCCGGCTCGGCTCGTGGGTCCACGGCTCTGAGGAGCAACCTTGAGCTCCGCTACCACGTTAAAACCCAAACGCGCCTTGAGGCACACTTCTAGGTTTAGTAAAAGGAGGTGCAAGCCGACTGACTGACTACGTCACACAAGCTCTCTCATTGGGAGTATTCCCCACCCCACGCTCCGCTGCAGTTGAGAGGATCGTGATTCTAAAATTCTCCGTGTGCCGCGGAGGCCTTATCGGCTCTAAACTGCAACGGAGTGCAGTTTCGACCCTCAACGGAGCACTGCTCCTGGCGATTTCACGGCCCGAAAACTGCTCGTACTCGGAAGTCGAAGAGAGTGCAGGCCTGTGGACTCGCTCACAAAAAAAAGGCTCGCGAGTCCACAGGCCTGCACTCTCTTCGACTTCCTCCTCCTCGCAGTTTTCGGGCCGTGAAATCGCCAGGAGCAGTGCTCCGTTGAGGGTCGAAACTGCACTCCGTTGCAGTTTAGAGCCGATAAGGCCTCCGCGGCACACGGAGAATTTTAGAATCACGATCCTCTCAACTGCAACGGAGCGTGGGGTGGGGAATACTCCCAATGAGAGAGCCTGCTTTTCGCACCGCGTCGTCGCGCCCGCCGCGCACCCGCCGTCGCGCGCCGTCACCTATCTTTCACCTATCTTTCACCTATCTTTCACCTATCTTTCACCTATCTTTCACCTATCTTTCACCTATCCGTCACCTCGCGCCGTCGCACCCGCCCCGCGCGCACCCGCCGTCTACTCTACTCTATCCTAGTGAGGCACGCTGAGCCGGGGCCTAGGGCCGATGATCCACCCTTGCGGGGAGAGGCTCTAGGTTGTGGCCCGGCGGTCCCAGCGAGTGGAGGTGGTGCCTGACTGTTCAAGGCTCAATTGGCGGGTGATCAGTAGCCGCCAGCCACCGATGAAGCTCGCGCCGGTCCGTGAGGCACCGGGGAGGCGTCCAGGGAATGGGGCGCCTCCGAAGCCTCGCCACCCCCGCCAGGCCTGTGTGCCTGGGCGGGATACCCTCTCAGCCTCCCTCACAGGGGGTGTCGGGGAACGGAATGCTGCCCTTTTTTTTGCAGCTCCGGAGCATCCCGGTCAATCACCGGGATGGGCGAAGAGCCCAGAATCAGCACACGGAGAGCAGCTCCGCGCTCGTGGCCCGCGACGCCCCGACGTACAGGTGCTTCACGGAAAAGTGCGGGTTGTCGGCGTCGCAGAGCCACACTCGCCCTCGGAGCGTGAGCCCCTGGCAGCTCGCGTAGGTGATGGCGTGGCACAGCCGCGTGTAGCGGAGGAGCTCGGGTCCCGAGAAGCTCTGTCCGTCATCCGCACGAACCGCTCCCCGATGTCCCGGACCTCGACGAAGAGGCCCTTGGCCACCTTCGCGCCGGCGCCCACGAGCCTCAGCCCCGGCCAGACGCGCATGGTCTGCGGCTGGTTGGTCCCCGCCGGCCCCGACCCGCGGTGCTCCAGCAGCACGGCGTCCGACGGCGCCAGCCTGCATTTCTCGGTCGTTGATGGCGATCCGGTGCGCGTGCGAGATCACCAGGCAGGTGTCCGGCAACCCGCGCCTCGGGAAGAGCCGGGCCCGCTGCACGGCGCCCCACAGCTCCACCTGCTCCGCCTCGTCCACCTTCAACCACTCCAGGAAGGAAAAAATCCCCTCGTCGCTCCTCTGGTTCTCCCTGAGCTCGTGCACGCAGCCGCCGGCAAGGTCGTGGAGCAGCTGCGTCTCCTTGAGGTTCCGGAGCACCGGCGCCCCGCCGAAGGCATCCTGCACCGCGGGCAGCTGCCTGAAATCTCCCAGCAGCAGGAACCTCACGTCGCGGTTCGTCGAGAGCTGGGCGATGTCGGCCCACAGCCCGACGTCGAGCTGCGTGACTTCTTCCACGACCAGCCAGTCCAGGGCGCAGCGGCCGGCGCGGATCGTGCGCCGCACCCAGTGGTCCGCCGTCTGCGCTCCCATGCCCAGATTCTGCACGGAGCAGTGCGTCTTCGAGATGAGCGTGACCCCCTCGCCGAGCGCCGAGAGCTGCGTCACGATTTGCTTCGCCAGGTGCGTCTTCCCCGTGCCCGGCATGCCTGACAAGAGCAGGCTCTTGCCCTCCAGGCAGTGGGCCACGGGATCCGCCACGTGCCGCCACGGCGCCTGCTGCGCCGGCGGCTCGGCCTCCATCCGCGGCTCGCCGTACTCCCCCTCCAGGCGCTTCACCTCCTCGAAGCGATACTTCGGCGTGCAGTCCCGGTGCCGGCGCCTCATCAGCGCCTCCACTTGCTTCAGGAACTTTTTGGGCAGGTTCTGGTACACGAGACAGTCGGTCTTCACCGCCACCAAATAGCGAGACGGCACCTCGCGCAGGGCCCGGTGGATCCGGGCGAGCTCCACGTGCTCCGAGGCCATGACGAAGTCGTGAGCCGGCCTCAAAGAGCGGTTGCTGAAAAGCTCCGTGGCGTAGATGTGGTCGTAGTGGCTCCTGCCCTGGTCGTCGACGAAGACCTGCTGGTACTGACACCCCCGCCCGTCCACCTCGTGGTTGCTGGTTCTCATCGAGTAGAAGACGTCCTTGGAGCGAGCCCACAGCCCGATCAGGGCGTTGACGGAGAGCTTCGCCATGTGCTCCTCGCCCTCGGGCCAGGCCCGCTCCATGATCTCCAGAGCCCGAGCCAGGCAGTCCGGCGAGACGTGCGCCGTGGCGTCCAGGGACCACTCGAAGTCGGCCCAGGCTGCTATCCCCGCGTGGAGCATGAAGGCAGTGGCCGGCTTCCCGTACCAGCCGGGGCCCACGTAGGGCAGCCTCGCCGCCAAGGGCGAGCGTCGGTCCTCCCGCTTCCTGACGAAGGTCAGATCCGCCAGCTTCCCCTCCTCGGCCTCTCGGATGTTGTCGAGGGGACAGAAGACGGGCAGGGGGAAGGGGGCGTTCGCGAGCGCGTTCTTGCGGCACCTCACCACGTCCACGCCGTGGCAGACCCTGTCGGGGTCGCACTTCGAAAGCCCGCAGACCAGGGGCGGCGGCCGAGGCGAGCAGGCGTAGTTCTCGAGCACGTGGCGACAGAGCCTGCTCTCCAGGCTGGTGGCGTGCTGGCACTCCAGGAAGGTCTTCGAGGCGTGGCACTCCAGGCACAGCGCCTGCAGGGCCTGCTTCTGGCCATAGAAGGCCTGGTGCACCGGCACGATGTGATCCGTCGCAGCCGCCGACCTGGATCGGGGCGCCGCAATGGGCGCAGGCGCCCCCCTGCCGCTCCAGCAGCTGCCTCACGTCGCCCCTGTCCCGGCGCGCCCTCAGCAGCGACGCGAAGACCTCGCTCGCCGCCCCCGCGAGGCGCTGCCCCCGGTAGCCGAAGTCGAGCCTGTCCATCCAGGCCTGCAGCACCTCGGCGTCCTCGGGATACTCGTGAACGACGCAGTCGCCCCCCTTGACCCTGAGGCGTAGGCTGCGCCACTCCACCAACCCGCGCATGGCGACGTGGGGCTGGTGCCCCTGGCCCAGCAGCCGAGACCGCGCCAGCTGCAGGTTCTTGGTCCAGAAGTGCCCGGGCTCCAGCTCCCCCCGCCACTCCTTCCAGTCCCGGAAGAGGGGCGTGGTGGAGTCCCGCCGCTCGCCCCGGTAGCGCGGCTGGTCCCGCGGCTCGCCGTCGCAGCAAGCCACGGCGCGAGCGCTCCGATAAAAAAAAGCGTGGTCCCGGTAGATGCAGCAGGCCACGGCGCGGTGCTCCCGATCGAGCGGTTCGTAGCAGTCCAATAGCTGGCCCCGGCAGTTGACGATGAAGACTAAGAGGGGCGCCTTGCGCCACTCGCAAAACTCGCGGATCTGCTTGCCGGTGACGCCCTTCCTCTGCCAGCCTCGGGGGCAAATGGCGTCGAAGTCGGAGTAGACCTCCTGGAAGGGGAGCCGCAGCAGCTCCGAGAGCTGGCGCACCACGCAGAGCCTGTCGTCCCGCTGCTCGAAGGCGCTCTCCAGAATCTCGGAGCCCCTGAAGAGCTGGAAGGACACGTCCCGCAGGGCGCCGAGGGGCCGGTTGAGCGTCACCTGCGTCTCGACGCGGTTGCCCACCACCTGCGTGCTCTGCTTGGAGCATGACGACGCCCCCGTCTTCCGGGTCGCCCATCTTCCGCAGGGCCGCGGCGATGACGTTCCGGTGAGCCTCCGCCTCGCCCAGGGAGTCGCTCTGGCCTGTCTCCAGGGTTACTGGCAGGAAAAAGTCCCTCTTGTAACTGTACATAGTCTGCGGGCTGGCTGTGAGTGCTGTATGCTTTTATGCATGCTTCTGTAATTCGTATTCATAACATTTTTGGCTCAAGTGAGCACGGCAGTGTGTCGTTGGTAGCTTCTCGTTGCCGCGACGCAATTGCGCGCAGCCCGTCCTGGGCGGACGTTCGACCTGTCACGGTCGTTGGACTTTCTGCTTGGACGGAAAACGAGGGTGCGTGCTGCCCCTTTGGGTTTCCGTTCTCCACAATTGGGGGCTGTTCTGGGAAACGGCCACCCAGGCGGCTGCTGCGCCGCAATCTTTTAACGTGGCCTCGAAGGCGCGCTTGTCGTGCGCCTTGAGGCCGTGGTCCTGTGTGGCACGGGGCTCTCTCCTTCGCTAGGCGACCATGAGCGCTGAGGTCGCAGGTCAGCCGGAAGGAGCCACGTTGCTGAGGTGCATCGAGGATGGGTCAGTGGAGTACCCGGAGAAGATGCCCTTTATGTACTGGCTCCGTTGGCGTAAGGAAACGGGGTCCCGTCCCACCAAGAAGAAGGACGGACGATCCACGACGCTAGCAGATGAACAGCGTCTGTGGAAGGAGACGATGGAATTCCTCTACGACAACTTCGATGCCGAAGAGGAAGAGGAAGAAGATGAAGAGGAAGATGAGGAAGCTCCAGCTGCGGAAGCGGGCCCGGGTGCTCAGGAGGGCGATCCGGGCCCCAGCTCTGAAGAGCTTCTGCCGGAGGCCGGGGTACCGGCTCCGCGTCCTGCCGCTGCGCCGGCGGACGTGGCCGAGACGGCGCGCCGTGTTGGTGCGCTTGCTCTCTCGCCGGTGGCCGGCGGCCCGGCCCGTTCCGGGCCTCCCTCGTCTGCTGGGACGGGTGGTCCCGTCACGGCGGAGACCCTGCAGGCGGACCTGCGGGAGCTCTACCGTCCCGACCAGGAACCGGTCGCGGATTACCTGACGCGGGTTTCAAGGCTGGTTGTGGCCTTGAAGGCGCACCAGGCAGAGGTCACGGTGGAGGATCTTGAGAAGATCACTACCAAGGCCACCATCCTTGCCGAGGAATACGGCAAAATGGGAGGTGACTGGCACCCTGCCAGGATGGTGCGGGCCCTGCGCACCAGGTTTACCGTTGCCGCGGTTTCTCTTGGGTCGGAAGACCGAGAGGAGGTCGAGAAGGAGATCTCGTGCCTCGGCGAGCTGATCTTGGCCCTGGGAGGCAAGAGCAGCGGCGATCCCGAGAAGGTTTGGAGCACTCCTTCTTCTGTCCCGGCCCTGGCGGCCCGGACGGGCGCCGTTGCGGAGTCGGGCTCTAAGTCCGGAGCACCGGCGCCTCTCCCGGTGGACCTTCAGCTCGCGATCCCTGAGGATCCGCAACCTGGTCCGGGGGACTCACCCCTGAAGTCCCGCCTTGCGGCTCTGGAGATAGAGCTCGAAGGGCTTAAGAAGGATAAGCCCGGCGAGCCTCACTCCGCCAGCGGCGGAGCCGGAGAGCTCGCTGCAGCTTTGGCGGCCCAGACCGAGGCGCTCAAGGAGGCCTTGGCGTCTCGCGGAGGTCAGACGTCGATCACGACCGTGAAGACGGACCTCCAATGGCCCTCGCTCACCGACGATCGCTCCGACATCCGGGACGTGGTCCAGTTCTACGAAGAGTTCGAGGACGTCTGTGGCCTTGCCAACAACTGCAAGGGGATGAATTTCCGGGAGAAACTCATCGCCCTTCGTGCTCGCTGCCGCGGCTCGAGGCTTAAGACCTTTACTAACGTGTACAAGGCTGCCTCCAAGACCGGGGAAGTTACTGAGAATCCCCAAGCCGTTTACGAAAGGATCAAGCAGCGGCACCTTGTCTTCGGCGAGAGCCGAGAAGAGAAGGAGATGAGGGTGGACGCGGAGCACGTCGCCCTCACTAAGGGCCGTCTCACAGGGCACCAGTTCGAGCCCCTGTTTGAGGCCTCCATCGCGGAGCTGGAGAGTGTGGGTCTTGGCAAGACAGCGAGGGAGCTCTTCCTAAGCTACTTGCGCAAGATGCCTCCACATCTCCAGAAGGAGATCCGCGGTGATAAGCGGTTGTGGCCTAGCGACGGCGCATCCGCAGGGCTTCGAGGCCCTTCGACCTGGGAAGAAGCGCATAAGGTCGTCCTCGAATATGAGCAGCGTGAGGCTGCGCATCGGGTGACGGCTAATAGCGTGTACGCAGGTTCGACGGAAGACCCAGCCCTGTCCGCCGCGCGGAAGGAGGTCGAGAAGCTGAGGACGGAGCTCAAGGCTTCTAAGGCCGCGGCCAAGGCGGCCGCCTCTTCCACGCTTGCCGCTGGTCCGAAAGGAAATGGAAAAGGTAAGCCTATCTGTTTCCATTTCCGCGACCACGGGAACTGCCCAAAAGGGGACGCGTGCCCTTACTCGCACGACAAGGAGCTCCGCAAAAAGGCCCTCGCGGCCAAGAAGGAGCGGGACGCGTCCACCCTGGCGACAACGCCGGGGAAGGGCAAGGGCAAGGGCAAGGGTGGACCCGGAGGGCAGCCCAAAGGCAAGGCCAAGGCCAAGCCCAAGGCGAAGTCCAAGGCGGGCGCGAAGCCGCCAGGGACTATCTGCCCTTTCTTCAAGAAGAACGGGTCGTGCCGTAAGGGAGCGGACTGTGACATGGTCCATTCGCTTCCCGCCACTGGGGGAGCCGCGTTGCCTTCGAACTGGGCGGCCCCGAGTGGCGCCGGGATGGTGAATCCCTTCGCTACGCTCTCCATCCAGATTGGGAGCGCTGGCACGGTTGTTGCGGCGAACTCCTCCGCTTTCCCGCTTGCCAAGAGCTCGTCGTCGAAGTTCAGCTCGTTGGACGAGCTGCCTCAGGACTGGTGGCACCTCTGCGAGAACGAGGTCGGGGGGTACCAGTACAGAACAGTCGTGCAGGTCATCGACGGCATGGTGGAATGCATGCTGGACGGGTGTGCAGGCTCGAACCACATCACGGAGGAACTCCTCTGTGGGATCCTCAACCGGGCTGCTGCCTTGGGGATCGGCACGGAGGACCGGAGGTTTCCTGTCGTGAAGTTCGAACGCTGGGTGCATCCGGAGTTCGTCCATGGGATCGCTGCAGGGAAGCCGGTGCCCCTGAAGGGGGCCGTCGTGCTGAGAGTCCGCTTTCTGGAGGGGCTCTCCCCCGACAACTGCAGCGAGGGTCCAGAGATATTCGTGCGCTGTAAAATAGCCGCGAAAGGAACCTCGGATTGGCATGGGCTCATCCTTGGCGGCCGCGCCTTGGATTGCTCGGGACGGCAGGGCTTGGGCTTCAAGCCCCTTCCTGACTGCCACTCCCTGGAAACCCTTGGGATTAAGATCCCCAGGTGCGAAGACTACAGTAGGTCGCGGAAGGACCGCGCCTACGCCTTCGAGTCCAGGCTTTCTAGTCTCGACGGTGCTCTGTGCTTTGAGCCGGGTACCGGAGGCAGGGACCTGCTCCGGTACAGCGGGGAGAACCCGCTGGAGCTCTTGGCCGGAGATGGGGTCATCGCACCTGTGAAGAGGGAAGGCAGTGGAGGCCAGGATGGCTCCCTTACGGAGGCTGTCCTCCCGGTAGAGTCCGCCAACTGCGAAGCAGTGCCTGGGCTGTGGCCCACAGGAGCCGAGGAAGGTTCGATCTTGCTGGTAGCCGAAGAGGACACGACTGTCTCTCCGGGTGCCGTCGTCGGCGAGGTCCGGACCGGGCTCGCGCAGACCACCGCGTGTGAATGCGGAGGGGTTGAGACCCTCTTT
The DNA here is from genome assembly GCA_905221615.1 of Symbiodinium sp. CCMP2592. Lineage (NCBI taxonomy): Eukaryota > Dinophyceae > Suessiales > Symbiodiniaceae > Symbiodinium > Symbiodinium sp. CCMP2592. The sequence goes on from CAJNDT010002014.1 coordinate 26,315, forward strand.
ACGGACGCGAGTGGTGACCCGTGTGGGAACTGCGGATTAGGCACTGCCGAAGACTCGACCTTCCCTGGATGCTTTGCGTGCGGGTCCACCGAGAGGACCGCCGTCTGTGGCCTGCAAGGCTGCGGCGCATGCTCGCACAGCAGGGGTTGGCGTAAGGGCCTGAGGGTTGGGGCGGTTTTCGCCCTTGCCGCCGTAAGCACGGTCCTAGGAGGGCCTTGGGCCACGGAGTCCGTGGTTACGGATCCGGATGCCGTGTCCTTCCTCTCCTCCATCCCCACTGAGGGCCAGTGGTGGCAGACGAAGGGAGGAATGGCTGGCCTTTGGAGCGGCAGGCCCCAGGAAGGTGACCCGGAGAATCGGCCGGATGTCGAAAGGCTTCCGTACGAGACTTGCCTCTTGAAGTCTTCTGGCGGCCCGTGGCGGTTGTGGCAGACTAGGGACCTCAGGCTTTGGCCCGAGTCTGTCGACTGGTCGACCGTGCCCGTCACGTCCGATCTCGCGGTCTTCAGGACGAAGACGGGGCCGCGTTGGGCAGGATGGGATGCGGGTTCCGCTACGAGGGGGCTTGGAGGAAGCCACGGCCGAGACGTCACTAGTGGTTCCAGAGTGGACACTAGGAACGAGCCGGTGTACCACATAGTGGAATCGGCCGACATTGAGAAGATGATCGAGGAACCTCCCTCCGACTACTACTACGACAAGCTGCGGGAGGATATGGGTGCGAGGCACAAGGGTGCTTGCCCGCACCTTCTCGATCACCTGGTCTCTTTGGAAGCTTTCCTCGACAAGAGCATCCTCTTTGGGTTCTCCTTTGGTGTCGCCAAGGCTGAGATCTGTGTGTCAGAGGGTAAGCTCCTCGGGCACCGGATCGGGCGGCACGGGAGTGCGCCCGACGAGGAGCGATGCCAAGCGGTCGTGGATTTCCCGCCGCTTAAGGAAAAGCTCCACATCCAGCAATTCCTTGGGTGTGCGAACTGGCTTCGGGGCTATCTGCCAGCGGAATATGGCCATGCTGCTAAGGTTTTGGGCCAATGGCAGAAACCGGGAGCGGAGTTTCCGGAAGGTGGCCTGGGGACAGGCACCACTGCCGGCTGCAAGGCTTTCAAGGCCATCAAGAAGATGATGAGCCACCATATCAGCCTGGCGGCCTTCGATGAGGCGTCGGCTGCTGATGGCTCTTGCCCGCTTGAGCAGATAGCGGACGCCAGCGGGATTGCGGTAGGGGGCTCGGTGGTGCAAATGAGCAGGGACCTCTCAAGGATTAAGGTTCTTATGACTCACTCCAAGAGTCTGACCCCTGCGCAGCAAAATTGGCCCCCGCTGATTCAAGAAGCCTTCGCACAGCTCGAAGTCAAGCGAGCAACCCGAAAGGTCTTCGGAACTATCCGAACCCTGTGTTGGACGGACCATGCCAATCTTACGAGAGCGCAGTCCTCTGATATCGGCTCCGACCAGAAACTGGTTCGATGGGTTGCGGAGATCTTGATGGATGGGTCTGAGATCAGGAGTCTCAGTGGTCGCAGTGCGACGCTGGGGGACTCCTTTTCCAGGAACCCGAAGGGTCGGGACGAGCTCTTGGCCGCCCGGACCAAGGACTTGGTCGGGATGACTGGCCAGCTGAAGGGGTTCGACCTGGACCAGTACCTTGGAGAAGGGACCGAAGGTGACGGTCCTGTTCCCTGGGCAGTAGGGGAAGACGCGGTTCCCGATCACGCGACGCAGGTTGCCCCGGCGACCGCGGCTGCGGTGCCGGTCGGGGTCGCGGGCGGTCCCCCTGTCCGCGTTATGATTGTTTTCGATTATGCCCCTTGGACGGAGCAGGAAAGGGCGCTCACGGAGATCCGTGAAGTCTTCGTCTCGGGAATCCCGGGGCACTCCATTGCGGTGAGAGGCTGCTGGGGCCCTTTTGAGGACGATGACGGAGTGGCGTCCCACTTCGACGGTATGACCGGTAAGCTTACCGGGCCCAAGAAGGTCAAGAAGCTCCGCGTCGACCTGCTTACGTCCTGTGCGAAGGTACTTCGGGAAGCCGCTGCGTTTTCCCCTACCTTTCTGGTAGGACTTGGCCAAGGAGGAGTTGTCACCGCTGCCTTGCGGTGGCCGCTGGTGGTTGAAGTCACCCTCCAGGCTCGCAACCTGCAGCGCAAGGAAGCCCGCGTCGCGGGCCTCGCTTGGGCAGGGATCAAGGGTATCTGGAGCCTTAAGCCTAAGGTCTGGAAGGCGCACTCTACTCATGCTGAGGTGGCTGAGGCGTGCCCAGAGATGGGGCGTGAGTTTCCCGAGCCCCCTATACCAGGATATGGGATAGTGGGCAAGATTGCCGCTTCCGCTGAGGTCCTTTCGTCCCTGAAGCTAGAAGGGATCTCCAAAGTCGCGGATGTTTCCTTGCGTGGTCTCGTTGACGCGCCCTCTCGGGAGCTTTGGGATCACGAAGGAGTCTGCGCCTGCGGAAAGAGGACATACCTATTTTCAAGGTGTCCTTCGTGCATCCGGCAGGAGGCGGAGGAAACAGCTCTGGAGGTTGCTGAGGCCCAAGCCGAAAAGGAGGCCGCTGAGGGCCCGGAGTCTGCCGACCCGAGCGTGTCACTCGAGGTGAACGCCCTCTTGTCCGCCAGCCTTGCTGATGGTTCGGTGGACATTGATACGGACCTCATCCGAGCATGGGCCAAAGGTTTCCTCCAAAAGCCCGTGGAAGGGCTCCTGCCCACGGTGTACGGCAGGATTAAGGCGAGGGTCTGGACTGGGGGCGACCTGGAGCTTCCAGTCGAGGGGTGCGAGAAGGACGGCCCTTCTTTGTGGAGTTCCTGGGTCGTGAACGCCTCTGGTGAAGTCCTGCAAGGGCACCAGGCCTTCCCGTCCTGCCTGAGCGGGCCGAGCTCGCTCAACTGGGCTGTCGAGCCCAACTGGCACAGCCACAGGCATGTGGTTAATTCTGAGTGCGAACGCATATGGAATCTCCAGGAGGGCGAAGTTCGCCTCCGGGAATCCTTTGCGTGTCTCCTTGGTCTCAAGGGAGAGGTGGACCGCGTGGAAGGTTGGAATGATGGGGACGGCATCCAGTCCCTTGGGCATCGGAAGTCGCTCAGGGCTTCGCCTGTCATCGCCGCCTTCCAGTGTTCAGGAGAGGAAGGCCATTGGATGGCCGTCCAGCTCTCGAAGAAGATCGAGGTCAAGGAAGGAGAGCTTAGCAGGACCCTGGCTTTTGTGGGGTCCGCTACCAAGGCCCCACGGGTGGTTGTGGAGTTGTACTCCTCCCACCGGCCCTTTTGTGTCAAGTCACATTCCGTGCGGACTTGCCGGGTTAAGGTGTCCGCGTCCGGGGGTTCTGGTCCCCTCAGCCTCGGTTCTTTCCCTGTGCTGTCGGACAAGGACAGCCCGGAGAGTCAGAGAGAAAAGCTGGCCTTGGCGGCCAGGGATGGCGCCGGGCTCTGCGAGTTCGGCGTCACGCCAGCTCTTCGCACGGCTTGGCACGAGGCTCAACGGAGAGATCCGTCCCTTACGGCTTCGGTCAAGAAGCCGGAAGCCCCTTTCAAGCTTGGCTCGGACGGAGTCTTGGAGAGGGAAGTGACCATCAAGACTGGCCAGACGGTGGTCGTCCCGGTCGTCCCGAACGGTATCGCCGGGCCCAATGGCGTCACGTGGCGGAAGTCATGCTACATGACTGTGCATTGTGGCCTCCTGGGGGCGCACCGTTCGGCGGAGGTCACGTTCCGTCTCCTTGAAAGGGCCGTCTGGTGGCCAGGAATGGAACCAGACGTTAAGTTGTGGGTGTCCAAATGCCTGGCGTGTGTTAAGGGCAGGGCCCGAGCCACGAAGGTCGAAGCGAAACCTGTCAAATGTCTCGCGGAAGCGTGTTGGCAGGAAGTTTCCGTCGACTGCGAGGGTCCTAATCGGGAGGACCGCGATGGCTTCCGATACAGTATTACGTACTTTGATTGCCTTAGCCACGCAGTGCTTCTGGAACCCATGAAGACACTTACGCATACGGATGTGCGTAGGGCATTTCTGCGGTGCGTGCTGAGATCACGCACCCTGCCCCGCCTCATCCGATCTGATCGAGGCACTGAGTTCAAGAATGCCATGATGCTGGAGTTGTGCTCCATGCTTGGGACAACTCAGCAGTTCAGTATGGCTCTCAGGCCTTGTGAGATGGGGTCCAACGAGAGGGTCCACCAAGAGGTCCAGAAGGTTCTGGGTAACCTCATCCGGCATATCGGCGGCTCCATGGAGAACTGGAGCGAATGGCTCATGGTCGCCGAGTATGTGTTGGATAATACCCCGGGGGCGCATGGGTACACCCCCAGGGACCTGGAACGGTCCTGGAGCCTCGCCTTGCCGTTGGAGAAGGACGTTCTCCGCGAGGCCCTCCAATTCGAGCCCATCACGGACTGGGCCCGTTCCCAGTTCAAGCAGTTTTCCGACTTGGCGGCCGCTGTGCGGCGCCATTGGGACGCGAGCAGTGAGGCGCGTGCCCGACTTGCTAATCGGTCGCGTCGCACAGTTGAGCTCCGCGTGGGGGACAGAGTTGTCTGGAATTCCCCCAAGCCCCGGCCAGAGGGGGCGGGGCGTGTCCCTTGGAAGCCTGGTCTGACCGGCCCTTGGAGGATAGTGGCGGTTAAAGGCCATAGGCTGCAACTCGAACTTGTTCCTGGTGGCCCTGGTGAGGCGCCAGGCCGGCAATGTGAAGCCCACGCGGAGGATGTAGTGCTCGTGCCGGAAGATGCGGAGGTGCCCGAGAAGAGGGACCCCATAGAGTTTTTCGACGAGCCAGAGCATCAGCCGCCTTCATTGGGTCAGCAAGCGGCCGGTGAAGCTAAGCAGGTCGAGTTTACTGTCAAGCGCCGGGGCCGCAACTTCGTGTTGCGTATTGGTGACCATGTTGCGTACCATGGCGCCCGAGTGGGCCCTAAAACCTGTCGCCTAGGCAAGGTCACGCAAGTGGACGAAGCCAGGGCACAGGTGGGCGTCCACCGGTACATCCCCGACGCCTCAGGACTCAGAGTCCGGTGGCACCTTGCGTTTTTGGACGAAGGCGGTTCTCTGACCCGCGAAGGGACGAGACAGGCCATAGAGTCCATCACCGTGAAGGAGATTATCTCCAAGGTGGATCTTAGTAGGGATGGGGTTCTCGCTGCGTCTTCTGCCCGGAAGCTCGATAAGGCCGGTTACTCCTTGCAAGAGTCCGTGCCGGACCGAGTGGGTGTGGCAGCTTCCCCGATTGACGTCCCTGCTGCGTTGAAGGAGCTCCTTGCTGAGGCTCCCGCGCCCTCCTTGATCGTCGGTAGAGGTAGCTCCTGTGCCGCGGTCCAGGGGTGGATCAGAGATCACCTAGAGGGTATGGACGTGGACCTTGTCGAAGTAGCGGTGTCGGAGCACTCGCTTACTCAGGTCAGTAAGGCAGGAGGCCTGCGTAGCCCTCCTGCTGCGGTTCAAGGAGCCAGCTCCTACGGGATCCGCTGGGACTTCTCCTCAGAGGAGGACCGGCAAGCCCTGAGCCTTCTGGTCGATACGCTCGACCCCAAGTGCCTCGTTGTGGGCCTATCCGGTAAGGGTATCCCCAAGGAGTTCCTCTCCCTGGTCAGTAGGTGGGGAGCAAGGGTGGCCGAGAAGGGGCGCCAGATGCTTGTTACTATCTCAGATCAGGAAGGACTTTGGGAGCCTTGGGAGGCCCAGGGGTGGGCTCCCGTGTTTGGGACGCTTTCGGAACCGAAGTTCCCTTGGGCTTTCGGCCGAGCTGATCGATGTCAGCTCTTGGGATCAGTTCCTAGGGGTTCTAAGCATTCGGAAGGAGCGCTGATCTGTCTTTCCAACTTCAAGATGGATTCGGTTTGCGTTCGCTGTGCAAAGCCTGACGCTTTGGGCAGAGTAGCCCATCAGCACGCGAAGGCCCGGAAGCGGAGTCCGCAGAGAGCAGTCGGCGCCGCCTGGCGGAGCCGGCCCGGTCAACTACTATATCGGGGACGAGGACTCGTCTTCCGAGCTGGAAGTTGAGGTGCGGGCCAAGAGCTCGGCAATGCCGGCGGGACCCCCGCCTGGACCACCTAAGGAGGGTGGTCCGCGTGGGATGCCCTCTGCGCTGCATCGGTCCAGGACGGTCGATGATAGGCCGCCGCCAGGGCGGGAAGGCAAACTAAAGACTACCCCCAAGGTGGCCCCAGAGGGAGCGCCTTCGGCAGGGGAACAGGAGCGGGGAAGATCACACCGCCCCCCTCAAAAGGTGCCTCCCGAAGCACCGCCCGCGGACACGATCCGCTACAAGACGCCGCCCAGGGCCCGGGATGAGCTGCCTGAGGATCCTCAGGCCGCGCCCGGTGACCCTGAGGGTGCCGGTGCAGCGCCTGGGGATCAGCCGATGGAGGCGGACCGTACGCTTACTCCAGCGGATTTGTTCCACCCGAAGAACTTCAGCAAGAAGGCGAACCCGAAGCCGCCGCCGAAGAGACCAGCCGCTCCGGAAGGAATGGTCACGGTGAAGCCTGGCCCGACGCCGAAAGGGGTCAGGCCTCCACCGCCGTTCCTGATCATGGAAACCGAGAGGGCCGAGGAGTTCTTGAGCAACAGGCCTGGATGGTTGCTGGGTGGGCCGGCTGAGCCGCCCATCGCGCGATCTCCTCCTCCGCCACCTGCGGCGAGGAACCGGTCGGAAAGGCCCTTGCCTCATGGAGGGCTGGGGCCCGGGCCTTACCAAGGCCCTATCCGGCCTAAGCTTGGTGGGCCTCCGCTCAAGGCCGCTCCGAAGGGGGCTGTTCCTAGTGCTGAAGCCCCTTCTGCGAGCTCGGCCTCCACGGGAGGCCCAGAGGGCTCCCGAGAAGGAGGTACGGCCGTCCCAGAGGAGACCGAGGAGGAACGGGCCCAGACTGAGGCCATCCTCCGCGGGATCGACGATTTCATGGCATCCGTGGAGCGTCGGTCGGCAAGCCAAGAACGGCCCGCTCCGAAGTCTCCTGCGCGGCACACCTTTGTGCCTTTCAGTGTGGATCCGATTCCCGAGGAGGCTGCAGTGCCTGGGAAATTCGTCGATCTCGGGGACACCCCCGACCGGAGTGCGATCCATGGCGGGGGCGTGGCTGGTTGCCCTACACCCGAGGAGATTGGGAACGGAGACCCTAGAAGGGTTCCTTCCCGTGGGTCCGCCCACAAGTGTGGTATCCGCGGGTGCCGTGCCGAATTCGAGCACGAGTACGAAGCCGCGTACCACCGAGCGGCGGTCCACGGAAGGGGCCTTCCGGCGAACATGGTGCCGGCCCCGTGCGACGATGCGTTCTTTGGAGAAGCCGCTGTGGCTCTGAGACGCTTCCGCCACGGAGAAGATCGCAGAGACCACAGAGACCGTGTCTGGGTCTTTGAGGCTGACCTGGGCCGGTTTACGCATATCTCCAACCCGGACCGCTTCTGTGATCGCATCGGGGCGGAGCTGCGTGATTTCAGGCGGCTCCCGGATGGGGCGCCTTGTGTCACTTCCGATGGTCTCTGGCGCACGTATCGCCTTGACCGGAGGCAGGTGCAGCGGGCGAAGCCTCCCGTGCGCTACCCGAGTACCATTCTCGGGCCAGCGTACGAGGAGACGGACTTCATGATGCCCAACGCCGCAGCTCCGAGTCCCTACCGTCACTTGTTTGAGGACGAGACCCCGCTGGGCGAAGCGTTGGAGGCGATTCGCGAAGAGCAGGGGAGATCCGGAGAGGTTCCCGAAGATGTTGAACCGCCTCCTCCGGCGTTCCCCGACGAGCTTTTGGAGCCCCAAGATCCGGACGTGGACGCTCCCCGGGAAGATACCCCGAGGGAGCACGTCCAAGCGATGAGGGAAACCTTTTCAGACCTTATCTGGAACGCCCACGATGGGCTCCGAGAAGAAAAGCTCGCCGCGGGTGTCTTGAACCCTATCGCAAAGCAGACTGACACCCAACTGGAGATAGATCCCCCTATGCTGGAAACGGATCCGCTCCCTCGAGAGAAGGGGGGTGTCCAGAGGACTGGAACCCCGCCTGATCCACGATGGGGTGCGGAGCCTCAGGCTTCCAGCCCTAAGAAGAAAGCTCCGCCATCTTCGGCGACGCATTCCGAGGATCAGGAGATGGCTCCTGCTCCTCCGGATGCCTCCCAGGAGGCGTCTTCCTCCTCTGCAGCGCCTGCGGCCAACGTGACTCCCCCAGCTGAGGCAGGGAGTCCGGAGGTCCGGATCCCTAGCCTCGCGGAGTCTATGACGGCAGGCTTGGCACGGGAAAGAGCGGCGGCACGCGCCAAGGAGGAGCTTGCTGCTTCGGCCCAGGAGGCCGCGGCTGCGGCTCCTGAGGCACGGCGCGACACCCGCCTTCCTGCAGTGACCAAGGAGGAAAAGGGGACAGCAGAGGCTAAGTCCCTCTCCTCCCTCAAGCGCGCCGTTGAGGAGAGCGGCTCTGAGCGTCAAGGCCCCGCGGCCAAGCGGGCCACCACCAAGAAGGAAGAAGCGCCCTCGGCACCAGCCGGCCCTGCAGGAGCCGCGGCCGGGACAGGCGCGGCTCCCTCGTCTAGTGGCGGGGCAGGTGCCGAAGAAGGTGCCAGCGGGGCCGCTGCTTCGTCGAGCACAGACAAGCGGCGACCCGCGGAGCCGGAGGGGCCGCCGCCGCCCAAGAAGCGATTCACAACATGGCAGGATACCATGGAGTCGCCGGCTCCCCAACACCGAGTTTCGGGGGTTTACGGACTCTCGAACGAGGTTCCCGGGGCAGATTGGCGCGACGTGGACTGGGATGCGACTCCACCGCCGGGGCCTGGAAGGCCCGGCGCCCGCGACGTGGATCCCAGGCTCACGGTCCCCCTTGATCTCCAACATGATGAACAGATCAGGGAATTCTTCCGAGGCGGTTGTGAGCATACGCTCGAGCAGCTCCTCGCGTTGGCGCGGCGCCGGAGGCGCGCGTTCGTCTACCAGGCTGCGATTTTGTCGAACAGGCCAGTGTTTGAAATCTGGCCCGATTACGATGAAAACGAGCTTGGACCGACACCCGAGCGCGTTCCGCTCCTCACAGGCAAGGTTTGGCCTTGGGGCTGGTGGGATTGCTTTACTTGTGGGCGTGCGAACCCACCAGAACGCAATACCTGCCGGCACCATGATTCCGAGGAGCTCGGAGGTGCCCCCTGTGTGGGGATCTTCGAGGACAGCCTGTACTGGAGCACCCCGGTGGACCTGCGAACGGCGCCGGCGTGGTTCATCGAGGTCTGGCTCGATGAACATAAGGAACGCATAAAGGAGTACCTTTATGCGAAGCGTTCGGACGCGATCGCCGCCGCAATGTCCAACGCCTACTGGACCTGTGGGCGGGACACATGCCAAGAGCGGAACATGTTATGGCGCAAACTGTGCTTTAAGTGCAGTGGCCCTAAGTCGGGCGCGTCGTTCATAACCCACGGCATGCCGCCCCAGGAAGGCGACGATGAAGCTGCTTCTTCGTCGGAAGAGAGCGAGGGAACGAAGATGGAACGGATCGAGCGTTCCATCAACGCCGATCCCCTTGCGGAGCATGCGAGGAAATTCCTCCGCTCCGGACGGAAGAGGCTCCGCGCTGAAAAGCGCAGGCAGGCAGAGCTCTCTCAAGACTCTGCCCGAGCCTGGTGGAGCCAACCTTCCTCGGGGCGCGGTGCACCCAGTGGGGGCCGCAGCTCTGGCAGCAAGGGTGGTGGCAAAGGTGGTGGAAGGGGAAGCTCGAACCGCTACGGCAACCGAGGATGGTGGGCCGGAGGTGCTGCCGGACTGGCATACTCCTCCCGACTCGGCGCGCGTGCTGGGCAGCCCGCCCTCACGCTCCCACTGCGTGGCCCGGGTGGCCACAGAGTGGCGCCCGAGGCCCCTGCCGTTTCTTCTCGCCCCGCTGTCTCTTCCGGGCCCTCGAACCGTGGTGGGTTCCTTGGGGCCGTGCGATCGATAGGCGCTGCGGTCTCCAGCTGGGCTCTCTCTAGGAGAGCGCGCAATCGCGCAGCCCACGCAACGACAGGCAACATCGGATGGAAGATGGGTTTGGTGGCCGCTGCGCTGGCACCTACCTTCTTCACCGTTGAGCGCGGTGCCAGAGAGGTGGCACATGTTAGCCTCACTGCAGTTGCCACTGCGGCGGAGGACCTCATCGAGGAATCTTCTGGGATCCTCGTTCGGGGTGTCCGCGTGGTTGGCTTGACAGCCGTCGTCCTGTTGTGGACCTTTGCGGCTGTGGTGCTGTGGTGGGCCGGACGTGTCGCCACTAACCGGCTTATGCACGCCATGAACGGCAACCCTTTTGGGAATGCTGTTCTGGTGTCGCTCGAGGGCCGAGAGGCTGTCTTCGAGGTCGCATCGAAGACCAAAGCCGGAGCGCACAGGGTTCTCGTGAAAGTCGGGTCGGGCGCAGACGGCGCAGGCTGCGACTGCAAGGCATTCCTCAACGAGGGACGTTGTGGTCACATAGAACGCGCCGTTGAAGCTGCGGGGCAACTCGTGGCCATGACAGGCGCGAGCGCTGCCCCAACGCTGCCTGTCGCCCCGGCCGCGACTAGACGCGCCCGTGCGATTCTCGGCGCGCCCGCTCTGGAACAGGGGTGTTTAGCCGGTATGGTTTCGAAAGCCAGGTCGCTTTCGGAAAGAGCGCGGAATGTCGGCAGCCCGTCGGAGGGTTGCCTCGACGGCATTTCCAAGCTCAGAGGCCGCCAAGGGGTGGCCACAGTGTCGGCGCCCCCGACTGAGACCGTGCCGAAGACGCCTGCCGCTGAGGCTTCCCGCCAGGGTGCCTCTGCAGTGTCTCCGGCTCCGACAGCTCCCTTGTCGAGCCAGGCGCGGCGCGCCCGGGACTTCCCGCTCCCATATGGCTTCGAGCGGGCCGGGGTCAAGTTTCTGACCCTCCCCGAGTACCACAGTGTGGTGCAGATGATGCTGGCGGATGCTGGGCAAGGAGACCACGTTTACGTGCGGGCCTACAGCTTCGACAGCAAGCCCTTGGTTGGAGCCCTCGTGTCCTCGCTGGAGCGAGGCGCCCGTGCTCACGTGCTGGCCGACAACTCGCAGACGAGTCGGACCAAGCTCCAGCTGCAGTCCCTCAAGGAGTTAGGGTCAGCTGGGGTTCAGGTCCGTGTCGGCAAGGGCACTTCGGTTAAGGCAGCCTACGCCTCTGAAAACCGAACGGATGTGAGCATCGGTGCGGGCCTCGCGGGCATCCACCATGCAAAGTCGGTGCTCGTGACGAGACCGGACTCCAGCGTTAGCGCCGTGATAGGAAGCCTAAACTTTAGTGCCAGCTCACGGGCTAACGCGGAGGTCGGCATCGCGGTCGCAAGTGTGCTGACCTCCGAATTCAGCCAAAAGTGGTTGGATTCGTTCGGCACCGAATGGTCCAAGGCGCTCAAGCTGGAGGAGTTCGAAGCGCCTCAACGGCAGCAGCGCGGACGGGCAAAACCCTCGAATGCCCAGCCGCCTGCCGTACAACCAAATGCGGAGCCGCAGTGACCGTGGACTGGAAGTCGCGGGCTGCGTGCCGCCCTTCCAGCCACCTGTGGCAACCTTCAGTTTTGTGTGCAGCACCTAGCTGCTTCCCGATGGGACGACAGGGTGGCGTATCCGCTCTACAGGTTCTTGACGGTGGTAGCTAGGGAGGCACGGTAGTGCTCCCGAAGCGCGAGGAGTTACGCCGCTGTTTCTGCTGTTGTTTCACCAGCCCTGTGGCCGCCGTGCGGCGCAGGCTGTGTACAGTTGTGATGTAGAACAGGAGCCTCGTGCCGACCGTGCCGAGAAAAAGCACGGAAGGTGAGTAGCGTGAGGAGTGCGTTTAGGAGGGTAGGGT